>VWZD01003731.1:448202-467761 GCA_013396695.1 Sakesphorus luctuosus
TTGCTAATTATGGACTCAATCCCCTCATCTAAATCATCAATAAAGATGTTAAACAGGACTGGACCCAACACAGACCCCTGGGGAACACCACTGGTGACCGACCACCAGCTGGATGCGGCTCCATGCACCAGCACTCTCTGGGCCCGATCCTCCAGCCAGCTCCTAATCCAGGAGAGGGTACACTTGTCCAAGCCATGGGCTACCAGCTTTTCCAGGAGTATATTATGGGAGACAGTGTCAAAGGCCTTGCTGAAGTCCAGATAGACCACATCCACAGCTTTCCCCTCATCGACCAAGTGGGTCACCTGGTCATAAAAAGAGATCAGGTTGGTCAGACAGGACCAGCCCCTCCTAAACCCATGCTAGCTGGGTCTAATCCCCTGTCCATCCTGAAGGTGCTGTGTGATTGCACTCAGGACGATCTGCTCCATAACCCTGCCAGGCACGGAGGTCAGGCTGACAGGCCTGTAGTTGCCAGGGTCAGCCTTGCAGCCCTTTTTGTGGATTGGGGTGACATTCGCCAACTTCACAGCAGTGAGTAGCACCATGCTACTGCCTTTCCACAGGCCCAGGTTTGCTCAAGTATTTGAAACACTGATTTTCTTTTCAGAACAAACCCCAAAGGTTTTTAATTTCTATGCAAATTCTCATATTTGTTTCCTTTGAAATTGTACACGTACAATATACCAATAGATACTAAAAGCAAGCAAGAAATCAATCTCCAGTTTTTATCCATTTGCCACCACTTTCCTAGAAAATCAGAAGGGAATCTTGAACTTCACACTAATTAAATGAGTTGAAAAGCATGAAAAAAAACCCCAACCAACATTTTTCTGCCTGCAGAGATCAATTTTGCACTAGATTTGACTTCTAAACCTTAAGGGAACAGAAGGGTAAAACTAGGACTAGGTCCAGGAATGTGTGTCACATTCCCTTGTTACCAAAACACTGCAGTTCTTTAGCCAGTCAGATTACCCTCATGGCAATATTGTTTCCTTGGGGGAATCCAAGATCAGTGGATACAGCAACATTTAAACAACATTCCACATTTAAACAACTATTTTACTCAACTCCTGTGCAGCTACTGGAAGGACTTCTGGCTTCAGAATATTTTTCTATAAAGAAATAGTAATACACAGGTAAAATATTCTAAAATTTTGATGACAGTGACAGAACAGTGTCAAATTCCAGCAGATGACACAGGATGCTTCCATCGAGACCAGTGTGCATTGAGTTACTCTTTCCTTCGACACACAGCCTCATTAGCTCAGCATGTGAGCCTGGACTCCAGTCAAAATCATGGTTTTATGTACACTGAGAATTTTTATGATACTAGTTATCTAGTTGCTAAGAGGAAGTTAATATTTAATATCACAAGCATATTTTGAAATTGTGACCAACGTTGCTGTCACCCAGCAAGTGATGGTTGATATTTCAGAACTGTGGTCAGCTCTGTCCCCAGGCCTTCAGTGGTTTGACTTTACACACGTGGAAGTCAACAAGCTTTCCCTGCAAGCTGTAACAACAATCACCACAGGTCCACTGAAGGCAGTTTATTGTCACGGTTTCAATTTATGGCTTCTTTGGCAACCATGGCATCTAAGGAAATTGCACGAGTATTCCACACTTGTTTTCCACGTGGTGGAGGAAGAGTTTCGAGTCTGAGTCCTTCTATCAAAAAAGCTAGTAAAGCAAAGAGTAAGCCTAGCTAGTTTCTCCTGTAGTTGTAAGTTCTCCTAGCCTAAGTAAGATTGGTTTTGTTTGTTCTCTTTTCCTGAAGTCTTTAATTGTATTTAGTTTAAGTTAGTTTTCTCCACATTTCAAGTTGTTTTTTTCCCTTTCCCTTTTCCCTTCCTTTCCCCTAGAGAAAGTAAAGACCCCCTATGTCCTGTACATACAGTGTAATTGTAAATATCAAATAATATAGTTTCTTATTTATTCAATTTAAATTCTGTTGCATTTCGTTTCTTTCCAGTTTTTTTCCCTTTGCTGAGACTGCTTTAAGAAAAGAAAGGAAGCATACAATCCAAGGCTGGCATACAGTTAAGCCAAACCTGCGACATTTATTTACATCACCAGTTTTAATGGCAGGCATACAGAGGGCTGAGAATACTTGACTTAAGAGTAGCAACTCTAATACAAGCCACAGGAGGAGCAAACCCCACTTGCAGTAAACCCCACATCATGGTCCTGACTGCAGACCTCCAGAAAAATCAAATGGACTTTGCAAGCCTTTAACTGTGGCTCAGGTGCATGTCTGACAAATGCAAAAGCCAAGGCCCACATTCACTAAGGGCTACCACCCTAAGCCATACCCAGCTTTACAGAATCATCATTACATAAAAGCTTAGAGATTCTGTGAAAGAAAAATGGTCTTGATAAAATACCCTCTGGTTTCCATGTCCTCCCTTCAGTCTGCACAGTAAGAACTAAATGTACTTTCAGTAGCACGGCATTCCTGATTCAGCACGATTACATTTCACATACATAAAAAAGAATAACACTCTTGATGCAAGGAATTTTCCCCAAATCCTTCATTTGGTCACAGCTGATTAGGTCCACTGCATCACAAATACTTTACAATCTGCAATACCCACTGCACAGTATGTTTCCCAAACCATTCCTCAAGTCACAACTGTTTTCTAAAAGAGAAGGTTCAGACCTTGGGCTGTGAAGCCAGTCTGATTTCAGCTAAGGAGAAGTAGCACTGTAAATTTGCTTTCTGATTTACCAAAGAAGTGTTTTAGTAATTTGACAGCTAATAACAGAATCATACACACACTTGGACACGCTTTGAGCTTTGTTCCAACTGCTGACAAAACCCCCACAGCTGAAAATGAAGGTAGCACACCTGAATCCAGCTCAGGGCACAGCAGCACAGAGGGAACTAACAGGTTTCCTTAGTCTAGGTATAGCCCAGGCTGTTGTGAATAACACTGTCCTTGGATATCTGCTGCAGATTGGATCTGCAGGCCTAGAATTGAACTAAGGGATTACAGTAACAAGCATTTTACTGATGAATCACAAGATATTTCAAGTGCTCATATTTTACATAGGCTTTCAAACAACCTGTGTGCAAACTGGGAAGTGCACCTGATGAGTGCATTAAGGCTTACCCTTCAAGAGGAAGGGTAGAAATGGCCTGGACCTTAAAAATACTTGCTGCAGTTACGTAACAGTACAAGGTCTGATAAAAGTGAGAATCATCCTCTCATCTTGTGTGTAATCCTCAATCCTTGATCATTTGTTGCTATAGTTTAGGGATCATCCAATAACTATGCCCTTCCCATTTCATCTTATTACAGTAAAACCACAGATTAAGCAGCTTCAAAACTCTAATTTGACCCACAATGCAGGGCCCTCAGGGATCAAGTACATATTCTGGTAACAATGTCTGATTTTTGGATGTGGTGTCTGCTTCCCCAGAGCTAACTGTTCAGGTTTCTGCTTGTAGCTAAGCTTTACATTCAATGAAGGCACCTTCAGCTGGAGTCACCATGTTGTCCCTTTTTGAAAGGGAAGAGTGGAGAAGTACTTGTAGAACAAAAACAAACTAAAATAACAAGCTCATCAAAACAATAGGGTTGTCTGGTCAGCTTGTTGGTGAAATGAGGGGACAGTATGAAACGCTGGACAGTTCTCACTTATGCAAATTTCTAAGCACTTTTCCACATGGTCAAAATGCATATTTTTGGGACAGGCTTCAAGCCTAGTACACAAAAGAAGCTGTTGACTACAGCAAAGCCTAATAATTTCATTAAGTTATTTGAATTGATGTGGTAGATGAATTAATGCTTTCCCTGGATTTGATCCAGGTAAGGTAAGATCTTATTAGAGGTGCTTCATTCCTTCAGTCTAATAAATTACTGACAGACCAGCTTATCTAGAAGACAGGTGACAAGGCTAATAACATATAGTATAAGAACACACTAAAACTAATAGAGGTCTTATTTCAAGGAAATTATACACCCGTAGTCAACTAAGCAGTCAGTAATCGAGGACACAGGAAGGCAGAGATAAGAATGGTGGAAGTTTCCACAATCATGAAAGTTTAAGAATGATGTCACAGTATAAGCACAGGATGTTGATGTAGTTCTGGAGAAAGTTTGACCTGGATGTTGAAAAAAAGCTTATGGTGATGAGGAAATCTCAATTCAAACTCTGAATTTCTGATCTCCTTCAGAGGTATTAGTTGCTTTGTCACAGCTATCAGAGTGTACAGACTAAGGCTAAGAGTTGTTTTAGAAAATATCCTTGACAAATGGCTAAAGGGGGCATATAGTGTATCTGTATTTGACAGTACATGAAATAATGAGGCAAATACAAGTTAACTACAATGATTATTGAAGGAAGAGATTCGGTAAGTAGAGGAAAAGTTTCCACAAGATATTCACTATGGGTCATTGAAATATTTCAATACAATCTGTGCAGGAAAAAAGTAGCAAAATACCCACAAATTCCATGCAGTCTGAGTAGATACAGGAGGTGCAAACCCACCAAAATTATAGTTAGTTTAGGCCTGAACTGCTGTGCTTCCCAGGTCTGCAGGATGAGCATCCAAACCCAGAAGGTAATTAGACAAGCAAAGGTTAGTCAAGTACATCTTCTGTGAGTGCATCAACACAGCCCCAGGTCCCAGCAGACCCTACAGTAACAAGAGGAGGAGCTGCTGCTTGAATTGAGATTCTGTTGGACTTCAAGTTCCTCTTGTTCATAAAAGAAGATCAATTTAATATTAGGTGAGTGCCCAACACTGCTATCAGACCACCCTTCTCTGGTCCTTATTCCCATACTGAAAGTAAAAGGCAAAGAAGTTCACCCTCTCCTTAGCTTCATTTCTACTATAAAGAAGTTAGGGGCAACAGAATAAACTTACAAGCTTGTCCTTCTAAAAGGAAAGTACAATGCGACCACTGAAGCCGCTTTTTCTGCGATATTTGAGAGATACACTAACTCTGGCTTTGACAGGATATCAGTCTCCCCATGTTTTTAATATTATGCTTGTTAGAAGATACACCAAACCATTCCCTCTTTTACTGCTTATACAACAAAAGTAACTTTAGTCCTGAAAACAGCTACAATTTTTACCCTAATAAAGTAAAACTCCCAGCCAAGAGCCACTGACAAAGCAAAGCTGCCACGAGTGCCTCCCGGATCACTAGTCTTGTTTCAGGCAACCATGCAGTATAGCTGTGTCTCTAAATGTTCCATACTACAACCAGCTGGCTTTGTGCCACTCACTCTGGAAAGTGTTCCAAAGTCAACCAACTGTTAGGCAGAAGCCTTCTAATTTGGCAACAGATGCTTCTTCACACTTGTTTGCACCTGCATTTATTCTAGCTCTACTTGAACTCTTGGAAGCAGTTTACCAAAACTTATACACAATATTCACAATGAGAATCTCAGATATTAATATAACTGCACCAACTCTTTCCACACTACTTTAAAAATGTCACGTAGATTCAGTGATCAAACAAACTCTTTCCCTAAGTTTTCATTGAAAAATTGTATAGTGAGAGATAATTCATTCTCCTAGTGGGAGACAAATGCACAGACTTCTTTCCTACACAGGCAGTACCAGATAACTATTCATGATAAAGATGAAGGGCCAATGTCACAGCACTAATTTCTGTCCATGGTCAAGTTTCCCTGTCCTGAAAATAATCATCATTACTCTTCAGCAACAGGGGAAGTGCTTATTTAATTTATGTAAGATCAGTAACTTACCGCAATCAATAAGCTTTTTCCACAAATGAAAGAGATAAATGTGACTCCATGCCTACAAGCTAATTCTACTGTTCTTATTAATTTTTTTGCATATTTACACTTGGTTTTACAGAGGGAAATAAAAACATAATACCAGACCTTCTTTCTATCCCATGTAGCTTGTACCACTTGATTAAGTGTCCTGATTTGGGCTAGGGCAGAATTAATGGGGGGTTTAGTATCTGGTACAGTGCTGTGGTTTTAGGATTTAGCATGTGAATAATGTCGCTAACACACTGATGATTTGGTTGTTCTAAGTAGTGCTTACCCTGAGTCAAGGACTTCCCAGTTTCCCATGCTGTGCCAGAGAGGAAGAGCGCAAGGAGCTGGGTGGGGAGCACAGACAGGACAGCTGACCCTGACTGGCCAGAGAGCTTTTCTACTCCATAGAACTCCTGCTCAGTAGGTAAACTGGGGGGATTTGGCCAGGAGGGAATTGCTGCTCAGGGACAGTGCTCATTTGTATTGAGCATCACTTGTTTTTCTTGTATTTTATTTTCCTCTCATTTTTGTTACAGTCATTATTATTAGTAGGAGTAGTATCTTCACTTTATTGCAATTATTAAACTGTTCCTATTTCAACCCACAGATTTTACTCTTTTTCTGATTCTTCTCCCCATCCCATGGTGGGAGAGTGAGTGAACAGCTCCATGGTACTTAGTTGCTGGGAAGGGCTAATCCACAACACTAAGGCCATGAGAATTCCTGGAAAATGATCCTGTAGCTTAGGATCTCTATCCTGTCACGTTGTGCAGAGGCACAGCTGCCCACCAACATACTAGCCCAGGATCTTCAAATCCTGTTCCTATGTATCAGAAACAGACCCCCACCAGGACCATTGTCAGCTTGTGAAATACAAGGGCATTTCAACAAACAGCAGCAAAAAAAGTCCGTCTTTAGCGGGTTTGATGAGAGCACACTTTCAATTCCTCTGATGACAGAACCCAGGAAAGCAAGTAGCAAAGTGGTCTCTATGCTTCAGCACCATGTTTCTGCAAATCACAGGATGAATTAGGCATGCTGGAGCCAAAAGGTGCTAGCTACACTTCTGTCCATTACTGAGAAAAAGCAACTTCCACAGCAAGAGAATGTGGTTTTAAATTTACCCATTACACTTTTAGCAAATTGAGGGGGAATCAGAACACTAACTAGAGCATTAGTATTTAGAATACAATTTCCCAAGCAAACTTTTAATCTCTTCCTAACTCCTGAAAGCAGATAGTACAGTATCCACCCAGGTTGCTAGGAAGAATGTAGCAGATGCCAAACAGAGGCTATTGCCACTATACACCCACCTGCATGATGGTGATTCTACAAGTAGCATGAGGCAAAATAATTTTTGACAGAAAGTTTGTTTTGAAATGAAATTTATTCCACTGATCTCTTGTCAGAGCACAGGCTAGCTGCAGCCTGTCCTGCCAGGCTGAGGGTCGCAGGAAGATCTGAGAAATGAAGACAAAGCCATGAGGCAGAAGATCCCATGGTCAAAGTTCTGATCTTGGTTGGTAGGACTTTCAGGTTATACTGGCTTAAAATCCAGTGCAATGAATTGACCAAAATATCCATTCCCTGTAAAGTAAAGGCCTGTTTATATTTCACATGCACAGGTACAATATCTGTAAAGACAAAAGTGCCTCATCCCTCTGAAATTTTTACACAAGCAATTTGGAGTAAAATATTTCTGTGCAGATGTCTGTTACTCACTGGGTCAAACTCCAGCTGGTGCAAAGTAGAGACTCCAAATAAGCCAGACACTGTTCAGCTGCCAAAAAGTGTACCAAGAGAAACTGTAAAACACCAGAATTATACCAAACAGTTCTAAATTTTAACAGGAGGTGTCTTCCCCCTCCAAGTTGAGAGCATACTTTCAACTAAGCAGCAGCAAATAGATAGTTCAGGAGATACAGTGAATAAAAGAGTTCTCACAGATTGACTTGCTGTTCACTCCGACAAGTACAGACTCTGCTTTGGGACTGATCCAGACCAAAAGAGACCAGGATGAATTGACTTTGACAAATGTAAGCTATTCAACATATGCTGGCAGGAAATGTTTACGTCAGTCAACCACAATTCTGCCAGGACTGCTAAACATCTTGTCAGTCTACACCATGAATGTAGTTAACACAAGGCAAAACACAATACTGAGGAACAAATTTGAATAGATGGCTCTAATTGGAACTAACATTATTTTCAAAAGCTAGGCAACAAAGGCTCAGGCAGATGATGTTCCCTCGCTGCTCACACCTTCTTGTCTGTACCACCATCCTCTCTCACAGTGAGTCAGTAATGTGGATATCAGCCTCTAAGCAAATCTTTCTAAATTAAAGTGACCTACGCTTTTCTACATGAAAAAAAAACCCTATTCCAGCAGCTACATGAGCCTAATAGCCTCACACAGCAGGACAGAAGGCCTCAACATGGATCTTGCTTAGCCTGCAGAGATCACAGAACACGCAGAGTTGGAAGGGACCCACAAGGATCATTAAGTCCAACTCCTGGTCCTGCATAGGACCATCTGTGTCACTCTGTGTCACCTGAAAACTTGCTTAATAACCCCTCTAGTCCTGCATCCAGGTCATTTATGAAAATGTTGAACAGCACAGGGGCCCAAGATGGAGCCAAGTGGAACCCCACTAGTGACAGATCCTCAGGCTGATGTCACCCCAGTCACTGCCATCCTCTGTGCCCAACCCATGAGCCAGTTCTTCCCCCCTACACGATGTGCGTGTCCAGCTGTGGGCTGGGCATTTTGTCCAGAAGGATCCTGGGAGAGACAGTATCAAAAGCTTTATTGAAATCCAAAGAGATCACATCAACTTGCCTCCCTTGACCAACCAGGTGGGTTACCCTGTCATAAAGGAAATCAGACTGAACAAGCTCCTTATGAAGCCATGCTGGCTGTGACCAATGACTGTGTTGTCTTCCAGGTGTTTTTCAACACTTCCCAAAATAATCTTCTCCAGAACTTTACCGGGCACTGAAGTGAGATTGCCAGGCCTGGAATTTCCAGGGTCCTCCTTCTTGCCCTTCCTGAAAATCAGGACAACATTCACCAGCTTCCAGTCAGCTAGGGCCTCACTAGATCCCCAAAGCCACTCAAAAATCATTCAAAGGATTTGCAATGACATCAGCAACTATCTCGGGATTCTGGGATGAATCCCATCAGGCCCCATAGATTTGTAGGGATCCAGCTGGAGCAGCAGATCCTGCACCATTTCAGGCTTGACTGGAGTTGATCATTCTCAGAGTCATGGCCCTCCAGCTCAGGGCATTGAGACTCCCTTGGTCCATCATCCATGTTGGAGACAGGTGAAAAGAAAGTGTTAAACCCTCTGCCTCGTCTCAGCCCCTGTTTGGGAGGTGACCATCCTCATCCTGGAACGGGCCAGTGATATTTCTATACTGCCTATTGCCATTAACGTATTTGAAAAAACTCTTTTTATTGTCTCTCACATTTCTGGAAGCTTCAACTCCAGCTGAGCTTTGGCTGCATGCTGTGAGGGTGCTTCCACTGTCCAGTGGCAAGCACACTAAGTTAATCAGGAGCACTATCCTCTCTCTGCCAAGGGCACTCTGCCCAAGGGGTGCACCCCTATTCCCACCACTGCCTTTTAAACAAGTCCCCTCTTCCTATCCTTGTAACACAAAAAGGCAATATTGAAAAAACTCACTGCAGTACCGAGAACAGGAAGGCCCTGACCAAAGTAGATTCCAGATCTATGGAACTCTACTCTCCCAAATAGAACAGGATGCAAAATGCTGACATACCACTCCAGCATCAGGTCTCTGCCATCATCAGCAAGTGACCTAAGGCCTCTGTGCCACACAATTGAATGAACTGACTACAGGTGCTATCTTTAAATAGGAAGTACTTGAGGTTAATGGCTGGTTGTATCTGCTGACAGCATTTAAAAAACCCCAACATGAATAATGCATTATAAGCAGTGTTCAGAGGAAGACAAAAATAGCCCTGTATCAAAGAGGTTGGTTCCTTATTTGCCTCCAAGGGCAAATGAACATGCTGGTCTTGCATGTAAGCAAATCACTTTTTCTTCTGAAAAGATGTTTCATCAATTCTCCTATAGGTAAACATCTGCCACCATCAACATTTACTGCAGAACACACTCAAGAAAACCTCTTTAACTGGAAGGTATAATATAACTCACTTTCAATTAAAGGTCTGTCTTTGAAATAATAATATATTTCCTGGGCAAATATGAGTATTTGTTGAGGCTCCAAAAGACCTTAAAGACTGACACCCAGCTGCTCTGAATTTGATGAAGTTTATGTGACAAGGTGGTGTCACAGTGTGATATGTGCTCATGAGGTGAGTAAGGGAAGAAATCAGAGCTCTGGCCACATATGACAGAACATTTGTGAAATGCAGCAAGCAGGCAAGCTCAGGCCTCTGGCCACTGTCATCTAGGGAAGAAGGATCAGGCTCAGGATCTGAAGGTGTTTTGGAATTTACTGAATCACAGAATATGCTGAGTTGGAAGGGACCTAAAAGGATCAAGTCCAACTTCTGGCCCTTCACAGAACCATCCCCAAGAGTCCCACCCTGTGCCTGAGAGGATAATCCAAACACTCCTGGAGCTCTGTCAGCCTTGGTGCTGTGCCCACTGCCCTGGGGAGCCTGTTCAGTGCCCAATCACCCTCTGAGGGAAGAGCCGTTTTCTGATATCCAACCTAACCCTGCCCTGACACACCTTCAGGCCCTTTCCTGAGTTCTGTCCCTGGTCCAGAGCAGAGCTCAGTGGCTGCCCCTCCTTTTCCCCTCCTGAGGAAGTTGTACCTGCAATGGGGTCTCGCCTCAGTCTCCTCCAGCTGAACACACCAAGTCCCCTCAACTGCTCCTCACACACTTCCCCCAAGACACTTCACCATCTCTGTTGCCCTCCTTTGGACAATCCCTTGGGACTTAATATCTTTCTTATATTGCATTGTCCAAAAGTGCCACAATACCCAAGGTGAGGCCACTAGTAAGAATCTGAACAGAAGACAAAACATTCAACCCAAAGAAAAGAACAGAGTCAACCTTTGGAGTCTCCAGGGAAACAGTGTATTATACTAAAAATATCAAGACATGATCTGCATGGCAAACATGATAAGGAACTATGTATACCACTAGGCCAGTACCAGTAGAAAGTGAGGAACTAATGGATAAAAATACACAGAGCTATAAATCTGAGTTACAACCATTTGAAAATGAGACTCAAACCCTTGCACAACCATTTAAAAGTGAGCCTCAAACACCTTGCCTTCTGCATTCAGTTATCTTACCCAGTCAGACATTTAGATGAATTTAAACTTCCAACTGAAGACTGATGCTTTTGAGGATTAGATCCACTCAGCAATAGCCAGCTTAAAACAACAGGCTATAAAGGGTTAGGTATCCAACTAGGTACTACTCCTAAGAGGGACTAGTTTTCAGGTCATCAGATTCTGTTGAACTGAGAAGCTGAGTATGTCACTCAACAAAGGCAGTAATTTTTATTAGGGCTAAATGGAACTACTGCCCATGGTTCCATATTCTGGTAACAGCACCCGAGATGAGACTTTCTCTAACAGCCTTGAGTTAACTCTGGTTATTTATTTGGTTTGCATAGAACATTCCACTGTGAGAGCAGGTATTTATTGAGCATTACTGTGTTTCTCAAAGCTCTTTGGGGGCTACCCTAGGAACTTTATAGTAAGGCTTGGTAGATGCCAAGAACCTGGGTAACTCTGCAGAAGCCCACAGGAAAGACCTTCCTGGATGGCTCAGCTGCCTCACAGGTGGAAGGAAGAAGCAAGTGATGTGACCAGCACGATGTCCCAGGAAAAGGTGCTAGCAGAGCCAAAGCTGCAAACCACAATGGGAAGGGGGGAAAGGCAAGAGGATCAGTTGAGTTCTGGCTGCTCTTACACAGGCTTTTACCAGATACTCATGTGGTTCTAAGGGTAACACTCTCCACCCCAACACCTGCTCCAAATGCTGACAGAGTACTATAAGCAAGTAATTCTGCATTTTATCTGATATCTTGGCTAAAACAACTTTTTACAAAGAGGCATAGCCCTGCCAAAGGAAGAAAACAAAGTTTATCAGGATTTCTTTTAAGGAATAGGACAGCTGTGAATAAGGGTAAAATCAAACTCAGCTTTTCAAAGAGTTGTGTCAAGATATCTCAAAGGCTCTTAAAGAAGTATAGCTGTTGCAAATAAAAGGCAGCAGCCTTCAGGCATTAATAACCCACTAAAAGATAAACAACAAAGTAGGAAGGAAAGCAATTTTTCATGATAAAAGAAGTTTACTGGTGTGGTCCTAGATGGACCTGTGTTGGAACATGCATTATTCAAAGTATTCAGAAGGGATCTGAAAAATGCTGTGAGGAATAAAGAACAACCGAGAATAGAGTGACATTTTAATGTTTTCTATATACATTCATGGAGAAAATCTTATCTTGAGCCTTTCCAGTTCTCCTTATTTCCAAATGAGTATAACAGAAAACTAAGCCAGTACAGGAAAGGCAACTAGAATTAAAGATATGTATCAATTCCTGTATGAGGCTAGATTATAGACTAGACACATATCATCTAGAGGGAAAAGGATATGAGAATTTTACACCATCAACAGCTTCAACAAGGCACAACCAGTTTTTTCTAATTTTACTGTATGCATTTTATTTTATCTATTATCACAGAAGGCTTAAAAATTCAGAAAAGCACTTTTTGATACTAATAATAACTTCACTGAAATGTATTGTCATAAAAGGTTGTGAATATCAAAGGCTTACATGATTTTTTTTTTCTCTTCCATGACTGCCTAAATACCATCTCTGCATAATCAGTCCTGATGTGCAGATTAAAGGAGCTAATCTTTTACACTGCTCTGAATCACCAAAGTCACCAGAGTTGGCATCCATAAACTGGTATAGCTGCAAACTTCTGGCTTCTTCATTAAATCTAGAATGAACACTGAGGTTCACACACAAGCTTCCTGAGAGGTCAGCACAAGGACACCAAAGCCTCACCTTAAGGTTCTGAATTCCAAAGGAGGTGGATATGGATGATTGCTTGCAAAGTCAGCTTGGCCCTGGCTTGGACACTACACACAATTTTCAAAAGCTCACTGGATAGAAAAGAAGCCCACATCTAACATTTCTTTCTCATTTTTTCTCTAGTCTCTAGCAAGTCATAGCAATGGTCTTGCTGCAAATTAAATGGCAGATCACTTGAGCAGGAGATATTGGGTTATTGTAGAACAGAATGTACTTATCCTCACAAAAACTTTACCTAAAAATCCTCTGGCAATGCCACACAGTTCTAAAATGTACTCATTTCTGCTGCTGCAAATATTAATAAGCTATGAACCAAAGTATTTCTGCTACTGCATTCATGGAGCCTGATAGAGGTATGATAAACACAACAGGAGGGAGAGAGCTTTTATCTCTTTCAGCTGAGCAGGATATGGCATCTCTACTCAGCCTAATAGAAAACACCTGGGATTGATGCAGATGAGCCTCTCCCCTCAAGTGCTTTTCTCCAGAAGTGAGGTAGTCCAAGTGGAAAAGTCTCCTCTGTTTTGTTCTCAAATCTAAAAGAGAGAAGGAAATAGGTCATAAAGTCACACTGTTCCTGGGTCATGAGGGTACTTGAATACCACCACTTACCTCTTGAATGAGGAATACGTAGCAGTTATGATTTTTGAATTTTTTTCAATACCTAAGGATTTTGACACAGATCTAGAAATACTCTGGTCCACCTGGGCACCACCTCTCCTCTTGACACTTATTGTTCAGCTTATGTCAGTATTTCCTCTTTCTTCAACAATATTCCACTTGCTTTGGTACAATATAGAATTGGTAAAATGTTCACAGTCCAATATGCTTTCAGCACAAAGTGTGTTGAGAAGGCTTTACAAACCTGATATGCCTCCTCCAGACCACCACCAGCAGCCTTTAAGGAGCCCTAGTACCACAACTAAATTCTGTTAGCAAATGTAATTTCTGTAGTCACTTGTCTAGGGCTTGGCATCCTTCTACCTGCCATTTTTCAAGCTGCCTTTTTGCAAGTTTTATTTTTATATATATACACACACCACAGTCATTCAAACCACTTTGAACACTCTCCCTGGGGTATTGTCACAGAACAATATTGTCACAGGATGGCTACTTTGCCTCACTTCCAGTGTCCTTCCTATTAAAAAAAGTCCTATACAGTCAGGGAAAGATGTTCACAGACTTGTTGCTACATTACAGCAGCATTAACATTCCACATTGATATAACAATGTATGTTTGTGTTCAACCTTCTCACACAAACCCCCTCAGATGAGATCTGAAGCACTACAATACAGGAGGTAAGGCCTGAGGGATGGTTAACCACCACGGCTGAGTGCAACCACAACAAATTTCCTTTGTAAATAGAAAGGTGTTTTCATTCACCAGAAAGTATCCACAGTGATCATTAGTAGTTTCTCATTCAAGGCAATACAAGGAGGAGCTACTGTTTATATTGTAGAGGGCAGGGAAATCCACCTCGAAATATACACTTTAAACCTTAAATACGGTCATACTTTAAATACCTGCAAACAATATTTGCAGTCATCTTTGCTTCCCAAGTACTTGCCAAAGTAAGAAAGCCAACTAGCACAAAATCCTGAGCCATTCAAGACAGTCAGAATGGATCAAAATTGTACAAGAAATAAGTGTAAATCCAGGCTGCATCATGTTGTGCTGTCAATGCCCCAGTACAGCCAGCTTATCTCAGCCACTACTAGCAGAGCACCCTGTTCAAACCTCCTGGAGTCCCTGGCCTTTTCTCAAGCATATAAGGAGGTGGTAAGACACAGGAAAATGTGTTTTCAGTGTAAAGGTGCTACCCCAAAGCATATCTTTATCATCACGATAAGCAGGACCCGACTGGCCCTGCTGGCCTCAGATAAAATTAGGTTTACAGGCCACATGCCTGTTTTCATCCTCCTCACCCTTTCCTCACTAATTTTTATTTACAACCACAGAAAAGACTGAAGAAATTTTAACATATTCAGGCTCTGATTTCTAGCCTATCTTTTTCTGAGGGGAACAAAAAAGGCACCATATGGAAAAGTAGAATCATCAAGGCTGAATATTTATGAGGAAAAATAAAAAGTTTCAGCTTGACTCAAGGCAGCACATTTTCTATTAATTCAGACACCAGTTTCCACCACATACAGATCAAAAATTATGACTTTTGTATATTATTTCTTCCTCTATTAATTCCTCCAAAGTCCAGACATCTAGCTAATGGTTTTCAGTATGGATGCTGAAAACAGCAAGTGTTCACACAGGTAGTTCATTTTCAGGGGCACCATTAGTCTGAACACTACTGGTCCTTATTAAAAATGATATTGCCACAGGTCAACTCTACCACATATTTAGGAGTGTTAATATAGTCTTCTATGTCTCAAACCCCTTTGCTTTCATTCCTCCAGAATAAGAAATGGCACCTTCCCCAGAAAACCTCCCAGATTCAGAGATTTATTTCATTCCCATAAGGCTGCACAACCCCTGTTTGGTATCCTGTGCTGTGATGTTCTGCTTCACCCTTCAGGACTGCGAGAGACCAGAGGCAAGAGATACATCAGGCCTTCTCTCCTTGAACAGTCAACTCAAAACATCAGCATCTACACCTAAGGCAGCACTGGTATTCACTGCAGGAGCTCTCATGATGCAAGAGAAGATCACCAGTATTCTGTAGTATAACAGCAACTTACCCCAGTGTGGTACTAATGTTTAACAGCACAGGATGTTGAAAAACATGGTCACCTCAGAAAACTTCTCCCTCAGCTTTATGATATTCGTAAAACACACAATAAAATTTTGATATTTTTGCTTCATTCATCTAATAAAGTACCAGAAAAACCTGTAAACCCAGCACAACAGTAGGATCCTTCTAACTGCATTCACTGCCTACTCAAGTTAGAAACATACCATTAGCTATGAAATGTCCCTTCTCCTTGCCTGACTGTGTCCCATGGGGTTAGCCTGCTTCACGTTAACCAGAGTCCTCCCACAGCTCCTCTTTACCCAAGGGATCAAGGAGTTTGCTCTAGTGAGGGGCACAAACTCTTTCACCAAATTATCAATACAAAGTTCTTAATTCACTTCCCCCCCTGCCTAATCAGTACTTTGTATGTCTGATATCTAAAAAGATAGTGCTTCTCTCCGTAAATGCTTTTTGTGGCCTCTCAAGGGACATCATAAACACTGCAGAAATTGCCACAAAGGCCCATCAGTGCTGGTTCCTCCTTCCTGCCATCGGCTTAGCACACTTCATTCCTGACATTCGATCGGATTTATTGGCTTGTTCTTTAAAACACCATGATTTCAGGTTATTGGTCTATATCCAGGGCATTCCACATGACCTTTCAAAACCAGGAGTGGGATTACAAACACAGATGCACGAGATGAATCTTGTGAGGCTGCAAACCACTTGCTTGTCCCAAGTAAGGGGGTTAGGAAGGGCAGCATTTGCACAGAACACCTGCCCAACCTCTGGCCGTGGTGACAGCCTCAAAGGCAATTCCCCACCAAATCCAGGCTGACCTGGCAGTAGCTGTTAGGGATTATTACCTGATGCCATGAAGTACTATTTTCAAATTACAGCAGCAGCCACTCATGCTATGGGTAACTATAAAATTTCCACTTAATGCATTGTAATTGCATTATTATTTTAGAGTCATGCTCACTGCCCCCACATTAATAACAAATGAGCTCTCTCTAATTATTATTAGAGTAACTGACATACAAATTAATGATTAGGCCATAAAGACTATGCAGCTGAATTGCCATTAATTCTCATACTGAAGCAAATCAGCTAATAAAGTGACAATGAAAAAAGGATATTCCTTTAAGCATTACTGAATTCCTTCACTTGCACCAAAGGCATACAAGAAAGGTCTGTTAAGCACTTTTTACTTTTATTGAACGTTAAGCTGAAATTATTCATCATAATCTGGAAAAAACTGACTACAAAAAGCTTCACTTCTAAGTTTCATGTACTTGCAGGGAGTGCTGAAGTGCAGCCTTTTAACCACAGCTCACAGTGTAACACAGGCGGTTACCAGAATAACTCAGTTTTAGAAATAGTTCTTCTAATAATAGCTATCACGTGAGAATCACTGCAGGATTTTCCACATGTCCAGGACTTCTAAACCAACAAAAACTACATTTTTGAAGGGATGGAACCTAATTACTGTTTGTAATATTTTGAGACTATACCACTGTACATTTACCAATAGAGGCACTGAGTTTCTAAAATTGCATGAATACATTATAATAAAGGTAGAAAACCTCTTCCTTGCTAGGCACCACACACACCTTTCTGACACATTTAATAATCACTTACACATTCTGTAGTCATTCAATAATTCAAAAAAAACCCCAAAGAACTCACAGGCCTTGTGTCTGGCCTTTTTGCTCTTCATTCCTTCTTTAGACTGAGCTTTCCTACCCTCCTAATCACAGACATTTGAAAATGTAATGCACTCATAGATATGGCAGACCTTTCCCTCCACCACCCCCACCAGAAACCCATTTCTTCCTAATCTCAGTTTTAGGTCATAATTTTTGTGTTCTGAATATAGTTGCTAACATTAGCAAACACACTCCATTATCTTTACATTTCTACATTATGAAAATTAGAATTTACCAGAAATATGCAAGTTGCACTGCAGAAACCAATATTCATTAGTTTTCCAGGCAGAATACCCATGAACTAGAACATATAAAAGATGCATAGCTCTGGATGTGATTACAATGTGCTTTGGTGCAGAAGGAGTAAAGATCTCTCTGGCATTAACTTAAATGATCACATTGCTCTCAGTAGCAAAACTACATCATTTGATATTAATACCCTTAATGCTGATATTAAAATCACCCAACTGATGTAATTGAAAGTGTACAGTACCTCCTTCAAGAATGATAGATAGCAGTGGTCAACATTTTCTACCGCTTTTCAAAAAGATACATATGTATGTGCATTATCCAGTAGTGCAATTTCAGTTTAGCACACCAGACAAATGAGTAAATCTGTGAACACGGATTATTAGACCCAGCATAGTCAGCAGTTTGCAAGACCAAGAATTAAAGGTGCAGACCAGCTGCTTAACTAACCACCACATCTGTAGAATAATAGACATGCTTGAGATACTCCATGCAGGTACAAAGATAAAGCAGAAAAATCCTCCCCACAATATTAAGTGGGAATATATAAATGTCTTATTTGTGTGACATGCCGGAATATATTCAAACCATGCAGTGACAAGTGTGGTTTAGTCCATTTACTCTCATGTTTAATAAGGGCACCTCAGAAGACTGTCCAACTTAACTTTAGCCCTCGGGGAGTTTAGATGACTGCTATTTATTACTGGCTTAGTTATAATTGCTACTTTCAGATTTTATGTCTTCCCTTTCCATCTTGCATTGGCTGAAATACACTGCAAGCACCAGACCATTTTAGCCACACAGCCACAACAGTGTTTTTTCCTATTCTTCATGACCTGAGCAAAGCAAGCTTGGGGACTCTGGTCGAAGCACAACCTGAACACTCATTTTGCAAATAAACAACAGCAGCTCATCATCACTGGAAAGAAGTTACAGTCACTTCTACATTAAATGGCTCACTTTGATAGCTATAAAACTCTTCACTCCTTCACAATGCAGTGGAAAACCTGAAAAGCATCAAACACCGTAGCCAGAAAGCACCAGACAGTACAGATCTTCAGCTCCTTGTTCCACCACCTGCAATTAGATGCTCAGGGTACAGTAAATAACACACACTCAGCCATCTCCCAAACACTGCAATTTGCACTGGCACAAGCCAAACCACACCACTGACTGCAGGAGAACTCCCTTAGAACACAGGAAAAGGCCACCCTGCACCTCAGCCCTGCACTCTCCCGCTGGGATAACTCAGCAGGGACACCACCAGAAATGAGACTTGCAAGAGTTCCAAATCAGAACTTCCAGCCTCGCAGTTGTGGTTGGTATTTCTCTGTAAGAGTTCTCTAGCACTTTTTTTTAAAGGCTAAAATTGGTTTTGGTGTATCTATACTTAGCTGCATTTAATCTGTTTTTAAAACTGTTGCCTCAGTTAAGGCTCATGTCTTTCACTGGGCTAACACATGGTATGAGTATTTTAAACTGAGACAGAAATGCTCAGGAATAGGAACCTGACTTCATATGCCTCATTTCTGAATCACTTGTCTTCACACTGCAATCGTACTGGAGTATCTCAACTTCCTTGTAGTAAGTTGTATGTAACGCAAAACAATTTTGCTTAACTTTTCTTAGTAGGAGTCTTCACATGTTTGAAAAGGACATGTCCATGATACTGTTTTAACCATTTATATGTGAAAGTTCAAAGAGAAATACTTAAAAGTAGCATGGCCTTAATGGTGATTTTCCATGAAAGATTCATGGGGGAGATCTTAGTACAGCATTCTAATCTGGAAAAACTGGTCTTAAGGGCCAAGAAAATTCTTGGTAGCTGGAAGTTACCAATAATCAAGGCAAATTTTTACTTGAACTTCTGTAAAAATCAAATCAGCTTCACAATCAAATGGTTATCTGTGGCAAGAAAAGGCAAACCGGTGCTGAAGCAGCTCTGTGTGTAGATGCTGCTTTCTCAGGGCTTTGGCTTTTACTTACAGAAATCTTGGCCAACTTTTAAGCCTTATAATAGAGTTTGTTTGGAATTTGGGATGTGGCAGAGCCAGGTTCAGTGCTCCCAAACTGAATACAGTAAAACCCTGTACATACACACACACACA
>VWZD01003731.1:468285-523255 GCA_013396695.1 Sakesphorus luctuosus
CCATTGGAATCAGCCCATCTCTCAAGTCTATCCAGATCCCTCTGCAGAGCCCTCCTGCCTTCCAGCAGGTCGACACTCCCTCCCAACTTGGTGTCATCAGCAAATTTGCTGATGATGGACTCAATCCCCTCATCTAAATCATCAATAAAGATGTTAAACAGGACTGGACCCAACACAGACCCCTGGGGAACACCACTAGTGACGGGCCGCCAGCTGGATGCAGCTCCATTCACCAGCACTCTCTGGGCCCGATCCTCCAGCCAGCTCCTAACCCAGGAGAGGGTACACCTGTCCAAGCCATGGGCTACCAGCTTTTCCAGGAGTATATTATGGGAAACAGTGTCAAAGGCCTTGCTGAAGTCCAGATAGACCACATCCACAGCCTTCCCCTCATCCACCAGGTGTATATATATATATATATATATATTTGTTTGTTTGTTTCTTAACTGCTCATTAAACACCAGGCTGGAGAGTTTGTACTCAGTATAAATAAGATGTGATTTGGCTGGGACCTTTGTTCATACGTGTAGTGTAAGTATTAGCAAACTGCTTTTCTTGATCAAAAGTAAAAATTGAAAATAAAGTCTAAAAATGTGCAAGAAGCTGACATCTTAAGGAATGATAAAACTGAAAAATAGGGGAATGGAATTTTTTCGAACATCCAAGGAGAACATGAAATATTAGCTGCCTTTAATCTGAGAACTGAATTAAAGTCTGGTCTGCTCTTGCATGGAATCAATCTTACTTGCTGCACTCCTGGAATTTTTCAAAGATCAGAATTATTCAGTTGTATTCAATGATATTCCCTGCATGCCTTTGTTACAGTGGTGAGAAAAGGAGATGATGCTTGGAAAAGGAGTGTTCAGGAGGTTCATTTGCAATACTGGTAACTAAGCCTTTGCCAGTGCCAGAGCTGCCTCGTAGTGTTCTGTATTATAAAATTCCTACCTTTATTCTAAGTGCATGAGCAGATGTCCTGTCTAAGACAGATGTTTCTGCAAAGAGAGCTTTCTGAGAAACAAGGGAAAGCATGTTTGAGGAAGGAAAGGTCAGCTGTAAAGAGTTCAGAATGCCAGGAATGGGATATTGATTTTTCTCTTATCTATGTAAAATCATTCCTAATGTGTTCTCTCCAACCACTGACAAGGCTTATTCTAATCACTGTCTGAAGGAAATGAATAAGAGGCAACCAAAAAGCTGTAATATGGAAAAAATATTCTTCCTTTAGGAATAAAAAGGTTTTGATTGCGATTCAAGGTGTTTTTACTGACTGACTGTTCAAGGTGCAATTTCTAATTACTTTAATTATCTCTTCTGTATTATAAAGCAGGAGCTATTTTAACCATGTGTTAACTGATAAAATTAATTTCCAGGGTTCATTATTAAGCTTATATTCATTAGTACAAAGCTATGATCCTTTTGTAACTATTGCATGTAGGGGTTTTTTGCAATAACCTTCATTGGCTCCATATGAAACACTGACAACACAAGCTTATCAGATGAAGAAATCACTTTTTTTAAAAAAAAATGCGTGAGCTTTATGGCCTTTTAAGGTCATAATGTTCCCATTCTCATTTCACTACCATAATGCTACCATTCCCCTAGTGGCTCCTGACCCAAACAAGCACCGTTTGGCCTCTGACTTTACAGTTATTTGGTTTCATTGATAAAAAAAGGCTACTGATAGGATTGGTGTCTTATATAATTGAGAATATTACATTCATGCTGAAGATTCTGTAGAAGAACAGAATCTATGTGGATAATTAAAGGATTCATCATGATTAATGACACTACCATGAAAAGAAGCCAGTTCCACAGAACAAAATCACAGAATATGCTGAATTGGAAGGGACCCACAAGGATCAGCGAGTCCAACCTCAGCCCTTCACAGGACCATCCCCAGGAGTAACATCCTGTGCCACAGAGGATCATCCAAACCCTCCTGGAGCTCTGGCAGCCTTGGGGCTGTGCCCACTGCCCTGGGGAGCCTGCTCAGTGCCCACCACCCTCTGGGGGAAGAACCTTTTCCTGAATTGCAACCTCACCCTGCCCTGACACTTCAGGCCATTCCCTAGGTCCTACCATTGGTCACCTCAAAGAGATCAGTGCCTGCCCCTCTTCTTTCTTTCACAAGGCTTGGGTTGCAAGAGTAGTTACTGGGATTTTGCCAAATTTGAATAGATCTGGAGTACTCTGAGAAGGGAAAACATGAATTCCTGCTTTAATGGAATCCATTGTGTGGCTGGAAGCTGTCAGAATCCTGATGAATTACGTTTGCAAAAAGAGCAAGTGATTCACTGCCAATGCATTATAGAATGTTATATTGATTCTACTGCTGGCAGATAGAGCCTATGCAACTTCTCAGTGGGTATGGAAATCTACATCACAAATGAAGTTTTAATAACTGTTATGCAGCTATTACAAGTGAATTAGAAAGATTTTAATTCTCAATTAATTTCTGCTTTGTCCATGGCTAGGTTCATGCTGTCCAGTACTCCAAAATACAATTAATGTTTTCCCTTTATGACAGCTGGTTCATATCCATTATAAATTTGTCAAGTATTTCTTAATATTATTTGTCATGAATGCCTGTGGCTTTGAGAAGGAAAGGAATCTGCAACTACTAGATGGAGCAAAAGCACATAGTTAAATATCCCCCCTAAAATGATGTTTTCTGATGGCCAAAAACTTGGCTGAACAATGCTGTTCTACGTGTTTGTAACTATGCTGACATCAGAAACAGATACAGCCTTACTCCTAATTAATGATTTCACAGCACAAAAAAGATGCTTCTACATGGAAGGATAACTTCAAATTCGTTTTTAAAGAAAGGAGGGAGTGTTTCCTCTGTTTGTAGAGCCACTTTCCCTTTTGTGCTCTGTTGCAGACTGTCATTAGTAGCACCTTCTCAGGTCTGTATGAAGCCCTGGTGTATTACAGGAAGATACTGCTCTGCAGCACTTGCTGAGAGCAATGTGGGTTATGTTATCGCAAATGAAGTTTTTCTACAGCAGCAGCACCCTCCCTGTCAGAAGCACCATGCAACAACCTTAAAAACAGAAATGGGAGAAACTACACTGAAAAAAGGTGTATAAGTCATTGATGGAACACAGATGGGTGTTGGGTCAGTTGGAGATGCCTCAGCTTGGAGAGCTGCAGAATCTTGCTGCTGACAGAGCCCAGCAGGGTTTGCATCTGATTCACCTCGTTTTGTAATATGAATGATAAACAAGTGGAGGTTTGGGTGAACCGACTTTGGGAGGCAAATAAGACCCAAGGACCACTTCTTCCTAAGACCTTGAGTGCCTTTGTAAATAGACATTTTTCTTTGCCTATTTTAATACTAGATAAGCTTTATTCCAGTGAGTGTGTTTTGCTTAGTAGTGTGCATGCTGCTGAGTAATGCCAGAGGATTACTTTTTTCCTAAGTTAATGTCAAATCCATTACCTGCCAGTTCCTCTTCCTACTTTGTCACTCTTTTATAACAGAAGTCTTCTAATTGTGTGTGTTTATAGACTGAATCTCTGAGTCAATAAATGTTTTTATTGACTTCCAGGGAGCTCAATATTTGGTTAACATTAAATTGGCTGGCCTGTGGGAAAGCTCTGAGAAGTGGCTGAGCCCTATAAAATGGGTAGACGAATGTTTGCAAGCTCTGAAATGCTGGTAGAAAAATATGACATAGTCTGCTATGTCTTGATTCTCCTTTTGCCCCTGGTGTAAGACATCTCTATCGTTTTTTAATAGATGGATAAAGATTTTCAATTCAGTATTTTTCTGGTCAACTCTTCTGGAGTGAGAACAATGACACTTTGTGATAGTTTGAGCATTAAGTTGTACAGATATTAATCTGGGTGACCTTGGGAACCAGTAACTGCAGCATAAACCTTCTCAATTAAGGCTGTTCTCCAGAGACAGCACTGATTTGGGATTTAAGCTCAGGGCACACTATTGAACCAACTGTTCCAAGGCACAGCAGTGAACATGGTGTTGATTCCTCTCTGCAGAACATGGTATTTCCAGAAAGCACAGGAAACTAAACTAGATTTTCTAGTGTTATGTTAAGGAACTTTCCAGCTTAAATGTGCCAAGGAAACTGACTGGTTAAGAAACAGCTTAGAAAAATACATAACCGATTTGGAAAATAAAAGTAATTTTTTTCCTATCTTGGCTGGTTTTGTACAGGGTATGGTCAAAAATATCCTGTTAAATATTTGAACTTGGCACCCATGAAGGAGAAGTGGTACTGTCCTTTTTTCAGGATGATCTTTTGAAAATTAGTTATTATTTCTGTAGCTTTTTTAAACCAGGGTTCTGGCCCATCTACCAAGGTGGGTTTTGCACTGGAAACACTGAGCTGGTTTGCAGCTTATAAATTTCCCTCGAACATAATACATCAGGTATTTCCTTTGACTTGCAGTAAATTCCCAATGCATCCTGGGTCTAGGCCTCTGTCATTTAGTAGGGTATTGATACACCAAATTCTCCAGCTACCACTTAAAATCAAAGTTGCACTAATCTGAAAATCCTGTGCTCTATTCTGAATACTCTTAATGAGGAGATTTTTCCCCATGTGACTTGCAGTGCTGATAGAACAGTGCTATTTGTGAGCCAGCAGTTGTGATTTGAATTCTCTGCCAAGGCCTAGAACCCTTTTTTGCTGAATCTCTGCAATTAAATAGTTGAAGAAAATAACTTTGGTTCTAGATCTTAGTTTTTAAAAATATTGAGCTACCTGATTCACACTGATATCAAAGGCCTATAATTACAATATTTTCCTAACCATTATTCTAATTAGTGGTTTCATGGGGGGTTTTACATAGTGTACATCTTTGGATGCCATCAAGGTGTGAAAGGTTTCCTGCCTGGCTGCTTTACCTTTGCACTCCTCAGCTGGTAAAAATGGAGAATGGAGACTTGTCAGCCAGAAAGCTGTGCCTGAGATCTGCTCCCACCAATCCTCTGTTTGCTTACTAGGGAAGGAAGGTCTTTAGATACTTTAGGTTAAAGCAGCTGTTGGTGGTTCTTACAGAATCAATACTCAAATACAGAGGATTGTAATAAGCTTATCTTCATGGAATTCTCCCCATACCTGAAGATAAACTTAGTCAGGTGAAGAATGTTACCTACGTGAATCTTACCATTGTTTAACAAACAAGTTGCCTGAGTCTTGGCAGAGAATATTGATTTTCAGATAACTGATGTGCTGTCACAGGCAAGGAAAAGGATAACTTAGAACAGAGCTTGAAAAGAAAATTGCCAATCTACCAAGAGTGGTCACACTCTGTGCTTGAAATAAGGATTTAATTTAAACTTCCTGAGTTTCCTGCATACTGGTTAGAACTAAACTGACTAGAAGTATGTTTTGCTTTAACAACTGCACTGCAGGAGAAGCATTTACTACAGAGCTGTTGAAGTGACTGTTTTCTTGATGATTTGATATTTCACCTCCATAATAAAAATGGATGCAATGTAAATGCAGACTTGTGCTGGTTTAAAGGTAAACCAGCAGAAGAAATGAATCCAACTCAAAAGAGATTATAAGTCAGAGTTACAATGTAATAAAAATATTACAATAAATGCAATGCTACAAAAAGAAATCATAGAGACATACAGTCTGTGACCTCCTTCATTCGTTTACTCAGAGCTTCCCATCACTCCTCTGATGGATTGTTTAGGGATGTCCAAGTTAAAAGGGATCAATAAAAAGCAGAGTGAAGAACAGAATTGTATTATGTGGTTTAAATTTCCAGGAAGAATCTTTGCACAAAAGGAAAATAACAATTTACAAGCCTCTGCATGGTGAATGTAGGGCCCAAGCACTTCAGACTCCATTGCTGTCAGTGGGATGGCTGGAAAGCATTCAGCTGTTCATTGAAATGCAGAAAGTCTCTGGTTGATACAAAGCCAGTCTGGATAAACTGCTTTATTCAAAGAAGGTGTAAATCCAATGCTCATTGCAGCTCTGAGGAGTACCTTTGGAGAGGGCTGCCCACAGAACTCACAATCTCTAGCTCTTCATAAGCAGACACTCCAAAGAGCAGGAATTAAACGTTAAGAGTAAGCTGAGAAATGTGGGGTTTAATCTCTTCTCATCCCAAAACAACGTGTCAGTTTTAGCTCAAACTTAGCTGTGATGAACAGTTTCCCTGGAAAGGAAAAACCTTAATCACAGAAGCTCCTTAAAACAGCTTATGAATTATTTCACAAGGAAAATAGCTGTTTGCAGAGAATGCTTCATGAACAGGGAGGCCAAATCTGTGTTCTGGATTTCCAGCAATGAGAAGGCACAGCCCTGCTTTGCATTTGTGGAGTGGTTTTTGAGTTACAAAGGATTTCATGCACAGAGGGCCATGACTGGAAGCATCTACTGTCAATTCTTAAGAGCTTACCATGAGTATATAGTTTTCAAAGCACAAACTTTCAGACATTAAATTGAGCTCAGTGCATTGTCATCTTGCAACAGAGATTTTTCTTTTGGCTTGTTTATGCTGTAATAGTAAGGAAGAAAAAAAAATAAGAAAAAAACCCAAGCCAGAAAAAACAGAACCCTGAACAAACAACAACAAAAAACCTGACTCTGCAATTATACTGAAAAGTCTGAAACAAGTTAAAATTATTTCCTTATTGTATCTGTGAAAAATATCCTTTCCTAATGCATTATTCATTATGAACACATTAACTCTGGATGACATCAGACCAATTGAGATGCAATTTGATGAAAGTATTGTCTAGGAAACCATACACTATTCCCTTAACCACTGAAATAAAATACACTAGCAAATAAATATTCAACATGGGGATTTTATTCACTTCTCTGTAACTGATCAAAACCAAGCTGTGAAGCATGAGAAAACTGAAATTAGTCCATTGTGCAGGAAATCTGTGCACAGTATGAAAATAGATGTGCGTGTGTGTGTATGCACAGCACTTCTGAACTATTTACTATTTTTGAGGTTGATAGAATTGCCTATTACTGTTGAGACTTTCTATTGTGAACAATTATAGAGAAGGTTTTTGCCAAAATGTAACTGTTTGAACTGAATTTTCCATACCTGAGAATCTGCTTGGTTCTGGGGTTTTGGGTTGCTTGGGGGTTGGTTTTTGTTTATTTGGGTTTTTTTGTTGTTACTGAGGTTAAGCTTGGCAACCTTATTGTTCTTGTTAATGTAGTGCTGCAGAAGGGGGAGAGCTGCAGGTGATGGGAGGACAGGAGAGGAAGGTGAGCAGGGAGAAAGAGCTGAGTGAGCAGTGTCTGACCAAGCCATTGAACTGCTCATTCAGACTTGCTGTGGATCCAAAACATGACCCATCTATTGTAACTTCTGCAACTTAGTTTTGTCTTAGATGATGGATGTCTGTTCAAGGGGGCTACAAAGCCACCTGAAATGCAGAGCTAAATGTCCCTGCCAATGTTAGGGAAATCCCAGATGGTGAACAGCTGGCTATGATGATGCCCCAGGTTTCACTTCCTATTTAGAGAGATGCTAAAGGATTTTTACCAGCTGTTGTTTCTGGGAGCAGCTGACAAAGTGTTTTTCAATGCATATTTTTAGTTTTGCCCTGAATATAGCTGACTTGGATGCAAGGATCAGGTCAAACACCTCTTTCAGCATTTTCATTGTAACTATGAATCACTATAAATTCTATTTATTACAGAATGAGAAAACATACATTGTTGATTTCTGATAGAGAAGTTACTGTGCCAGAGCCTTAGCAGGGATAAATTGCTGTGCTTCTAGTCAGCCAGGTTGCATCAGGATCTGTATGTCACTGCTTAAGTCAGATGAATTGGCTGAAGTAAAAAAGCCCAAGTGAAGGATGGTGGAATACAGCGGGATGTATCGATACAGCATATTGAGTGTTTCTGCAGAGAGGGAGCTTTCTCACACTGTGGTTCACCACATTTTTGGTGCAGCTGCAGTGCAGTGCCCAAGACTGTTGGAAATTACTGGCATAATTAGTTCCTCTGCCTTATGCACCTGGGAATCAGGGTATGGTGATAAATGATTCCCTTAAGCTGATTGTGAGCCCAAAAAATTATGTTATGCCTGAAGCTTGAATGAGAAAAGCAGATTTTTTTGGGGGGTGGGGATTCCTGTAAGGCTGAACCACAGACACTACTGTATTTGATACTGAATTTTTGGGAAGATAAGAAGGTATAATGCTTTTTAAGGTGGACTTTGGTTATTGTGGTGTCTGAGGAGACAGGTGTTACTGAAGAGTCAAGGGAAATAACTAGAAAAGGCTGATAAATGAATGCTAAAATGTTTAACAACCACTTGCATCCTGCAGTATTTGGTAGCCTTTATAATGTTATTGCAAAGCTGGTGTAAACATGAAAATTACTGTGCATATTATACAAAGTGTGGACAGCACAGCAATGAAGTGATGAAATAACACAGCAGAGCTGGAATGGAAATGGTCACAAAAATCTGACCTTGTGCAAAGCTTGCCCAGGAGGTAATAAGGAAACTGAAATCACTATTGCTATGCAGAGTGTTGTCTTATCACATACAGCAGTAGGTGGAATTCACTGTCAGGATTTTCATGTCTTTTTTCCTATATGAGATTGGTCATTCAGACCAGACAGCATTAAATCAGGTTTCTACTGAGTTAGGATATACAGCCCTGAGCATTAGTTTAGACTTAGAACTTTCACAGAGGGTAAAACAAAAGGCAACGTACCAGCAACTGCCTTACTTTCTAAGAACAAGAGTGAAATATCTACAGATGTGCTAATACCAGGGTGGGAGACTAAATGAAAGAACTGTAAATCTTTTGGCACTCCTGTCTCTTCACTGAATAATTACTATGATATACATATTCAGCATATTTAGAGGAATCAAATAAGGTGGTTAGTGTTGAGGGTTAGGTATTTAGTTATTACCCAAGGAAAGCTTTGACCTACTGACAGCTCTTTTGTATTGAACTGGTAGCTGTAGAAAGATTCATGATGAATCCTTAGAGTAGAGCAAGACATGACACACCCCTTGCAGTTTTTGCTCTTAGTTGCATAAGCTGTGGTGGCATACGCTGACCGCTGTTCAGGAAAGTACTTAGAGACGTGCCCAAGAGTTAATAGGGATATTTTAAAACATGTCTGAAATACCTTCCTGAATTAGGATGCTAAATAAGCCTGCTCAGCATGCAAAAGGTATATTTAGGAAACAGTGTTATAGGTAGCTGTGTACCTATTCACTTCTGAGGGAAGTTAAAGTGAATTATTCTAGTACTGTTTTGGTATTATAGATAGTTCTGGTGTCCAAACTTACATTATAGGACTGAAACAAAATGCAGTGTGTTCTACATACACATTTGCAAAATATTAAGTACACAGCTAAACAAAACAAATACATACTTGTCACAGTGTATTGTGGCTTTTTCTTAACAAGCAGAGAGAGAGAGATACACTGCGTATATCTAGGTATACACTGTGTGCACATATTGCAATGATATTTCATCCTTAACAGAGCAAGGGGATAAACTAGTGAAGTCACAGCATAAAAATTAATTTTCTGCATTTCTTTTAGAGAACAATGGCATTTTAAGGAAGTACTTAAGTCTACTACCTACTGAATCATCTTAGGGGACAGACAGCCAAGAATCAAAGTATCAGCTGTTTTGACATTTGTGCTGGCACGAAGCCCTGTTAGTTACATCTAGTGTTACAGCTATGACTCAGTAGCATTCCCTTAAAGGAAACTGTGGAAATGGATTTTAAAACAGTTGAGATTTCACTTTTGCAATGACATATCTAGGTGGAGGCCAATAAAGCTAAGAGTTTAATAAAGAGCTGAATTAGTAGAGTTCTCCATTTGTTCATTTTTTTCAGGGGCTGGAACAGAAATACACCAAATTCATTGCACTGTTTACTGTCAGTTTAGCTGACTGACCTTCAAAAATACTGCAACAAAACAAACATAGCTGAACAATTTTCATGTGCTTTGGATTTTGCTGGTATTGGCCAGTTCTTGACTCTGACATGCTGCAACAACTTTGAGTTGCATTCCTGCTGCACTGCTTCAGAGAAGTCTCACATGGCAGTGAGTCTCCAGGCTAGGAGTGCCTCCCACTTGGGTCCTGTCAGAGCTCCAGTCAAGCTCTTCCACAGTGTTTCTCAGCAACCTGCAGCCAGACACTCACATGGTTGTTTAGAAAATGGAGCTGGTTTGTCTCTAGTCAGTAAATTTATAGCTATTTACTACTAAGATGACTTACAAATTTGCTTTTTTCAATGTGTTCACAGCACAGTTTATTTAAATAGTTACACAGGAATGGGCAAAGTAGTTTCCTTGGCGTAGCAGAGAATTCTTGAGCAGCAAAAGCACGGCTGCCCAGCACAGCCTTTCATTATGGTGTGAACTTTGGAGTATCTTTTTAAAAGAAACCCAAACACCTTCATTTCTGGAGCTGGCTGCCAATTCAACACTGTGATGGGTTTGGAGACTGTGCTTATTGTCATGGATGAATCAAATGGAAACAGTTTCTCCTGCTATGTTCCTCATTATTATCTCTATAGAATTAGACACTGACAGAATTAGAGGATTCCTACCTGAAAGTGTTTAAATAATATTAACAACCTGGCTACTAAACCCAATAGGATACATTTCCACTAGTACCCAGGGGAATTTATCAATTACCAGTTGCATGGCCCAAAAGCCATGGATTTAGCATTGGAGTTCTGTTTTTGAAACTTTTTGTGAATCCTCATTCAGTGAATGAACTTTAAAGTTCATGTTATTTCAAGTTTCTAAATCCAGCTGTCATTATTTACAGTAACTCAGTAGGTAAGAAAATGCCATTATTAATCATTCTTGTAAAAACAGAGCTTTCTGAATACGCTTAGTACATTTCTTGTCTAAGAGCCTGATTTGCCCTTACCACAAAAGCAAATTAGTCTTGTCATTCTTATAGTTTGACTGTTTGAGGGGGTTTGGTTTTGATAATCTTTTTTGTTTGGGTTATTTTTTTTCCTGTGTGTCTTAGTTTATAAAACTACAGAACTGATTCTCTTGTGTTATGAATGACTTTGGTGTGCTAGACTGGTCTAGACCATGCTGTGAGCAACACTTACACCCTCTTTCCTCTAGAGCATAACCTGAAGAGGATTGAAAAGCTCTGTCCTCACCAAAACCCAGAAGGAAGAGTACAGAGCTGCCTACTTTATTTGAAACCCTGTCTGCTTGAAAAACAAGTGTACAAGCAGGTTACAATCATTATTGCTGTAAAACAAAAATATTTTCTGAATTAGATGGTCACCTGGCAGTAATCCTGCTGTGCACATCCCATCAGAGTACATACCAGAAATCCTCTGAGCAGTTTCTGCTGTAGCTCTAAGTCCTCTGAAAATGATCACTGTTACAGCTGCCAATAGACCTTCCTCCATGTACTGTAGACTGGGGCTCAGTTGTGAACCTGTTTGGTATTGAATTGATATTCGGTCTCAGAATTCCTTAAATAATAACTAAAGTGTTAGAACTTCTATTTCTTTTGCTGAATAAAGATCTCTGCAACTTGCTGTTTTATTAATAACCAGTTTTCACTTGTTTCTGCACCATAATGAATAGCCTGGATAGAAATAAATATTTTTCATTTGAACTCCCATTGAGTAATTACTGTTTGAAAGTGCTAGGGATCTGCCACATAACCCCAAAATCTGTATTTTTCCTAACTGCTAGCCCAAAATCTCTTCTAGAGGAAATGCACACTAACAAATTGTCTGGCCAGAATTAGTGTCTGCTCAAGCTGTGCATGCAGCATATTCTGAAATGCTGTTGCCCCACGGGAGCTGTAACAGTGTTCCTATTGTGTTTGCTCAAATATAGAATTTCTCTCCATTCCCAGCTCTGTGCTGGAGGTTGTGCAGCTGTGAGAGGGACAGCAGCCAACCTTCACTCTGGGCTTGTGCTTGAGCTGATTAAACTGGTGCTGCCTTCAGAGTCCTCACTCCCTGGCTCTGAGACCTGTTTGTTCAAGTGGTGGGTTCTGGAGAGCATTAAAGGCCTTGCAGTTGCAGGCATGGAAAAGCAGTGTTAAGAAAGTCCTCTATCAGAACAGCTGGAAGATAACCAGCTGCTGGAGTACCTCCCTTGGTCCTGCCTCTTCTCCACAAGCAAAGAAACAAGGTGCTCTTTGTAGTCTCCCGTGGAGGCCACCACAGGAAGAGACCCTTTGTATAACTTCTACTTTAGGGGTGAAAAAAGAAAAATGGCAACCACGTTTCCTCTTCTTTTCAAATTCCCCACATTTCTGGGATTTGAAGAAAGAGACAACACATTTCTTGGTCTGAGATCACATGCCCAGCCTGGTAGTGGTTCCTTATACATGCCAACACCTTTCTCCATTTTTACTAAACCTCAAGAGATCTCTGGAGTTGGCCAACAACTGTAGCTGTCAGAGTCCAACAAATTTCCAAAGTAGAAACTTTGGGAGAGGTATAAACAACAGAACAATTTACTTTTATATCTTTTCATTAGAAACATCTTGAAGAATCTGTTTCACTTTTCATGGTGCATAAAGGATTTTTGCTGTAACTTCATGGAAATGATTTAGTGGGGGATATAATCTTACAGAAACTACTAAAATGGGCCATGACACAAAATTAAGATTCAAAAGATGCAGAGAAAGAGGAATCAGTTTGTGTGCACTTTGCTGTTGTCGAATACAGACTTGCTGATAGATGGGTGGGGACAGCAGCTGGCAGAGCAAAACCATTTTTGTATTTTCTTACAGTGCCTGGTAACTTTGGCTGAACTATTAAGCAATTGGAAACTGGGCACTCAACCTTTAGACACCTTCAAATGAAATATTTTAGCATCATGGTTCAACTAGCAATGTTTTCCTTCTCAATTGATAAATTCAGTGGTCTCTTGTACTATCTGCACTTTTCTGTTAAACCTGTTTGTTGTTTTTTTTTTCATTCCAGACCCCTGTGAACTGTTGTTATGGTCTCAGAGTAAAACAGAACCAGAATATTGCTCTTGGTGCAAGAAACACAGCAAGGCTGGATGATAATCTGCATGAGGGAGCCAAGTCTCCTCTAATCCAAGGGCTGCAGTAGATTGCTGTGGAAATAACCCTGAACAAGTGCACACAGTAAAAGACCTACACAGAGTGAACTGGATATTAGTCTTGCTTACATGCCTGCTTGGTAGGTCTTCATGATTCTTTAGGATGCCTTTAAATCAACTTGCAAACAAGAAGAAATATTTTTCCCAGCGAGAAGTAGGAGGGTCTCTGCTATAATAATGCACAGATACTGCCTGGAAAGGCACTGACACTCTCAGTACACCCTCCCCTGTGCAGAGTCCAGCCTTGGCCCTTCCTGCTCTCTCCTTGTGGTAGGAACTTGGTAGTGCAGTGAGGACTGGCTAAATGCATTGAATTCCTACACTGACTGCAGGAATGTGTGGAAGAAACAACAGGGGCTTCAGCAGGTTGTGAGATTTATTGGCTCATGCTGACCTCAAAACCTATGAAACTAGCACATGTGTCTTTGACTACAAAATCTGCATGAGAATACTTTCTCTGACACTGCCTTCTCAGCTGTGTTAATTTATTACTTCTGGAGTCAAACTTCTGCTGAATGAAGGCAAATTAATTTTTTGTTAGCATTAGGCTATATCTGCTGCTACCACCCTTCCAGAGGAGCATGAGTACCTTTTAAAGTGCCATTAATCATCTTCCCTTAGGAACTGCTCCATCCTGGCTCTGCAAAAGAGAAATTTGAAATTGAAGCAGAGCAATATGTATTTTTGACTAAAAGTTATTTTTCAGAGTAGCAGATAGGACGTGCTAAATTTATCACATCCCTGTTAATTTGTGTTCATTTCAGAGAGATTAGCAAGTAACAATAGAGCAGCACTAACTTTTCTGAAGTGCCTGTTGTGATGTAAGGAGCCTACAAAAATAGTGAACTTGGGAATGCTGTATATTGTCCTTTTTGTCAACTTGATTATTGACATGTCACCAAAAAAAGGCCCCTCTTGTACCCTTGGTGGCATCTGAGATTTTGGCAGGTACAGAATAACAGCCTGAACCACAAGGACCAAGTCTAGCCAAGTTTAGCCAAATCAGTTATGACTGTTTTGAGGAGCTGCCTGAGGGTTTCACAAGGAGAGGGAGATTCTCTATAAAATGACCCGGTGAAGTAACATGAGATCACACAAGTCTCAGTGTCTTTTTTCATGATATTCAGCTGTGCTGGAAAACTTTTCTATGTACTAAAAGCTGATGCCAGTTATGTTTCAAATAATGAAAAAGAATCTTGCATGAGTCAAAGAGAATTAACATTTCTGTGATCTGATTCCTGTTTCATTCAAATGCATATAGCACACTTCTCTAAAAAAGTCTGCAGACTAAGAACTAAGGTTCCATGAATTTCTTCTGGACATCAACTGCCCAAAAATTTGCCTACTAAAATAGATTGAAGTTCAGGTGGGATAGAAATCTGTATGTAAACTTCATAAGATAATTCTTACTGCTGAGCTTTTTCTCTTCTGAGATGAATCCCCTAAAAGCAGAGAAAGAAAACCCTGGTGTTGTACACTGTAGAAGGGGAAACAGAGCAGAAACCCAGTGATAACCTCACACCACCTCTGGGATCAATCTCCAGTGTAACAGAGAGCTTTCTGTAGGGTCTTGTCAAGTATGCTAAATGTGTGTGGTAACAGTTTTGATCCAGCAGAGCCTGTAAAGCCTCTGCTGATTGAGACCTCACTTGCAAGTGCAACTGGGAGCTGATTTGGCCCCCAGAAACAAAGCTGTGCCTGCAGCCTGCAATCAATGAGCACATGTGCACAGCTGTGTTTATCTGACACTCTGCAAAGCAGGAGCTGACTTCTAAATAGCATGCTGACAAGAACAAGGTCAAGAAAACCTTATTAGCACTTAGAAGGAAGTGAGTATTTTTAGAATGTCACCCTAAAAGCTTTGAAATTATGATTCTAGTTTCTTACAAAAGATTGGGATATTTTTAGTGTTTAAACCTTCACCTGACTACAGGACCTCAAACATACAGCTAGACAAAGCTTTATTTAGTTAATGAATTGGCTTTTAGTAAATAAAAACATGTGTAACACTCACCTTAGACTTTCAAAGCAAAGTGTAACCAGCAAATATGTGGTCTTGACTATGACAGGTCCAATTCATTGAGGTGGCTTCCATTTCCCATTGACTTCACCAGAACAAGGGGTGGTCCCGTGGCGTAGTGGTGAGCACTTCCGTCTCTGGCTCCTAGGTCGCGAGTTCGAGTCTCAGTACGGGCGGCCCTGGCAGTTAAATGCCACCCTGCCATCCGATCCCGTCAGATCTCGGATGCAAAGCAGGGTCAGCTCCAGTTAGTACTGAGTGCTGTAGTAGACAAGTCCTAAGGACCTCAGTGTCACTGTCCAAGCTTGCTCGGCCGTGGCAAATGAACCTTAGGACTTAAACGGTGGGGCCAACTCTGCGCACGCTGAGCCTCACCTAAAAAATCCACTGCGCAGGCTCGGAGGGTACACGTGGGGTGAGCCCTTCCCAAATCTTCGTTCGCGAACATTGGCCATTATATTATCACCAGAACTGCAAGGTTGTAGTACAAGGAAGGTGAAAACCTTGAACACTGGATTTCACTCATGGCAATAGGGGGCATGTAAGGGTGTCCTGAGGGTTCTGTTGTGAAGTCAATTCTTAACTGAATTTTCTGAATGTATTTTAGAATGAAAGATGTACCATGAATGTTCAGAAGCTGGCTTTAAAAAACGCATTCCTGTAGCTGACAGCATATCAGCAATACAGCCACTGGATGACAGGTAAAAGGACTTCTGGCAGCATGAAAATCTGTGGTATTCCTGACTGCAGAGTTGCCTCCATAACTGTTACACCTAAGAAACACTCATGTATACTCAGGAAATTTTGGAAAACTTGTGTTGATGTATAATATGTTAAATTGTACTGTTAAATGCTTTCTCACAGAATCACAGAATAATTAGGGTTGGAAGGGACCTCTGGAGATCATCCAGTCCCATCCCTCTGCCAAGGCAGGGTCACCTGGAGCAGGTTACACAGGAATGTGTCCAGGTGGGTTTTGAATTTCTCCAGAGAGGGAGACTCCATGACCTACCTGGGCAGCCTGTAAGAACTATTATGGAATAATACTAGCAAAGAAGTTGTCTGTAAAGCAGCTGGGAAAAGCCTAAATATTTATTATGAACTCCTGGTTTTGGAGAACTTGCCTGGGGAGGCCACCCAGACACAATGAGAATCAGGCTGGCTGGCAAGGGGCTCTTCTGATCAGACCAAAACCAAGACATTGGATAGTCATAACTGCCTTATATGGAACCTACAAATAAAAATATGGACTCTTCAAGTAAAAATAAATTATCTGCATGGCTCTTAAATTCTTTCCCCTCCCTTACACATATTGGTTATGTGGTATCTTCCTATCTGTGCTATAGAAAGTTCTATTTCTACTCTTTTAGGTGTTCTCCTAACAGGACAGAGGAGGTCCTTTAGACTGGAGGGGATGAAAACCATATGGAATGGCTGGCTGCCACTTCCCTACATAGCACAATTCCCAAAAGACAGAAGGATTACCCAAGGTCATCTGCTTGCAACAAAGTGAGTTACCAAGCAGAAAAAAGGGTGGTGTTACTGAGCAAACTCAGCCAATGCATTCTCATTTTTTAACCTGGGATACTGTTTGCCTGCAGGTATTGAAAATTATGTGTTATGTACAGATTCCAACATAATAAACAAATGTTTGCATCTGTCTCTCCTGGGCAACTAACTGTGAAGTAAGATTTTTTTTTTTTACTCTATCAAGTAGAGAATCTTTTGTGGAGAACCACCTCAGGTAACTACATTTGCTGTCTGCCAACACTTAAGACAAGGTGAACATTTGTTTCCTTTTTCAACCTATTGTGCTGCAGATGAGTTTTCCAGTTTCTTCCTTTCTCCAAAATACATTTTTTCTGAATTACAATTAAAGAAAGCAGACTAAGAAAAGGTATTTAAGTCACAATTGTAAGTCTACAACCCAATCCTAGCTGAGCAGCAGCTGATTTAGCACATTCCCAGCATATTAGTGGTCACATTATTCAAGAGCCCTGTGCTTACTTTCTTGTGCTGGAAAAGTCTGTGCTGAAATTCAGGTTCTGTGTTTTCTCCCAGTTCTTCTCCCAGCCAGTAGAAAGCAACGTAGTTCCAAAGGGTGATGTACTGAGACAAGTCTTTTGAGGAAAAAGAGGCTTTGGAAGTTACAGCTGGTCTTTGGTGAGAATGTTTTAACCAAAGTGCTGAATTTAAAGGATGTAACCTCACAAATAGAACTTAATATTGTAAGTTCTTATACTTTGAAAGGAGTATCATTGTGCAACCTTCCAGTGTTTGTGTCCAGTATAAGAGGTTTGCTAGTAATTTGAGATAAGTTAGAGAACTTGAGAACAAACCCCAAAGCATCCTGAACTGAGCTTGGGTTAGGTTGCCCACATGAAATGGGTGTAGAGACTTTCGGGGCACTTCAGATCATATTTGTCTTTGCACCTGTAATGCTGTAGGTGACCCTGAGATGGTGTAACTTACTCTGCTGTAGTAGGATGGGCTTGGGTCATACAAGATGAACATTTACATTCATCTGTCCTAGGCTTTTAGGAAGAAAAGTATATTAACTTAAGGACTAATGATGGCGCTTGCCCTTGTAAGGGGAGCTATTTTAGATTACTTTTTCAGAGTTCAGTTTGTAATTTTTTTCAGGTTGTGCACAGTGTGGAACTGTGAATCTTGCCACTTTTTAATAGTGAAGTGTCTAGCACTGCAGGTTGCAAACTATTGGCAATTAAATTGGGTTTTAAAATATCTGTCCTACATGCATATTTTCAGCTTGATTAAATATTTCAACTTAAAATAGCAATACTCTCAGTAACTGCTTGAGAGGGCTACTCACTGTGTCAGACTGGATTCCTGCTAGTGCAGTTGGCCCTGAAATGTCAGAGTGATGCCAAGTGGAAAAGTGAAACTTCTGACTTTTGGAAAATGTTCTGAGCTGGTTTTTACAAAGTAAAGTGATATTCTTCGATACAGAATAAAAACTTTCTGGAAGACAGGAGCACATTGTGAGAGCTCTAGTTACAAGCTTGGGAAAGCTCTTGTGATCTCTTATTTCCATGTCCTTGGCCAAAGTTCCTTTCTTCTGATCCAGCTTCTCTGCTATTCCTCCCTCCCGCCCTTCTCGCAATGCTGATGGTGGAGGCCAAGCACAGGAGAGGCCCCTGCTGAGGAGCTGCAGGTCACCCTTTCTTTTCAGATGAGTTACAAAATTCTTCCTCTTCCACTCCCAGCAAGTTTGCAGTCCTGTAGAGAACAGCACGTTCTCTGCTGCTATGGCTCTCTGCCATAACCCATCTGTGTCCCTACACTGAGCAGGAATGAACAGCCCAACTTTTCCCCCATTTCCACTGCTGGCCTTGGGAGAGGGGCACATGTGGACTGGTGGATTTCTGATGTGTCCTCCCTGAGTGCGCCCTGGATGGCAGTTTAATAATCCCAGAACTGTAAGAGAGGCCTTTCAGAATGCAGGGTCTATGAAAAAAAGAATGGGAAGATTCCCTTTGGTTCAGAGCCCCTGCTCTCAGACAAAGAAGCTCTAGGACCTTCTTGGGGAGGAATAGTTAAGTATTTAAAACTAGACAAACACAGTACCAGCTTGGTCTTGAAAAGAGCTCAACCCAAATTCAAAAAATAATTCAATAGTAATATTTGAGCAGATTAGGGGGCAAAAAAAACTAGAGAGAGGAAAAAGAACTAGCAAGAAAACCTTGGCTCTACTGTTTAAAGTCTGGTTAAATTTTATAAGGAAGATGATACCTCTGCAGGACAAACATTTGAGCAAAATCATCTGTTATGTAACTGAGAAATATTGTCACCTGGAAATTTAAAATGCTATTGTCTGTATCTTCTCTACTTTGCAGCTGTGAACTAGACCTGTCAGGAAAGTTGTAGGAAAATGGTTTTGTGTAGGTCATGGTGTTGCTGAAAAACTGTATTCCTTTAAGTTAGCTGGGCCAAACTGGGTGAATGCTCTAAGGACTGAGTATCTGCAGTTCCTGCTTTGAATGAGAATTCATGAAGGTTTCATACCTCTTTAATGAAGTTTGTCCCTCCTTTCTTGACCCTACATTATTAAGTGTATGAGAAATGCCAGAGTGAACTTTGAAGGCATATAGTTAATAGAAAAAAGGATTATTGTAGTCCACAAAGACCTCTCTAACATATACTGTAAAAACATAGTAAATATCACAAGTTGCCCTTATTCAGTGTATAAAAAAAAAAAAAGATTCAAAGCTTAAATGCTTTGAATAGCCTGCTCATTTCTCTTGTGGCTGATTAACAATATTGAATTCTAGTAAATCAATTATTTTTGGCAAACATGTAGAAGTACAGGTCAAATACAGACTAAAATATCAGCTACAAGGAAAAAACAATAATGTTTTTAAAATACTGCTTTCCCCTTGTATTTATTCTGCCATTGTGGCTGTATTTAGTAGTAACCCAGTACATCTTGTATATAATGAATTATATTTTGACCCAACTTTTTTCTGATTTAGAGACCAATGGGCCATTCCTGTATCCCCCATTCTGATGCTTCCAACACCTGAATTGCAAATATTGTTTTATGGTAAAGCAATTAACCTTTAAAATTAGAACTGTTTGCATCTCTGCATTTCTTATGAAGCGCAGCAAGTAAAAAAATAATCCTGATATTTTAATAAGAACTTCACTTTCATGCCTTTCCAAATCCATTTGGAGAATCAAAATCAGGAAAGCCAAGGGAACAGATAAGCCACACCTACCAAACCCTTCTTGAGAAACCACAGGAGGTTCTCCCAAAACTTCATACTGAAAAACTCAACCCAAAATATCACACACAAAAATAAACCCCTAAACTAAGCATATTCTACTGGGTGTATCTTTAAAGCAGGGGATTTTTAAACAATGCCCAGGAAATGAGGCATCAGTCAAGTAAAGAGAGCTGCATTTTTCACTACTTGGTGTCCTGTATAGCCACAGGAGGCTGAACTCCTTATGAGGAACTAATTTGGGGATATATAAAAACAAAGGGGACGACTCAGAGGAGATCTAATGAGGACTCTGGAAGTCTGGGCAGATACACATGTGTTCTGTAATTTCTGTATGAAAGCACAGAGAGGCAAATATCAGAAAATCTTTAGTGGAGTCCCCCTCAAAAGAGTAGAGGGTCATAAATGGCTGGGGTCATGAGCTCAGCAAGAGGAGCAGGAGTTGGAGAAACCAAAGGTTTAGGGAAGTATTTTAGCATTGTCTTCAAATATGGGTCCTCTTTCTTTCAAAAATAGGAGTGTCATGCTTTGCATAATATTTAAATAAAAGTTTTACTAACCTATACAATAAATACTTGCACAGGTTAGTGGAAATAACTGAATCATCATTCACAACACTTGGATTGATGGAGAGCTTTTGAAAGGTGTTTCAATTCAGTTTTTCCTTGCTTTCAGTTCAGCTCACCTAGGACTTCCCATGCTCTAAAGAACACATTAAAATCTAGGTGACTGGGAAAACCCTGCAAAAACTTCCAGGTTGCTTGTTGTGCAGTCAAAAATTAAAACAACAAAAAATAAATCACTCACTGAGGCAGATGTTCAAACAATTTGCAAACAACTGCCAAAGATCAAGAAGCATTTGGACAACATTCTCAGGTACAGAGTGTGGCTCTGGGGGTTGTCCTGGGCAGGGCCAGGAGCTGGACTCGATGCTCCTTATGGGTCCATTCTACAGATGTTCCTTGTGTCCTAACCAAACCAACCCTGCTCCCCTTGCTTTCAGTGAATGTACACCCAAACTGGGTTAAAACATGCTGAGTGCAACACAAACACACACACACAAAAAAAGCTATGAAAAATTGCCCAACTTTCTTATCTGTAACTCTCCAACTATAATAAAAAGTGAATTAAAATAAAAAATCTCCATGAAAATCAGGCAGACAGGAGAGGGAAGATTACACCAAACTGTCAGTCATGGGGCACTGAAAGATGTCTGGCACCAGTAGCAATATTTACCAGCTAATCCTTAACTCCATATTCTCTTAAAACCCATGAAGAGTGGTTTATTACAATACAGAAATGTATATGCTGCTGTAAACTGCACAAGTTGCTGAAATGAGAATGCTGATAAGCAAAACCTATCTGGAAGCAATAAATTAAACTTTAGTCCAACTTTCGTGTGGATTATTAACTTTCTTGGTGTCAGGCCTTATTAAAATGGGAAAATGTTCTTCAGGAAACTTTGGTGGACAAGAATAGTGAAGAGGAGGAATTATGTAGGAGTTGGGTACTTGAATTCTCCTTCCCAAAGCCTCAGGGAGCACAGATAAATATCAATAAATTATCATAAGTAAGAGAAGGTGTCTTGAACTACCAGATTTACTCTTTTCCAATACCTGCTTGATTGTGTGTTTTCATCTTGGAGTCAATGCAAAATAATATCCTATAAAAATATTATTAAAATATGTATGTAAGGATAGTTAAGGACTGGGAATGGCTTCATAGGTTCTCTTTTTCCTGATCTAGAACCTAGATATTTAAAAATTAAGGCAGTTTCTTAAGTATTGCTATGGTTTCCTACATATACATTCCTTGTACTTTTTCTTCTAGGACACTGCCACTTTTCTAAGCAAGTTAGAAAACCACCTCTCAGAAGGACAGCTTTTTTCATAATAAGCAATATCCCAAAACAGACAGAGTATTTTAACTTAGTCCTCTCTGCTGTGAATGAAACAACAATGTTCTGTCTTCTGCAATCTATTGTGTTAATACTGCTTAGAAATATTTGCTTTTATTTTAATTTAAATTATGATTCAAGCAGAAGGGGCACCTTTGTGCTCTGTCCCAGGCATCAATGCCTTAATGTGTATCTAATGTAGGAATTTCTCAAATAACAGGGTTAGGAAAAGCATTTGTTTGGCTGCTGGAGTCTGATGGATATTGGATGTTGCTTTTGCTCCAAGTTTCTCTTCCAACAAGCTGTCAGCAGCTTCTGTGGTGTGGCTGCCTGAGAAAGTGGCCTGAGCCTCTTGTTCTCTTGGCTACTGTCAGAGTAGGAGGAAGGCTTCCAGGAAAAATCCGGAGTTTTAGGGAGAACTGTTTCTTCTGATAGTGGCCTAGAGAAACAAGGCATGCCACAAGGAGTTATTTCAGCAGAAATTTTGTTTCTTACCAATGGTGGGGAGGGGGGAAGGAAAACGATGCTGCTGGTTAACATTAGACACTGTTCCGATCATGAACAGCCCTGATGTTTTCCCTGCCCCTCCTTTGGCCTGTCATCCATTCCGTGTCTGAGCAGTGAAGTGCCAAACACCAGCACTGATTTGTGAAGGGTGAAATGGCTTTTGAAGCCTGGGGATGGACAAAAATACCTGTTTGAGCCTGTGTCTGTAATCAGTACCTATGTCAATGCTGTCTTGTGTTGGTTGTTTCCATTTTATGTGTGAATTCCATTTCCTAATAAGAAAGGTAACAAAAGCAATGCAGGATTTTCCTTAATCATTTGTTCAGCTTAATTCTTCAGCACATTATAGACCATACCTGAAGGGAAGTTCTGGTCAGGTGGGGGTTGGTCTCTTCTCCCAGGCACTCAGCAATAGGACAAGGGGGCACGGGGGGCTCAAGCTCTGCCAGGGGAAATTGAAGTTGGAGAGCAGAAAAAACTTCTTTGCAGAGAGAGTGCTCAGGGATTGGAATGGGCTGCCCAGAGAGGGGGTGGATTCCCCATCCCTGGAGGTTTTTAACCTGAGCTTGGCCGTGGCACTGAGTGCCATGATCTGGTAAAGGGACTGGAGTTGGCCCAAGGGTTGGACTTGATGATCTCGGAGGTCTTTTCCAGCCCAATCCATTCTGTGATTCTATACCAGCTTTAAAGCAAACATGTCAGGACATTTTACAGCCAGTCAGAGATTTTTGCACTTGAAACACTCTTGCCTTGAACCTCGTCAGCCAGTGCAGTGCTGCTTGCATGAGGCCAATGGAACAGTGCACAGCACCACAGCAGGGTACACAGGCTGCCCTTCCGCTTGCACTGGGAAACTTTCACAGTGAGTGCTGAGCAAGAGGTCCCTAAATCACAATTTAGCTGCACTGTCGAAGTACTAGTTCTGCCAAATACACTCTGGGCACCTTGGGAGCATTGCCTGAAACCCGCGCCTCATAATTCCCCCACCTCAATAATGTCACAAAATGGCGGTGAAATTTCCCCCTCACGAATCCAAAATGGCATGAGGAGTTTCCCGCCAAAACTCCACAAAATGGCGGACATGGAGGAGAGGGGTTAGCCACGCTTACCATTCAAAATGGCAGCCCCATGAACTTCTTTTCTAAAGTTTTTTAAAATACAATATTGAAGAGAATAATTGCTCTCTGTGTGGATACTGCCCTACGGGTGGCTTGGCATCTGATTCCATGTGCAAGCAACACTTGGCTGAGTGTCACGTCAACACTGCATGCAAGGTAAAATATGCTAAGCAAATAAAAATGTCAGTAAAGAATAAGCTTCTCCAAAGAATAAGGAAGCTGCATATTGAAGGTAAATGTTCAAGAGTTACTAATGTAGTGCCATTAACATACCTGTTTGGGGGTGGGAAGGAGAAAAAGGCTTTATGAGAACCCACAGGCAGTATTGGAACATCACTTGTGCATTTAATTACACCCTGTTAACCATCAAGCTGTTTGCATTTCTGATCCTGCAAAGTGCCTTCAGTATTCCTAAAACAGCTTTGAAGGTTTCTCCCTGGACAATAATCCATCAATTTAATTAGTACACAAGATAGCTGATGAGATGAACAAATACTTTCCCAAATAACTGATGTGCCAGTGTTGCAGCAATAAAATCCTCCCAATCATCCTCCTCCCCACTATTTACTGTAAATCAGAAAATCTGAAGTTTGGTTCTCAATCTAAAAGAAGAGGGAAAAGCAAACAAAACTAATAAGCTGTTTTACTAGGAGACTCTTCCAGGACATAAAAGAAATAATGAAATAAAATATAGTAATTTAGAACTTGATGGAAAGTTGATCTTGATTACAGAAGACCAGTTTATTGCCTGAATATCTTCAGAAATTCTGGCCTCAGCTTTTTGTAGTCTGTGCATTTTTCATGTCTTGTATTTGCATCAACCATATTTTATTTTCCTTTCCTTGAAACATAATCTTGCATATACATACAACTGATTGCAACTTAGTTGTCTGGCTTTCAGCAACACTCTTGCCAACCAACTGCACAGTAATTAAATCATTTTGCAAACTGCACACATACAGCTTTTGCCTTTGGTAAAATTTCAACATCTTTCATGCCTAGAGGAGAGTTCAACAGCAACATCTGAGGTGTGTAAACAAAGCAAGATGGGTAAGTATAATCAAATAACAGACATGACTCTCCAGGTATTTGGGCTGCCCTTTAGAAAAAGCTCTTGGTGATAAACTTTGGGCATGAAGGACACCTTAGTTTCATGTTAAAAATGCTCTTCTCACTTTCTATGTTGGATTTTATGTTAACCCCTTAGAGATCTTTATATTTCTTGCATTGACAATCTGTTCACACCATTTAATAGCAAATAGCAAAACATTATATGCTATTGCATTTTGCCATTGTCTCTGTCCAATGTCCAAGATTCATGACTTTATCTTTAAAGCTACATGTGTAATTCTAGAGATAATCTTCAGTTCTTAGATGAGCCTGATGGCAAAATGTTTCTTCATGCAGACTAACACCCAAATGTCCCTGTAGGGTGAGTGACAGAAGGACATGATGCTGCTGGGAAACACACAAGGAAGAGTAAGAAAAACTAACACTGATCATTGCATTTAATCTGAGGTCAAGTGAACTTGTTCAACTTCTGAGCAGTTGTGTTATGTTGTCTTGTGTGCTGAGTCTTACATGGAACACTGCAGATGGGATCTTTTGCACACCACTTCCAGGTCTAAAAGAAGTTGGAATTAAGATCAAGACTGAAGTTGCATTAAGAAGCCCACTCCTGGCAGATTACCCAGTTTATGCTACACTTCTGACAATGAGACTTGGTCAGAGCAATGTTTATGGCTAAGAAGTTAATTTGCAATTTGCTGTATGAGTGGCTTATTTTTTACAAGCAATTACAAAGTACAATTAGGCTAAGAATTGTCTTATCTCATCACCCTTGCAAACTGGAAGTTGGCATTAAAAGTTTCAAGGTTTTTGGATACGGATGAGAATCTTGACTTCTTGAATCCAACTTCTGGAACTCTTTTTACCTTAGTGAAGTTGAGTTGTGCTGTTGTCCTCAAAGTCACCGCTGGTATTTGCCACAATTCGAAAGCCATAAGGTTCAGGATTGTTTCATTCTGTGAAGCAATGACTGAGACGACTGGCTTTGCTTTATTCTCATCTAAGGTAATGTACTGGCACCATGACTGTCTCTATGGAGAAAATGTTTCTTTTGGGGAATGAGTTGAGGTGCTTGAATCCCTCTAGTATGTGATGGTTCTGTAGAGAGAAAATAATAGAAAAAGTGAAGATTTGTCTTAACTGCAGTTTTACTAATAAGTGATAAAATATCTTGGACAAGTTGGAGCCTCTGAAAATAGAAACTAATAAAGAAGCCAGAAGGTGGGGCATGGCTCACATAAACCATGCCTTCAGTCTCAACCACATTCCTCTTCAGTGACTGAATGTCGTGGGTGGTTCTTTGGATTTGCACCTATCACTTGTGGACTAATAATGGATCTGCACAGTCAGAGAAGGCTCCCTGCAGGGATAGTGAGGACTTGGAAATGCTGATAGTGGTATCTCAAAAGATTAAAATGAAGAAGTGAATGAAATTTCATACAGGCTGCTGGAAGGGAAGGAGGAATTGTCATGAATCTTTCCAAGGTGCCAAAAGCTCCCACACTTGTGGTATGGGCCTAGGACTGAGTCTGAGTGTTTGGTGACAAAGCTGACACATCTATCTCTAGGGAAGAAGTAAAGGTCAGGGATTTTAAATTAAATGTGTGGACAATGCTGTCCAAGAACAAGGTGAATTAACTCAAAAGAACATTTGTGCCACTGTATCTTCCCACACCCTTTTCTCTTAAAGTAGTTGTGAAACACCCGCTGTGTTTGCAGTGCCTAAAATGGAAAGGTCAATTCTCAACTCCAAGTTCTGTGTGCATTATTGGTGTGTCTGCCTGTGCTCCCCTTGGACACTACTTAGGCATCTGTGCTAGCAACTACAAGAGTTTTTCTGGTAACAACCATGTGAATCTGCTAGAGACACATCCCTGTGCGTGTATGTGGAACAGGAGATATTCTGCAGATACCTGATAAATCCCTGCCTACCTCCCACTGCTCCCAAATCTTGGCTGGAGCAGTTGCTGCTTTGACCATGAGACTGTGGTTTGTGTTTCCCAGTTTCTGGTGCCTTGCTGGTTCTTTATTTAGCCTCTTTTTTTCAGCAGTCAGTGCTTATTGTGTTTTCAGAGCTTTGTTTCATTTCCTGTGTCTTGTTTTCCTCTTTCTAAAGCAGAACTGTGTATTTCTTTATTGCAAGCAGCTCATTAAGCCCTTCTGAAAAAAGCCAGAAGTCAGCCTATGAAGTTTAAAAATGAGAAGTGTAAAGGGAGATTTATTATCTTTGTCTATGATTCTTTCCTAAATTGACTAGGAATATTCCTGTTATTGATGTCTCTGAACAGCAACTATTCAATGTGTGATGGAGTTCCCCCATGACAAAGTGGTGCTGTCACTGCAGGCAGCAAAGATAACTTGACAAAGGTCTTCTGTTGACATGTGAGGTTTTGTTAAACACTGTGGTATCAGCTAGAGGTGTGTGTGATTTTCATGTTAGGCCAAACTGTGCCATGCTGACCTATCCCAGTGCAGTGCTGTTGTTGGCATGGGGTGCCACTGCATTTCTGCTGTTTGCCAAAATTAGGACATTTGGTAGGTCAATGGAGCTGGAAATCCTCTGGCCACTTCTAAAGTTCTCTTCTGTGTAAATGTTTAAGGTATAATTATTATAAGGCACCATAACTTGCCTCTACTGGAAAAGACAGTTTCTGGGAGTAAGTAAATGAAAAACACATAAACTTAAATATAACCCATTTTTCAACCATAGCTTTGTTTCATAAAGCACACTAAGTTACTGCCAAGGGAGTAGCACACAGAGAACCAGTTTTATTTAGTTAGATTAATTCCATTTTAGTATTTCCATTAGCCATTTAAAACTTGGCACTGCAAGGTAATAAAATCCTCCAAATATTGACAGACAGAAAAGTAAATGCCACCCAGCCATGACAAGCTGTTTTCAGCCAACCTCCTAGAGATAGAAAGGCTGCTATCATAATTTATTTATATATTAATAAGGCACATGATTTTTATCGCTAGTTATTCCCTTCTGACAATTAAAGCAAAGCTGATAAAAGCTTTGCTAAGTCAACATTTTTGTTAACTTTCACAAATTCATAGCTGAAAAGGGAAGGGGCCAGCAAGAGTTTTTAGGCACAAGGACTGGCACTGGTGTCCCCTGCTCGGGCACTGGAGGTGCAGGGTTGGTGGCACAGTGAGTGTGAGCCCCACTGTCCTTCTGCCCATGGATAGTGGTGCTCCTGGAATATTGGAGTAGAATATCTGAATGAATTGCATAGGGAGACAGTTGGGTCTTCCTTGGAGTGAGTCTTTATATCTTTGATACCTTTAATACTGCCATCCACGTGCAGGAGGAGAGCCAAGAGGCTGGATGAAACCTGAGGTATAATGTATCCAACTAACTTTCTGCCATGTTCCACTCAGGAACTTCCAGGAAAACTGGCACATTTATGTACCAACATCACAGCAAATTACCACTTACCTTGTGTTGAAAGACAAGATCCTTCATTTTTCAACAGAAGGCACTTACAGTTACTAGATATGACCCCACCTTTGTCTGCTTGGCCTTGCTGTAGAGTTAAAATATTTAAATAATTAATATTCATGGGGTTTATACACACTAAGGAAATATTTTCTGATTTATAAATATGTGACTGGTCGATCACATCTGTATAAAGGCATTTCTGTTTTCCCAGTTTTACCCCTCTCTGGATTTAAGGCCAGAACTTCACCGATGACAACAGAGCTCCAAATTATCTGTATCAGCTGAGAAATTGCTCTCATTAGTTATAGTGTTTGCCTCAGCATCATGATAATTAGCATTTATTGTAAAGTATAAGTGATCTCTACTGTGTAGGAGAAAACTAATCCTTGGGTAACACGTGCTTGGGAAAAGGGTCTATATAGCATAAGAGGGGAATATACAGTTCCCAGCCTTTGGACAGTGACATTCCCTCCTTCAGCAACAGTAGGAAAGCAGTTAATAATCTCTATTTTGCAAAGTGTGCACAGTGTTTTGCCACATGTCCAGCATGCCATGTTTTCTATAAACACCTGTCATTCTGCTTAATAAGATTGTCCAGGCACAAACATAAAAATATCTGTGTATTAGTAAGATATTTTAGCAAATGAGGTGGTTTGTTCTTTTACTTTCTCATTACCTGAAGAAAATAAAGCCATATATTAGAGTGTCTGTAAGGTTATACCTTTGTCCCTTGACCACAAAACTTGTGACTCAGATAACGTGAAGAGTCTAAATAGAAATTAAATTCTTGGGATAGACCCTGGAGTATCTCACTTTCCAGCTGAGCAACGCCTCTGGGAGCAGCTACAACTGACTCAGGGTGATATGCACACAGGGGCAAAAAGCCACTTCTTTACGTGTCTGCCTTCACTATGAGGCCATGAATTTCATAGTGAAACTGAGATATCCCACTAAAACAAGTTGGTTTAGCTGTGGAGAGATCCATGGCTGTTGCTGGTTTTAACCTATTAACTCAGCCTTTAAAGCTACATAACCTTTAGTAAAGAAAGGAGAACCACATACCATTTTGTTACTGTATTTAGCACTATCAGGCTCCCTAATAACCATTATTATTTCTAATTTTAGTGGAGTGTTTAGAATTTTGCATTTGATTCTGCTATTGACTGTTTTTAATCAATTTTAAGGTTAGTGATAAATGTTCCAATAGTTTCTTATACAAAGGGAGGGAAAAACGTGAGTGCCACCTCACTGCTCCAGAAACAATTTTAGACATTTGTTCTCTACACACTCAATCTTTAAGTTATCTCAACAGTCTTGCTGTCCTCATACACTTAATTAATATCTGGGATATTCACTGTGGACAAGCCAATTGTGTCAGACACTTTGCAAACAGAATAAAAGTATTGTTTGGGCTCCCAGTAATTCTCCTTGGCATGAAGCAGAACCAACTGAAAGGTGCACAGACCTAAATCTGTGGCCACTTCAAACTCCTGAACTAGTGTAATGCTTCACTGCTACAAAAGGCTTCAAGGGCCTTTCTTGGGTGTGAAAAGGTGAAGAAGTCTCAGGCTGAATAATGTATTTGAAGTGGAGAGAATTGTTATTGCACACCCAACACGTCAGGGAAGGCAGTGATAAATTCTGCATATGGTTTCCTGCATTTATAGGAGGCTGTGCATCCACACCAAAAACTATCTCCTTGCTGAGGAGACACTCACAAGCCAAATGCCACTTACATGCTACTGTATTAAAATGACTGACATGAAACTGTATTTGCAGAATAATGAAGTGATTTCCTTGTCATATATCCATCTCTTCAACAGGAGATTTACAGTTACACTGAATCAGCCCTAGGGATGTAACTGTCACCAGGAATTCGAGTTGCAAGGAATGCTGCAAACAAGTGTTCAAGCTTTAAATTCCCTAGTGGCAACAAAACCTCTGTTTTTGTCGTTAGAGCTTCTACCAGTCACTGAAGTACCAAAAACATCTGTCTTGTGATACACAGCACAGTAGCCTGGTCATCAGCTGATGTCTCTAACAAAGACTGTGTCAAAATCAGTGTAACACAATGACTGGGTTGGGGGAATGTGGGAGGAGAGAAAAGCAAACACCAAGGAAACCACCTGGTTCTTTCCAGTGCTGGGAAAGGAATAGAGACCATGGGGAACTGCAAATTATTCCCAGCTCATCTGCAAAATGAGTAAATGTTTCTGCTCTCACCACTCTGTCCTCAGCACTATCTTGCAGCAGGAGTTCTTTCCAGTGGACTCTGGCACAGCAAGGCAGTGGTGGCAACCACAGAACCATTTCCAGCAAACTCTGAAGTTTATGGCTATTCTGTGAGTTGAACCCATGTTTGAGGCAAACAACAGTGGGGAGCAGAAAATACCTGACCTTTTTATTAGTGTTGGAAGCTTGTTACTGATGTTTTTCTTGCTGCTTGGCACACACTGGTATCAGATATTATTAGAGCACAGTTCTGAGTAGCATTTTGGAATATGTGCATATATACATTGATCTACCAAGTCTTTCAAAAAAAGGGAGGAAGTTGTATTTAAATTGTACATCAAAGACATGAACAATAGAAGGATTTAACTGGATATTGGCCAACATATTTCCTCTTACCAACACCCACTATTCAGTCTTCTACAAGAAGCAAGGCAGAGACACAGAACATTGCTACTTTTGTTTTTTGAGGCAGTTCTCAGGCTTTGCCAATGAGCAAAGATCAGTTTGCTCAGGCTGCAACCACTTTACCATCTCAGTTATGTTGGCAGATGGCCCTGGCCAGGAGCATTTGTAACAGAGACTCTCAAATTATAAGGCACTTGTCCAAAGTCTAATACAATGTGTCAGTTTTCACTGCAATCTATGGATTTGGTGTTGGGCTCTCAATAAGGAGTTTCAGTTTAAAAGCATGAATTCATAGCTCCTTAAAACAAACAGGATGTAGCCCATGGCATTAGTGCAACAATTTCGATTTTAAAACCAGCTACAAATTATTTGACATTTAACTTTAAAAACAGAGCAAAACTATTGTTTATCTTATTGCCTTTTTCACATTATAAGTTGGATTTAAAGCACACTGACATTAGTGTGACTTTCTGTTAAATAATGAGTTTCTGATTGGGAGTTAGATGTATTTAAGCATAACTAAAATGGAACTATAAGACAAAAGAAAGTCAAGAAATATTTAGATTCTTGTGTTTTGTCACTTAGAGTGGGGGGTGGGGATGTTAAGAAAAATCAGCATAGCTGGTAAGAACAGGAATACAGAATCAGCAAACAGAATTATAAAAGTAGTCCTTTTTGTAATTTACTTTTTATATTTTGGTAATAAAAATGTTCTGTAGGTTCCAAGTATAAGGATCAAAAAGGATGCTCGGGAGATAGGATATTACTACAAGTATTACAAACTTGCAACAGGTTTTGTAAATCTCTTGTGAAGTATTTTGATTTTTAAATGTGTGTGAATGGGAAGGCAAACAGCAGGGGTAGCAGGTCATTTGTCAGCCTCTTTGTGGTCAGTGGGAGTTACTGTGGATGGATAAGAGCACAATGGGCTGGAAAGTAATTCACATCTTTGGACACTTCTGTTAAAATGCCTCTCCTTTTCCCAAACTGATTGTGGTGTAACTGCTGTGAGAAGTGTCATTAGTTTTATATAGCCTTTTAGAATTACCTGATTAAGTATTTCATTAGAAAAGTTGAGTGGTACTTCCTTGCAGTTTGCTTTATCTTCCAGGAATCAATAGCAATATTCAAGAATCTCAATTTGGATAGAAACACAGGAAAGAAATTGTTGCATGGAAGTAAAATATTGGTTCATACTTGGTTTTTCTGAAATTTAAGCTGTAAAACAGTATGTCAGTGACTAGTCCCATTGCACAGAGAACTTAGTTCCTGAGCTAATGTATCACTATATTATTAACCTTTTAATAACTTATAAGAAAACCTTTTTGAAGGAGATCAAATTAGGTACACCCTGAATTCTTTCTATATTTCATTGTGAATACCTGCTGGGAAATCTCTTGAGTCACTTCAGATGTTACAGGCATTTCTTCTCCTCGGCATTGGTGGTGCCAATTCACACACACTATTTCCATCTCTATATTTCTGTACTGTTTCTGGCAATTTTCAAGGTTCTTCCTGTGTTCAAATTATCTAATATTCATCCTACTTCTTAGACAATTCAAAGGTAGAATGGTGAAAACCAGTAATACTGTTCAATGTATAAGCTGTATAAGCTGAGAGGATCACCCGAATGCTCCTTGAGCTCTGGCAGCCTTGGTGCTGTGACCATCCTCCTGCTACCCCAAAGTTTTCAGCCATTACCATGTCTTGCTTTCTCAGTCTTTCTCTGCCCAGTTACCAGGATCCTGACACTGCAGAACGTCCAGTCTAGAGCTGGGGTGAGTGCCCTGGTGGGGTTACATTGAGAAGCAAATTAGGTTTTTGTCAGCAGGGGCAGAACTGGCAACAGCCACTGCTCAGCCTCAGGGAGGGTGTTCCTCGATGGCTGCTCTCCTGAACAGGCAGCACTAACTGACAGAGAAAGCTGCAAAAGCTTAAACCTCTCTTTTAAATAAAAGCTTCTCTGCTAATTGGTTTGACCTCCAATTCAACTGTTCATTAAAGGAATTCATCATTTTGCCCAGTCTGATGGCTGAAAGGTATTGGTAGCTCTCACCTGGCAGTGTGAATGAGGTCCTGGTTTTTTATTCCAGGCAACATGCTGTTATGTTTGTTGTGAAAACCCTACAATACCATTAATAGAGAGATTTTTAAACCTCATAAATCAAACAATGATTTTATTTGATATTTAAGGGCAAATTAAGGATATTAAAGTATAACTGAATATAGTAAGAAAACACCAAACAACAAAACCAAAACAAAACAAAAAACCCAAACAAATAAAAAAACAAACAAAAAAGCCACCTGTGCTTGCTTAACGTCTTGCAGAAAGAATTGATAATTATCCTGGCATTATAATAGCTTGATTTCTACAGGTTTTACACCTCTTAACTTTATACTACTTTGCATATATGACTTTGAGGTATTATTTTTAGGCTAATTTTTCACTGGATTTCAAAATCTTATACCTGATGACAAGTCTACACAAGTATAAATGGGATTGCAGGTCCCAAGGGGAGATTTGTTAGAAAAGAATTTCTGTGGTACTGTCTTAGCTGGAATATTCACCTCATCTGCATCTTGCAGAAGCCTCTGGAGCCTGTCAGGCACAGGCCTCACTCTTAACAATTTGCAAGAGTGATGCCTGACAGAATTAACCCTTTGATGCTGGATCTTCTCAAAAGAAGAGACAGTTTATGTTGACTCTGATGGCAGATCAATAAAGACAATAAACCTGGAACAGCAGACCCCAGCTCCAATCAAGGGACAGTGTCTTGCAACACTGGATTGTGACAGTTGGATAAAAAGAGAGAGATGGTGTATATTCATGTGTGAGAGGCAGTGAAGGCTTATAAAATGGAATCAAAATGAAAAATGAGTTAAGTGGCCTGGAAACAAAATCCCAATTTTCTTTTTCATTTTCCATTGTTCTGTAGAACTCTGCAGAGAAAGCATTTGGCTTCTTCATGCAGGGACAAATAGTGATGTTCACCTTATGCAAGTCAGGATTGGAGACTAATGCAGTGGGAAATTTACTTGTTTGTCATCAGAGGAGAAACTGCCTGCAACATCAAAGTTCTGACAGGTCTGGAGGAAATTAGTAGAGATGCAGAGGGTGGGACTGATAGTTTTATACAACTTTTCAGATTAATGTTCATCTTGTCTGACCTTTGGTAAAGCTAAAAGTTCTCAAGGCTCCCACGGCTGCTCTTTGGCACTCAGAGCTTTCCAGCCACCCTACAATATATTTGGCCTCTTACTTAGAGTTGGTCCCAGCTCTTTACCATGTATTGCATCCATGAAGAATGGCAAATCTAGAAGACTGACAAATGCATTAAGCCCTTCCATGGCAATTCTTCGTGTTACTCCTGAGAAATCTTACTCATTAGAAGTCAGCCCTAGCAGTTGGGAACACTTGTGTGAGGTAGATAAACACAGAGTAGGGCTGGCCCCACAGAGTAGTACAGAAAAGCTTGTTTCTTCACCTGTTAAATCTCAATTAAAGGCATTCATTAACACAGCTGTAAGTGCAGCTCTCAGAGCACTAAAAGTTCATGCTAATGGCAGAGATCCCATGCCCTTAGTGCATGGCATAGGCCTACAACACTGTAAGAAAGTACAAGCACCAATTTAACTGCAGCAACGTTCCAGTTCCTCATGTCATTTATAGCCTTTATTATATCTTTCCATTTTATCAGAAAAGCATATTTGCCATGAACATGATTATTCAGGAATTTGGAGGCAGCTGCTCATGCAAAAGATGCCTCCCAGTTCTTTCATACTTGTGCCTTCATTTTTGTGCTTTGGGAATGAAAGGATTAGTTTTCCAAGTTTTTCAAGCATGTATTTCAACCCCAAAGCAGGCAGAAGGCTGGACAAGTGACCTTTCCTAGCCTTGTATGGACAAGTGTATGGACACAAGCCCATCCTGAGATGAGGTGTGAAGCAGAACTGCAGATAAAGTGTCCCTTGTGCTTCCTCTCTCAGTGGGTGTGGCTCAGACAGAGGAACCACGCAAAGCATAGGATTTGGTGGGAAACTAAAATAAAGAAGGAGTCATCTGACCTCCTTACCAGAGCAGACAGTGAACTGTTTTCACAAGCAAATATACCAGGACTAGAAATGTATTAAAGAGCCAAAATAGGGGAATGGGGCTTGTCTGAGTGTTAGAGGTGCTGACAGTGCTGCTGGATCACTGTCCTGCAGGGTGGCCACTGCAGCATTCAAGGAGCTACTTTTTGCCCAGTTCCCTGCACGGCTCTGGCATGTGCCAGGACTGTTTGCTTCTGAAGGAGATAGTCCTCATCACTCCTATAGTTCCTCTCTTGCCAGGTTAAAAAAAAAATAAAATCACAAAAGAGAAGAGCCTTGGGATCATTCTGGGAGTGAGTGTTGGTGTCTTTACAAGCCAGTTACCGAGGTGAGGCTTTTTCCAGACCATCTGAAGATTTTCCCTATTAGGTTTATATTCCAAACTCATCGAGAGCTTCCCATCTCGGTGTGGAAGAACAGCGCCGAGGTGCCGGGGCGCGTATCACTCCCGCAGGGGTTCTCTGCTGCCATCTCTTGGCGCTTCCCTGCGCCTTGGGATCGGCATCCAGCTGAATTTCGGCAAGTCTTGCCATCCTTAGGAAATAACTGAAGTGGGGATACTGAGTTACCGTTATCCTTACTGAGGGACAATAACCAACAAAGCCATGTTAATGTCGCTGAACCAAAAGCGGAATTTCGATTATTTTTGCAGTGTGCTCTCAGGTTAGCCTGCCCCAGTGCTTCTGGCAGTGTGATTTCCAGCCATCCTTGGAGCTGGAGCAGTGGGTAACAGGACAAGGAGGTGATGCAGGGACAGAGAGGGGAGAAGCTGCTGCATTTCCACAGCCAGGGGTGAGACCTGCTTATCGATGCCCTGGGATAGGTGACAGCGAAGTGTTGGCAGCAAGTGCTGAGTGGAACTCACAGGAGACCAGCACACGGAAAGGTGTGGCACTGCCAGCAGGTACCAGGTGTACACTACCACTGGAACGTAAGGAAGCAGACAAAGGACTTTCCCAAGGATACAGCAATGTTATACACACATACAATATAAATATTTTGTTATCACATTTACGCAGATTACCCAATAAAATCCATACTGTAACTCTGTAAATGGTGCCTGTTTACACTTGCACACTGAACTGTAGTTACTGAAGGCAGATATTATGTTTCCCACGTTATTGGGAAAGAAGCCAGAACCACTTCCCTTGCTCTTCCTCTCAGTGTGGGGTTTCTATAGAGCTGAGTGCTCTGTATTGCTTCCATTGGCCAAATTGGTTGTATTCAGGGAAGATTTCTGTGCTCCAACTCTAGGAGAAAAACTGTTTTACCAATAAACTATTCAGCAAAACAGAGTTAGGCAGCTGAAAAGAAGTGAAAAGCAGAAAAGTAACAGCAGGTTAACAGCAAGGAATGAGGAATGTCAAACAGCATGAGAACCACGAAGTACAATGAGTGTGGGCATCCAGCACGAGAGGAGCAAGAGGCAGAACATGGGCAGAGAAAGTATAAGGGAGAAAAGACCAGACTGCGAGTGTACCTGAGAAGATAATCTTGCCCTTGATTCTTTCTCCCTTCACTGAGCTGGGGTGAAGGATTAGGATGGCTTTCAGTCTGTTGTTTCCTGGCTGAGGCTTATTTTCAAAATAGGAATTAGTTGGCTAAAACAGTGAGCAAAGCTAGAACAAAGGATCTGTGACAGCAATATTTATCCTTTGAACATCTAGGGTGGTTTATCAGTATGGGTAACTTCTACTCAGCTGTCTTTGGTTAGTTATTTGGGAGTTCTGTCCAGCATAGCCTCATTGTGAGAGCGTTCACTGTACCCATGAAGAGCATATTTGATAGTTTTCCTGTGCTTGAATACATACTTTCTTTCCTGTACATCATTGCTTTGTGACATTTGTCACTGAAGGGGTTCTGGGCATAAGCTCAGTTTTCAATGTCTTGAGGATGGTTTTCTTATGGTGTAAAATTATAGAAGAGCATCAGGTGTATTGTGGTGAAAGGTCTAAAGAATGAGTCTGATGAGAAGCAGCTGAGGCTGTTTATCCTCAAGAAAAGGCTCAGGGGGTGCCTTGTCACCCTCTATAAGTACCTGCAAGAAGATCATCTCAATGGAGGGTCACTCTTTTCTCAAGTAACAGGAAATGACCTCAAGTTGTTTCAGGGGAAGTTCAGCCTGGATATTAGGAAAAATTTCTTCACTGAAAGGGTGGTCAGGCATTGAAACAGGCTGTCCAGGGCAGTGATGGATTCACTGTGTTGGAGGATTTAGAAAGCTGTGTAGATGTGGCACTTGGGGATGTGGTTTAGTGGTGGACTGGGCAGTGCTGGCTTAACAGCTGGACTTCATGATCCTAAAGGCCTTTTCCAACCTAAAAAACTGATTCTCTTCAATAGCAATTGAGTAGTTTTAAGTGAAATTACTCTGAAATTTTCAGAATTAGGTAGTACAGAGAATGTTCTATCAGGGAGAGGTTCAGCTTAATGGTGCAAAGAGTATGAAAGGAATGCCCTGGTCATATTTTGAGATTAGTTTCAGGTTCCCCAAAATCACCATGTTTTGGCAAGGCAAGAAGAAAAGTCAGTAGAATAGTAACTGGATAGGATTAATATTTTCTCTGTTTTTCTCTTGTTATACCTGACTGCTGAGGGTTGAGCTGGGCTCTCTGATGCCATGTGGAAACCTGACTCTGCTTCTAAAGTTCAAGCAAATTTTGCCCAGCTAGTTAAAACTGAACTTTGCAAACGTATGACCTGGGTGTGCCATTAGAAACTGTTGTGCCAGAAAATCTCCCAAACATATTGTAATATTTTCTTGCTCTGTAAAGCTTACAATGGTAACTGGAAGATATTCCTTTAAGATGTAAGCAATTGCATTTCATTTGTGCTTTCAGATCATTGCCACTGAGAGGTTGTAGACCTGAAGATAGGATGGACAATCCAGTTTATTCAGGCACCTGAATCTGGGAGCTTGGCAGTCACTGCCTTATGATGAAGGAGAATCATCCAGAGGAGGGGAATTCCAGAGAACCTGAAATGAAGATGTGATTAATACCATTAGATTCGCTGATGACCAGGTTTGATGATCAAGTTCAATTGCTTGCCTTATTCTCTTCTGATCTTCCCTAATCTCTGGAATACTAACTTGGAATTTAAAGTTGTATTTGTAGCAAAACATAGTCTGTATAGAAAAAAGTAATGATTTTTACTTTTGCAGGTGTAATATTCTCTCCTTTTTCACTTTCTTTTTCCTTTCCATTTATTTTTGTTGCCTTCCCCTTGTTCCCCTCACATTAAATTCTTCCAGTTGCTTGATGAAGGGATGTGAGGGCAGCCAGGACATGGCTCATGGCATGCTCTAAGTCAGCCAAGGCCTGGGCAGATGTTTCCAAATCAAATGGAAACTTGTTTCCAAAGAAGAGGCACAGTGTTAGTAGAAATGCAATAGTAGGTACCATTTAAAACCTCAGACCCACAGCTGAGAGTCAGTGGCTGCAGTAATGGACTTACAAATGGAAATGAGATTCATGATGATTTATTGATTGAAGAAGTAGTGAAATAAAGGAAAGGCTGGCAAGAGCCTCAGGAAATACTCTCATGTAAAGAATAAAATGGGCACAGTTAGAAGTGTGTTTTCATTGCCTTGCAAAAGAAAAAAAAAGCTACTGCAATGTATTCAGCCACTTTTTACTGGGAAAAAGTAAAAAGTTTTTCCCAGAGGCATTGTGCCACATGATTTCAGTAATGCTGAGGGTGACTTGCTTTCTCCCTTCTCTCAAGATGTAAGATTGCAGAAAACTCTTCCCTTACTGAGGCAGGGGTAGGTGCAGAAACGCCAAGCAGGTTTATGAACCTATATGGAAAAACAATAAGAAAAAGATAAAGAAAGGTCTGAAGAAAAAAACTCAACCTTTTGCCCACCTTACTGTGGTATTTTCGCCTCTCTAGGTCCAACATTCAGAGTGTCTGTTTTGTGAAACTGTTGTAAAAGTGGTGTTTGTTTCTCATTGCTCCTCCAAGGTTTCCAGCCTGCCCTGCCCCACAACAGGCACTTATCTCCCTCAGAAGGGCTCTCTACAGCTGCTGGGAAAGCCCACTCACAAAGAATGTTTCTCTGAGTACTTTATAGACTTCAGTCTTTTCCAGACTCTTGAAAACTTGGTTTGAAGTATGTGTTTTCCCCATATCCATATGAAAATTCATGATTCCCCTGTGATGCCCTGAAAGACCTGCTGATTTCCCTGCTGAGCACAGTGCTGAGGTGAGCAACACCAGCACAGTGTATGGCAATGTGTTGGAAACAGCAAGAGCTGAGATGTTGCTCTCAGTGAGCAAGAACAGGGCCTTCCCACCACCTCTGGCCAGTGCTACAGCCTCCCTTTTCCTTCTCGAAGGGATTTGGTTGGAATAACTGTGCCCAGATTCATTAAGCTGACAAGTGTAGATTCACGCAGGTGGTGCAGAGCCATGCAGGTGGAGGAAGAGATAATGCAAATCTGCAAGTTATATAGAATTGATTGGGTTGGAAGAGACCTCTGAGATCATCAAGTCCAACCCTTAATCCAACCCCACTTTGATCAGCACTGAGTGCCACGTCCAGTCTCACCTTAAAAACCTCCAGGGATGGGGAATCCACCACCTCTCTGGGCAGGCCATTCCAGTGCCTGAGCACTCTCTCTGCAAAGAATTTCTTCCTGATATCCAACCTAATTCTCCACTGGCAGAGCTTAAGCTCCTGCCCTCTTGTCCTCCTGTTGGTTGCCTGAGAGAAGAGACCAACCCCCACCTGGCCACAACTTCCCTTCAGGCACTTCCAGACAGTGCTGAGGTCACCTCTCAGCCTCCTCTTCTCCAGCACAAACACCCCCAGCTCCCTCAGCCTCTCCCCACAGCACTTGTGCTCCACTCCCTTCTCCAGCCTCGTTGCTCTTCTCTGGCCCCGCTCCAGCCCCTCAATCTCTTGCCTCAACTCAGGGGCCCAGAACTCAACACAACACTCAAGGTGTGGCCTCCCCAAGGCAGAGTCCAGGGGAAGGCTCACTGCCCTGGGCCTGCTGGCCATGCTATTTTTTATCCAGACCAGGATACCATTGGCCTTCTTGGCCACCTGGGCACATTGCTGGCTCATGTTCAGCCTCCTGTGAATCCAAATCCCCAGGTCCCCTTCCCCCTGGCTGCTCTCCAGCCACTCTGTGCCCAGCCTGTAGCGCTGCAGGGGGTTGGTGTGGCCATATGTGTTATGGAGAATTCATTTATCAGAAATACAACATCACAGTCAAGATGTCCTTCTGAATCTTCCTTGCTTCCTTCACCTCGCTCCTTTCCTCCTCTATTTTCTTCCTCTGGTCTTGGTGAAGCAAAGAGAAGGATGGGTGCAGGCTCCACATCCTTAGTGAGCTGTGGAAACAAGCATCTTTAAACTGAAGGGATTGATCCCTTGAAGTGCTGCAGCAGCAATAGTTTCAGCACAGCTACACTAACACACACTAGGAAATAATTCATCCATGCCCTAGTAGGCAAGGAAGAAGGAAAAAGCAGTTCAGTTTCCCTTGACTGCACAGCCATTATAGCACCAGGTATGAAGACAAGGCTGGCTCCCACTGTTCCTACTGTCACATGGATTTACTGCTCCTGCACTTCTTGCCTCTCCTCAGCAGTAAGCTAGAACATTTGCAAGCATGGCATGTGGAGTTAATGGAAATCTTCCCAAATTCCTATAAAGGAAAACTTTCTCCCTCTCATAAACTTTATAACTCCATGCTAAGGTCACTTATATGAGAACTCAATGGCATCAATTCCTAACAAATTCAGATGCTGGGTTACAGACAGGTCAGGGCAAAAGTGGATGGTGCTCTGGTGGTGTTTGTGCTGCGAATGAGGCTGCCAGTGGGTTGGAATCAGAACAGCTTCTAAATTTACTGGGAAACACACTCAGAGACATCATTTCTAAGAGTCTTCTTTCATTTCTAATAGCAGTATTCCCCTGTGCAATGCCCCCTTCAGCCCCTGACACCTGGGATTGCAAACCACTGAGTGGGGCTGGGCTGAGTGCTCCTTTGTGGTCTGTCCTGGGAGTCCCATGGAGAAAGTGGTGGATGCTTTTTAGCTTTTGGCTGCTAAAACCATTACTCTGGATGGAGGGTTTGTTGTTGTTGCTTAGTTGCCAAATGTGGTAGCCAAGAGAAGTCAAAGGATGCTAAGTTTGGGAATACCTTTAACCACACATCCATCACTGGTGCTTTTAATTGGATCATTGTTTTTTCATAGAAAAAACTATCATAAATCACCCACCCTTTCCATTTAGTAGTAGTTTCACTTTTGTGTTGCAGCAGCATGAGGCTGAATGGCTGGCAGAAAAACTGTGCTTTTAGAGATGGAAAGGATGATTCTACACAGGAAAAATGTGTGGGGCACAGTGTGGTCACTTCAATGCTGCTACATTTGTTGGCTGAAAAGACTCTGCCTGTGGTGGAAGGATTTTCTGTCAGCAGACTTCTCAAATACATATTCACTGCCTTGCTGGATGGACCTTTCCTGTATTTCCAGTCATTTGAAAATGGAAGGGCTGTACTGTAAGTGCAGAGGGAGCCTTCCAGCAAACCCACTTCCAATCTGATATTCCTTGGGCAGCACAACATACAAGATTCTTGTAGTATTTTCACTTCCCTTTTCCTTCAAGTTACTCCAAAAAGCATGCAGTGAGTAAGAGAAGAGGCTGGGTGATCCTTCCCAGTGTGCAGCACCAGAGGTCAAGGGAAAGGGACCACCATGGTAAGCTGCACAGGTCATGAGATTGTGGTGGAATGCACATGCAGATTGGAGGTTTTACCAGTCTCTATCTTGAGCATCTCATGTGTTACTCTGAGGCTTCAGTCTGAAGTGTCTGGTGAAGGGGCAGCTCAGGTGTTTGAGATACTGTCCAGAAAAGCTTGTGGAGAGTACCTTTGATTCCATTCTCCTCAGAGATAATACAGACATTGCAAGCTAGTTGAGTTGTGCTCTACTTGCCCTCCACCACCGTGAGGAGCTGACACAATGGACAACCCAAATGCCCCAGATGCCTTTGCTCCAGATTGCTCTTTGATCCAGTGGAAGCAGGGCTGTGCTGGGGGGTGTCTGTGCATTCAGGATAAAGGGCAGTTCCCTGCAAGTACATTTTCTACTCACACTGCTCTCTTGGTATAGAGGGCAGAGATTCCTTTCAGCTCAAGGTTATACATTTAAATAGCATATTGCATTGTACTAGGTGCAGTAGAACAGCCAGGCAAATCAAAGTCCTGCCTACAGCCAAGAGGCAAAAGCATGACCAGGCCTCCAGTCTGAGCAGATGCTTCAGACAACCTTTCTGCTCTAGCTCAGGCCCCATCACTCACTATACAGCATGATCAACCTGTCCATGTCTGCATGGCCAAGGGCATGAGGGAGAAGGAAGTCAACATTTTTAGACCTTTCCAAAGTGCCATGGCTCACTTGTCTAATGCTTTTCAGCTACAATGGGTAGTGAAGGGTTTCTGAGAACACAAAGTTAAAAAGCAAAGGCTGTGTTGGAAGACTGTGATAAACGTGGTCTCTCCCCTTTGAAGACAGTCACTGGCAGCAATGGGTGTGTCTGTGGCTGGATTAAATCCCATCAGTGATTCCTCCTGCCTTGTTTCCTCCTAAGTGTGAAGAATTAGTTTCTCTGCAACATGCATGAAACACATTTTGAGTTTGATCTTTGGCTCAGGGCACAGATGACAAGCACTGGGCAGACATTCCAGGGGCAGTTTCTGGAAGTCAGTCTTAAAAAAGCTGTCAGGGGACAAGGTAATCTCCTGTACCACATGGAACAGGCCAAGGAACATGGACACCTTCAGCTGTGGGAAGGGAAGTGGGAGACTGCCAAGTGCATTTCCCTGAGCTAAAATTTGCTTATGCTGTTATGGTATCTTGGTTACCTTGTGGTAATTTCAACAACCACAAATGGTCATGGTGTTTCATAGCAAGGAGATAGCACAGGTCCATTCCTGAATGAAGAGAAGGAGCACATTGTACCAAAATACCCATGCCTCTTCCCCTAGGGTTCATCAGCCTTTGAGCACTTTACTGCTGCCTGTGCCTGTTTGCCCTGAAGGTTTTCAGACTGCACAGAGCAGCCACTCTGCAGTTAAGAGCCTGAAGTTATGCTACAGCTTTGAAAGGCTGCAAGAATTTAGGAACTTCCACCTCTGCTTAGGTACTGAGAGATTAGTTTCAGAAGCTGATTAAAAGAGAACACATGAGCCACACAGTCTGGCAGTTAGTGGGGCATTTCACACACACTGTGTCATGTATGGGCAGCTCATGGACTGATAGGATTTGGTGAGCACCACTCAAGCTCTACAGCAAATACAAGAGCTACTTGAGTGATGCAAGAGCATGTAAGCAATTTAAGTATTTTCCCCTCAGATGCTGGATTTCAAACTTTTAGCTAATCACTCAGACTGCAGGGCAACCAAAGTCCTTGAAAGTCTTTGAGATATGGAGAGGCACAATATACCGGTAGCTATGAAACTTATTTTCTAGTCTCCTCAGACATTGTCTGCTGCAAGTTGTCACTACTCTGCACACACAATGCTGTTTGTCTCTTAATGCTCAGTCCCTTCCTGGGATTCACAAATGTTTGTTCCATGTATCTTCAGGGATCAGTCAGATGCCATCAAGGAAGCTGTGTGCTTTGGAAGGAGAGAGAATGGGACCAGGTGCTTAATGTTGGTATGCTGTGTTCAGCTATAGTAGGTAATCCCAGGACTAGGACATAAGGAGATCTGCACAGGTAGTTCAGTGTTATATCTAGCCCAGAAAGCCTCAAAATTGAGCAGTAAGTCAATGTCATGGATGAAAATGCCCTGAAGAGCTTAAAAGCCCAGATCATCACCATGAAAAAAAAATACTGCTCAGTAGCAGTCACTGAAAGTTCAAGGCTGCAGAACTAGGCCAAGATAGGGGGTTCTTTCCACATATTTATCTAGTCTATGCAATATAATACCTTAAAGAGGCCCTTTGTAATTAGACTTATACCATAGCTCACAGACCTGATGCCTTGGCATTTTCCCAGGAATAACATGGGCAGAGTTGCAAACACCATCCAGGAATTCCTTGACACCTGTAACCTCACAGTTTGCTGTCCCTGGGAGGACCTGGGATCACAACTTTTGGTTCCATTTGCACTAGCTGCTCTGTTTTCTATTTGGGCTTTCTCGTTCTATTTTTTTTTCATAATGGAGTTGTATATTGCTCTGCTACACAAATGAAATTTGAACACGCGGTATAGATTATCAATTAGCATGATTTGTGTTCAAAAACTGAGAGAAGATGTAGATAAACTCAAACAAGCCTTAGTTTCTGATATACTGAGAAGTTCATTGTAAATGGTTCACATTTGAATCCCTCTCTAAGGATTGTTAGTAAATAAAATTTAAGAAGCAAGCTAAATTTAGCAAAATTGCAGGACACATTTCACACACTCAAACATTGGAAAGCAGGGACACTAGTTATTTAAATTTATGCCTCCTCTTGCTCTGTCACATGCTTACAAAAACATTACTACTTCTGTGTTCTGCTGTTGCTCCTACACCTCCAATAAATATTCGAAGTATCAAACTAGAAATCTACCAGCAAACACTTGCTAGTGATGATGTGCTTTTACCCCAATCCATCAGCATCACAAGTTCCGTGTGTTCCATGAAGTCCTTACTGCAGGACAACCTAAAAGGCCAAGACAAGTTTTCCATGACACTGTTCTATGACAGCACTTCAGATCTAGGTCTAGGTTAGAAGAGGTCAAGCCATTTTTGGTGTCTTCTTTCTGTTGTGTTGGGTGAAAGGAGGAACGAAATGTCTCTGTTTAATTCAGGAACACTCTGTTAATGGAATGCACTGCAGTACTACCATTATCTTTGAGTAGCAATTCACTATGTGACTGTTTTCTTTCAGGCAAAATAGCTTCCATTTTTCCCCATGATCAATAGGAAATTTGAATCTTCAAATAATGATCTAACCTACTTAAATCACAAAAATGTGAATGTTTTCTATCTCTCCTTTTTCCCACTGTGTTCCTTTCCCCTCATTTTCCAAGAGCTGACAACCTAAGTTCTTTGCTCCAGGTAGGAATGCTGCTCTTTCTTGGCTGTGTTCTTTCCCTTTCTAGGCTGTTTTTTTCCCTTTTCTCAGGGCTGCAGGCCCTGAGAGAATTAAAGCAGCATTGGTCCAAAGAATATTTGCCAACAGTGGCTTGGGGCACTGTAACTTCAAGAAATCTTGGCCCCTCATCTCCAAATACAGTATAATTTGCTTTCAATGCTGTCTCACTTTTCTCCACATAAGAAAAGCAGCAATTAAGAAAATTGTATGTAGTGTGACTGAACTTTGTTCTGCAAGTGACTCTCAGTAATAATCAAGGCTGTTGTGGAGATATTTGTCTTAGAGAATAAAAATTAAAGGGGAAAAAATAGGCAGTGGCAAACACAGGGAGATAAGGTAGAAAGCCTGTGGTAGATTTAGGAATACATTACATGGAGGCAGAGGGAATAAATGGCAGTCCAAAGTGGTAAAGGAAATAAGGTCCCCTGTCTATATCACAAGGAAATAGTCTGTCCTGAGAATTGCTCAAGGTTGCCAAGTGACAGTTCTGTACTTGTATCACTCCCAAAGTTTAGGAACATGAAAGTACAGAAGTAACCAAGGACAACACAAATCCAAGTTTCAGATGCAACAAATGCCTCTTCAGTCAAGTAGGGAGACATCTTTATACACAGCATAAACATTAGTGGTACCTAAACCTCTAACAAGATAATAACTACCAAGTATTTTAAATCTATAACTACTTCCATTGCCAAATGTGAAACTCCAGAGCCCTCTTGGTTCACGGCATAGGAGAATGTGTGACATGAAGGCCACAACCTGGATTACTGTCCAGCTTTCTGAGAGAACCAGTTTAAAGTGTTAGATATGCAAAAACTACCATCATTTCCTAACATCTGAAAGTTGTTCTTAACTCATGGAGAAAATACAGGATAAAAAACTGAGTTATGACAAACAGAGGGTTGATGTAACAGGTATTTAGGCTTTAAATCCATAAGCTCTAAGATGTGGTTTTCTTCCATAATCAAGTTACAAATCATTGAACTCTAAAATATTTAGATTCATATGTCTTCCGAAGAAAAACTCTCCTAGCATGACAAAAAAATATTTTTTTAAAATTCTTCTGGACAAGAAAGACAGAATTACTCACCTTATTGCCTCTCTAAAGTTGTACTTTGGACCTTGACATCACAAGAATGATCAAGCCCTCCTTACAAGACATCTCTAATGAAATAACATCCAAATTCTGACTAACAGAGAGAGGGAAAGGATTGCAAGCTAACCCCTAGTAGCTCCTTTGTGTAGCAATCTGGGGATTTCAGTTCCTTCTGCTTATCCCACTTGCAGCAGTTCAGTTTAGAAGTTCTTGGAGTAAAGGAAATATCAGTGCCAAATATCTGGGTAATGGCACAGAGCATTCATGGTCTAGCGATAAGTAGTGGCTGCCATAACATCCTGTAACAGACTAGTTAGCAGAGGGTTATGTCTGGTTTGAGCCACACAGCAGAACAAACCAGCTCTGTTACACATTTCCAGCAGGTTTTTTAAATTACTCTGTTTCTTTTTGCCTCTATTGCTGTCCTGTGTTTCCAAACTCATGGAGTTCCCACATGTTGTGAAAAATCTTCAAGTGTATGACAAGTTCCCAACTTCTGGAGAAAGCTGAGCAGGCTGAATTTCACCTCTGCAATATATGCAGATTCCTAAGCAGGATATTACATATTCTGAGATATACAGTTATATATAGATATAGGCACACATATTCTTATCTATTCTGATATTTATAGCAGTTGGAGATGGTGAGTCACCCCTGGAATAGCTTGAATGTTGTATAACTGCAGACAGAGAACGTGGGGGAGGCAGTTGGCATTGGGAGCAGGGGGAAAACATGGGAGTTCTGTGGAGCAGGGGGGAATTCAGGAACACGGTGTACAAACCTGTCCAGAGCCAGGCTCTGTGAGTTTTGCTGCTCACAGAACAAAAAAGAGGTATTTTTCCAGGAAAACTGTTCCTGTAGCACAGGAGGACATGCAAACTGTGAGTGGAATAGCACTAAGCATTAGTTCCTGGTGCTAAATTTAAAAGTTTTCTCAGTCTCCATCATTTTTCAACCCTTTTTCAGGTCGGGCAGTTCCTAGGAATCCATGGCAACTTTTCCTTATACTGTTACACTAGCATTTAAGTGAGCAACCAAGAGGACAAACAGGACTCTGTATTATCAGTACATCTTCAGACAATTTGGATATTTTAATACATCATGGTTCTTAAAGAAATACAAATCACATATATCAATACTGTAAGTATTAGTATTTTGGTTTAAAACATATGATTAAAGATGTAAAGGTGATTAAAAACATAATATTGACAAAGATTCCTAAGTGCTTTTCTTCAGAGGAGCACATGCAGAAAAAGCAAAGTGTCAGGAAAATATTTCTACTTTCCTTGAAACAATCAAGACTGCACAAAAGTCAGAGGTAATAAGAGAGTATTTTCTTCAGAAGCCATACCTGGGTGTTCCTTGTTCCTGTAAGGCCACTTAAGATGGTAGAGGTTTTTATCCTTGAGAAACACAATTAGGAAAGATTTATTTTCCCAGTTCATAGTTGAATCAGCAATGATAACTTATGATCTTGCTGCCTGCTTTTCACAAGGCAGTGGCAAAGTTAGAGTCAAATTCATTTATGTCACATCAAGCTAACTGGCCAAGAAGAAAGAAGAAAGAAAAAATCCATTCATATAGATTTACTCCTAATTGTTTTCTAATCAGTTTAGGTTCTGTTTGTAATCAGAGAAGCCCAATCAATATTCAGCCTGGCAAATGTGCTATGGAGGCAATCTTCTCTCATGCCAAAGACAAAAATAATGCTGGTTTGCAGGGTTGTGACCCTTCTAATCTCACTCTATTAACAACGCTGAATCCTCAGTTTCAGGACTGGCAGGATGGCACATCCTCCCACCCTCACTGAGAGGGTGACAGCACCTTACCCACCTCAATAATTGTGATGGCATTTCTTCTTGATAAAGCTTGAGACATGTTTTGGAAGCAAGCAATTCCTATTTTACCAAGAGGAAAACTAAGAAGGGAGAGAGGTTAAAGTAGTTGCTTAAAGGCATAAAAGAAACCAAGTTGCAGAAGTCCAATGCCTTTGCTGTACTGTCCTAGTTCAGCAGGTGGGACCAGTTTATCACTGTGGATTCTACACACTCTATTCATTGCCCAGGAACTGTTACCAATGGCCCATTGGCAGCAGCTGCCCAGGGCACAGCTGAGCCCTCAGCCTGGGAGCTGGCTGGGAAAGAAGCCTGGCAGAGGAGCTGGGAGAACTCCCCTCTGGGGAGTCCTTGGCACCTCCACACCCACCTGAGGGCTCAGCTCTGCTCATGGGCCAGCAAGAATTCCAAAATCCCCCCTGACTCCCACAGTCAGATCCCCCAGTGTGGAACTCCCTGCCTTGGGGGAGCCACTGGGGGCTCACACCTGCACCTNACTCAAAATTTCAGTATGTTCCCCTCTTTTATTATGTTAATTTATTGATTCAAGGACAGTGGAAGTATTTCCCAGACACTTTGCTTTTTATGTGCTTGTCTGAAGAAATGCACTTAGAAATCCTTGTCAATATTATGTATTCAATCATCTTTACATCTTTAATAATATTTTAAACCAAAATACTAATACTCACAGTATTGATATATGTGATTTGTATTTCTTTAAGATTCACGATGTATTAAAATATCCAAATTGTCTGAAGTTTCCATAGTAATCCAAATAATACATAAGTGTGTCTGATATCCCAGAATTGATGAGCTCCAGGTGCAAAAATGTTCATTCTTCATTTGCATTTTTGATTTAACAGATTTCTGTGATGTGCTTTTGGGCCCAAAGTCTGTATTATTTCAGGCATTTTGGATCAGCAGTGCAGTAATTGTAATTTCTAAACTTTCAAATGTACTCCCTGGGCAAGTAAAACTTACGTGGCACACATTTACAAATAACACCGTGGGGTATTGTGGTCTGAACAAACTTTCATCTTATTTTGTTGTTGATTGGATACTAATTATCTTATCAAAAGCATTCAAGGAAAGGAAACATAACTCTGAATGCATAGCCTTAGAGAGATTTGGCATGTGAGTGTCAGCTTGTATTCTCTTAGTGTTTAAAACCTGTTGGAAACAATTTGCTGTAGTACTCAAAGTGTGAGGAGCCCCAGATTTAGTGGCATCCCTGACCTCTGCCTGTCCTGAAGGCAGAACATTCCACCTGGACTCCCAGTTTTGGAGTCATGTCTTCTATGACTACTAGGCAGCTGATTCATACTCTGGGGTAACGTAAGGAGAGTTTTTCCCTGTGGTTCTTGCCACATTTATGTGGCCCACTGATGCAGTACCTGCTCAGGCATATTTATTTCCACCTTCTGAGGTGGCTGTCGAGCTGGAATCTAATTCTACAGGAAGCCAAGGCCATTGTTTTTAAGAAGCATTCTCCAAAGCTCTCACAACAAGAAAGAAATTCTTGTGGGTCTGACTCATGAGGTAACAGATGGCCAACATTATTGATGCTCTTTTACTGATGTTATTTTGTTGATATTATTGATAGTCTTAACAACTGCTAATAATGTATGCCAGGTATGGAGGAGAGGTTTCTGCCTCAAAAGAAGAGATTCTGTGTTGTGATTTTCATTTTTCAGCAGGAGTGACTCTGGGGACTAGGAAATAGGAAAAAGGCATCAGAGAAACTAGGAGGGAACCAAAAATGGGCTGAGATAGCAGCAAGGAGCTTATCTCTGTGCCTTGGTTTCTCAGTTAGAGTGTACAACCAGCACTTGCTTTGTGGTTTGCTTGTTCTGCCAAGTCCACAGGGCCACTATGCCAGTTCCTCTCCCAGTAACCATCAGCTGTACAGTGGATTTTTGCTCCCAGGCAGTGCCTTGGAATGGGGCTGCTGTGGGGAAACACTAATGGGGAAGAGAGATGCAAAACATGTGCCAGAGCAGCCCGAGGAACAGGGTGAGTTAGAGGAGAAGAAGGGAATCGTAACAAATGAAATGACTGTGGATTTGCTAACAAAGAAATGTCTCAGTGTTGTGTGACCCACTCCTCAGGAACAGAGGCTCCCACAGAAGGGGCACCACAGCCAAAGAGCTTGTGGTTTTGCACTGCCTTTTACCTGCTGAGACGTAATAAAAATGAAGAACAAGGATTTTTATTTTGCTTCCTACTTAGGAACATCATGGACATGCCTTTAAGTACCTGTGTTCCCTGAAGGGCCTTTTCCATATGCCATGTCAGGGGGCTGGGCTGGAGGTGTAGTTCAGGCACTTAAAGCATCAGGTTCAATTTTAAACTGCTGGTGTTATGTAGCCTAAAATATGACTGTTCAGTGTGGGGGAAAGGTACAGTAATTTCTTTATCTGCTTTAGGCTGTTGATGTATCTCAGGAGCAGTCAGCAGCATCTCTGTTCAGACACCTCAGTTTATGATACAATCAAAATAGAAACTCCAGAGGTTGCTGAAGCATGCCTGCACTGGATATCTAGTTAGAGAGATTAAATCTCTCCTACTCCAGGGCATTTCAGTTGAAAATATTTTTAAAAGACAGGCAAATAAGAAAATGAATATATATATAACTGTCTTCATGATGGGTTTGTACTATTTTAACACTAGAATTACATAATTTAGGCTAGAAGGGATGTCTGGAGGTCACCCAGTTCAGCCTCCTGCCCAAAGCAGGGCCAACCTTACGGTTACAGCTGTTTGTTCAAGGTCAGTCCAGTGAAGTTTTGTGTACCTCCAGGAATGGAGATTCCACAATCACCAGCCTGTTCTAATTTTTCTCCATCCTTGCTTCAATTTTTTTACAATACACAGTTGGAATTTCCCTTGTTGCAACTTTGTTATCAAAAGATACACCTCAGTTTCATTGACAGCTGTCGTGCTAAATTGTGCCTGCAGTATGGATACATCAGATCCTGCTTTAAATGAGCTGGGTTTGGAGCAGAGCAGCTGGGCACAGCACTGTGAAGCTGAAAAGAGCTGTAAAATCCACCTGAGAAACACAGAGTGAACAGGGAAGCAAAGGGCTCTCAAGAGGGCATAATGGGACTAAACAGATACAACTCAATAATAAGGAATAGTGGGAAAACATTGGGTATTTCAAGCACTGTGTTAATACACTCTGTTAAGTCACAGCTAATTGGCACTTTATTGCCAAGTTTTCTGGTATCTCAAACTGCTGCCTCCTAAATTTCATTAAGTGTGAAAGGCAAGTCATATTCCATTCATCAAAGCACTGCTAAAAGGCCAGCCTTGAACTGCCTGTTCCAATGAGCAGAGACACATGTAGGAATGGAGGGAGTGCAACACAGAGGGCAGAGTTTGGTAAATCCACAATATCCAGGCAAGTCTGAAGTGTTATTTGGGTATGGTAACCATAGAGAACTAGACTGAAAGAGTAAAGATACAGCAAGTCTGTGCACAGGGGAGGGATAGAAGAGTTACCTGTTTGTGCTGAAGAAGTATGACTTGATTAGCAAAAAAATTGGTGGCATAGGGAGAAGAAGGGGTTTCCATTACTGAAAGAAGATGCAAAGCTCGTTTCCAGCAGGACCCTGACTCTCCAAAGCCAGAGCACTGAGGAGCAGGAAGAGCTGTGTGTAAATGAATTCAAGTAGTGAGTGCCAAGTAGGCACACAGATCCAAATAAGTGCATGGGGTGGTATTTTGGAGCCCTCAAATCTTGAATGCCCTTTGGCTTTGGTGAGCATTTGTTCCCAGAGAGGCTGACAGAAAACCCTGAGTGTTCACAGGGTTACAGCCCCAGGAAAGGGAGTTCTGAAGCAACTTTAGGGCACTGTCTTGGCAGCAGAAGCCAACTTCTGAGAGGGTGAGGGCAGAAGGTGTTCTCAAGATGCTCAGCAGTTTATGGAAGAGGCTCATGACATAACCTCTAAAAACTGAGGGTAAGAGCCCAGAAATCCAATGTGATGAGTCCCTAAAACAACAGCTTGTTAAATGTTGAGCTTTCCCAACAAGACAGAATATCTTGAAACATTTAAGTTGATCGTTCCAGTGTCAGCATGACATCTTTATCTGAGGGCTATGACAGGAGGACTTGCAACTTTAATGAAACACAAATCACATTAAAAATAAGCAACATATAAAAACTAGCTATCAGTGACTTACAGCAGTGTCCAAAATGAGCTTCTAAGAAAACGCTAAGAATATTCAGATAGAAAATTAACTGATTCATGAGATCAGCTTAATTATCAGCAGGATGCACTGTTAAAAATGAGTGATACCAAGTTCCAGATAACAAAAACAACTCTGTTCTTTTGAGAGGTAGAATTGAAAATCATTTTGAAGATCAAAAGATGATGTTTTAAGGAGTGAAGCATTACTACTGATAAAGAACAATAAAACCCAAATCTGCTGAAACTGTATGATTGCCAAGCAGCATAATATAAACATTTTTTCCCCTTATTCACACTGATCTGTTAATTTGGGATAGCTTTGTTTTCCTTTTTTAGGGGAAAAAATATGGTTGTTATGATAATCTTAAGAGTTGAGAGGGCAAACAAGCTTAGCAATTAGACCCAGGAAAAATAAATTTGTCTTCAATGCCAGATCAGAGAACATTAATTTCTAATGATTTAATTCACCACACTGTAAAGATCAGCAATTTATAGAACTCTCATCTGTCTTGTTATAGTCTAAATTTCATGTGTGTTCAGTTTAGGCTCTGGCACAGATATGGTTCCATTTTGACCAGGGATAATTCTCTTCAAATGATCCCCCAGACTCCTCCACTGTGTCTATCATAAGTAAATTACATTAGTTGCCAACTCAAAAGATTGCATGAACTCAAATGAGAGGGCACTGGATTGTCTTACATATTTTTACTGAGGTAACAGATTTGTCTGTTTAGAGGTGGTTGTTTGCAGGGAAACAATAAATACTAACTTACCTTTCCTTTATTCATGCCCATGATTGACTCTGTAAGAAGACAAAAGTAAATTTGAGTACAGCATGGTCAAGAATGAATATTCAAGTGTCTAAAACTAAGCCATGACTATACATATATGTCCGCATTTTCCATCCACAAGGCTGCTATAGTGCAAGAAGCAAGAGCTTATGCTTCATGCAGGACTAGAGCAAGACGGCACAAATTCTGGGACTTAGGCAGTTGTTTGGACTAAATATTGTAGGTAAAGTTCATAAAATTCACCCTGAGTTAGTGAACTTGAGCGCAAGGTCCAGTGATGATACAACATACCACAGTGTGAAAAGGGGAGTCATACAGGATGTGGCATTTCCCTGTGGTATGGCTTTAGTTCAAGTGTTTTTCTGATTATGACACACTCAAACTTCCTTGTGTGTTACTGTGACTATCATTCTTTAGCCAAGGTCGTAAGCCACTGATAACAGATCTCAGTTCTCTGGAACTCGCTTTCTGATCACTTATTCATGGTTGCATACTCTCCTATCAACACATTCAAGATGTTGCTACATGCACATGACTCAAGCTGTAATTTTTTTAAAAAGCATATGATGAAGTTTCCTGAGAATTGTGAGTGTGTGGATCTCCAGCAAGATCTTTCTGTGGTTTAATGTGTAGTTATCTGCCTCAGAATTACCATGAGCAGAAAAATGAATTGCAGAGCTCCAATATCCCCATCTTGGTCTGGGGACAGAGAGTGGCACACAACAGGCACAAGTTGTTCTCATGCAGTCTCATGTCCAGAAACAAGACCCTGCTTCTTCTTCTCCTCCACAGATTATCTGAATTGGGAGGATGCTGCTCATTTTTCTTACCACTTCTTCTCTCCGGCATGCAACAAGAGCTGTGTTTGAATTCTTTTTCCATAGAGCCAAATAACTGCCCTTTTTAGGCTTGTTTTGGTGGCTATAATTCTTCAGGGAGAGCTCTGATAATTTCCACTCTCAGCTTGCTCACATTATCTTTTCCATAGAGGTGCCTCCTCCACTCAGTGCAGGAAGGCTCAGTTATTTGAAGAGCTCCCAAATCATTGCAAATTAGAGCTGACATAATAAGGAAAGCTAAAATCAATGCCAGTTTACCATTTTGTGAGTTATTATAACTCAGCTCATGCCCCTTAAAATCTCAGGGAGCAGTGAGCCAGCTGTGTATGGAAACCTTCACAGCTGCTCCTCCTGCCAAGGTATCTGTGGTTCCTGCCCCAGAGCCATTCCCACAATGACACTCATTTGTAGAAAATAACCTTGAGGCACCTAAGCAGGGAGATGGTAAAAGAGGGGTTTTTTCCCCTGCTGTGGTAACAAACCGTTAAAGCAGTGGGTACAAGACACACTTCTCCTTCCTCACTGACCACAATATCCAAACCACCATGCTCTGCTGACCAGCTTGATACTTATCCATCTCTCATATTGTTTCTAGAATTTTGTATGTGGAATTGTTGACTCTTGCAGTTCTCTAAAGGAATTCTTGCCAGTCAAGTGGCAACAAATGCTATGCAGAGGCTTTGCCTCCTCAGCAGGCAACTGGAAATCTCCTCAAAGCTGTGAAGAGTAAAAAGCTGACCACATTTTACTTGAGTTTCTGCAAAACCAACACAACACCATCTCCAGGATTTATCTCCAGGAATGATGTGGAATATTTTCTAGTAGGTTTTGCTGGATTATCTGAAGAACAACAATGAACTACTCATAACCTCTTTTTGTTTCTGCTTTACTGGGGACATTTGGATCCTTTTCACAGGTGGCAGCAATAGTTATTGGCAATATTCATGTATTCCTGCAAGGGATGGCCATGGACTTGGACTGCCTTGTTATGGCTTTCACTTCAGTACAACATCCATTGTTCCAATTTCCATTTTTCTGTCATGGACAAACTTTAAACACCTTCCTTCCTATACCCTTTCCCTGAAGAAAATTCCCACTCTTAACCTGGGAAGCAGCAGCAGGAGCAGAGGAAGCTCCAGGGTGTTACAAACACCCAGCTTGGCTTTTGCTTTCCAACAGCTTGACTTTCCCTGTTGATTTGCATTTCAGGGTTTAATAATGCCACTATTTAGCTAATCATCACTTCTCTTTTTTGAACTGATGCAATAGCTTAACATTAATGCAAAGCCCCAAAATCTGGGCTATACTTCTTAAAACAGAAGCTGTGTGTCACTCATAAAGAGATTCTCCCTCAAGAGGGAGCATTTCTATAATCTCTCCCACAAGCTCACAGCATCTCTGTTAGGTAGTAAATGACCACAGTAAGAATTCCAGAATAGTTCTCTGGATGGACACTGCTCTAGAAAAATAGCTCTGTGTGTGTGTGTGTGTCTGTGTGTGTGT
>VWZD01003731.1:534075-620508 GCA_013396695.1 Sakesphorus luctuosus
GGCACAGACGCCGGAGCTCCGCCGCCCGCCCCCCGGCACCGCCGCCGTCTGCCCAGCGCCGGCAGCCCCGGGAGATGGTGACACATGAAGCGTGCGGGAAGGACCATGGTTGAGAGGACCAGCAAGTTCTTGCTGATCGTGGCCGTGTCGGTGTGCTTCATGCTTATCCTGTACCAGTACGTGGGGCCGGGGCTGAGCCTGGGTTCCCCCAGCGGCCGCTCCTACTCGGAGGAGCTGGACCTCTTTCCCACGCCGGACCCGCACTACGTGAAGAAGTACTACTTCCCCGTGCGGGAGCTGGAGCGGGAGCTCGCCTTCGACATGAAGGGCGAGGACGTGATCGTCTTCTTGCACATCCAGAAGACCGGCGGCACCACCTTCGGTCGCCACCTGGTGCAGAACGTGCGGCTGGAGGTGCCCTGCGACTGCCGGCCCGGGCAGAAGAAGTGCACCTGCTACCGCCCGAACCGCCGGGAGACCTGGCTCTTCTCGCGCTTCTCCACGGGCTGGAGCTGCGGGCTGCACGCCGACTGGACCGAGCTCACCAACTGCGTGCCTGGAGTGCTGGACCGCCGCGAGAGCGCCGCCAGCAAGACGCCCAGGTACGGCCCGGCCCGGCTCGGCTCGGCTCGGTTCGGCCGCCCCTTCCCTCCCTCCCGCTGCCCCCGGGCCGCGCTCCCTCCGCCTGCCCCAGCCCTGCTCCTGCTCAGCCTCCCCCCGGACGCGGTGCCTCAGCCTGCCCAGAACCTTCCCACACCCCGGTCACCTGCGCTCCCCTCCCGGCCTCCAGGCTGTGCCCTGCACCTTCCCTCTGCATACCCAGCCAGATTTCCTGCTCTTGCCCTACCACCTACCTGGTATTCTGCACCCTCGAGCTCGTGGTCTGCTGCTCTGGCAGCCTCTGGGAACCCTTTAGCAAGACCGCGTATTCATGCCATTTACTCTATCTTGTAGACGTTTAGTCTTTAGCTCAGACATCACTTGCCACCCTTTACGCCGTTCCCTTTGGCTCAGGCTTGTCTTTGCAATCAGCTCTGCCCTAACCTGTGCAGAGCTAACCCTTTTCCTCCCGCTGAAATTGTTCTCCAGCGCACCGGGGAGAGGCACGCCAGCCCTCGTGCTTAACTTAGTTTACTGCCCTAGCCTGCCCAATGGTTTCTCGGACATTGCAGAAAACATTCCTTAAACACCCTTATGTTCCTTTCTCTTGATGGGAAACCCGAGGCACGGTCTTTGGAGGAAAGTGTTCCCTTGTCCATGTTCCCTGAGTCTCCTTCATTTGTGCACAGGAGAGGGAGAGTCATCCTAAAGCCCCCTGAGTGCAAATGTGTGGAACACCCAAATGTATTTCTGCCCTCTCAGCCCATCATTTCTCTCTCTTGGTCTCTTCATGAATTAGAAGCTTCAGAGGAATTTTCTGTTTGAAGTACTCTAGTAAAGACAGTGACTGAAATGTTAAGATCTCCAAAAGATTGTTCTCTTAGTTCAATACACTGCTGTATTTTTCGTTTCACAAGACAAGGTTTTTTTAATTATCACTGTTCTTTAACAGCATGCACACTTTCTTTGACGTATTAGTGGCTTCATTACAGCACTTTGTAATCTGCTTGCCTTAAAGTTTCATTCTTAAAAGTGCCCAAGATCTTATGCTAATATTTCCTTATGCCATGTGCACATTGTTAATATCATACATAATCCCTTTAATGAAAAGTGGCCTTTCGGAAAGTATGTTTTGGCATCATAACTGTGTTTTCCCTGCATGTTTGAAAAGTGATTTTGAATGATTTTCCTTTCCTTAGAGCTGAGTGCCGTTGCTGGGGTTCTTTATTGTCTCTGTCATGATTGCTGCTGCTTTCAGCCTGTTGTAGTGTTAGTCATCCCAGTATGCCCAGGCTGCTGTCATGCTGCCTGACCCAGTAGCAAAAACCAAAGTACATAACCGAAGGACAGACTATTCAGCCTTTCCTCTGCTCTTTTATTTTATAAAAAGGTGCTTGAAAACACCTCGAAGTGAAATATCATCTAGTTGCTGTTGAGATTTTAGTGAAATACTGTAAGGAAAAATGCAAAAAGTCCAAATCTGAGTTAAAAAAGAAACAGAAATTACCCGTTTAGTGAACCTTGGCACTTGGCTAGCAAACCATTAACCTTGTGTAAAAACCTGTGTGGTTTTATGAATTCCTCTAGAGCCTTGTGTGCTTCCATGGTGGGCAGTTTTGCATTAGAATCCATTATGTGTTCAGGATTCAACTTTCTCCTCCTATTCAGGAGTTGCTTTTCGTGCATGGGTACCTGGGAATGGGACACTTCAGGCTGTGAGGCAGCAATTCCATCCCGTGCTGCAGCTCAAAGGAGGCTGAGAACCAGAAACCTATTGCTTTGTCTCACATGCTTGTAAAAAACATTTTCCTTGCCATTCGTTATGGAACATCAGGAACTGTGTACTTCCACATGCTTCTTCATTGTCTGCATTTTTGGATGTGCAGGAAAAATAATTAATCCTGTCCCATTCCCCCATGTCTCTGCATATCCAGAAATAATTCTGCTTAATGTGGTCTCTTGAATTCCTTTAAATTTAAGTTAGAACTTGATTTCCAGGACCATGATGAGTTTTAGATAATCTAAGGCTTATCATCTTGGTCTGTTAAACCCAAACCAGAATTTACTGTTCATTGTTATCCTGGGACTGGTTTTGGTGCAATGAACAGCTGCTGGTTATTTTAATAATACTATCCTAGGATCCCACTTCTTTGTACTGCAGTCCAGTTTAGTTCACACCTTCTCCAAACTGTGATTTATTTCATGGCTAAGAAAATTGGGAATAAGAGACAGTCAGCGCTTGTTTAAAGTAAAAATTTGATGGATTTTCTTTGTTGGAATATGGATAGTCTTGTATTCTGGCTGTTACAGTAAGAGCAATATCACTTTATTTATCCACTGTGAATGTTGGATCTCTTATGTTGGTACAGGACATGTTTTTACATAAGGTGTATACCAGAGAGGCCACTGTTTTATAATGGAATTGAACTATGAAAATCTCTGTTTCATAGGGAAAAAAAAAAAGGAAAAGGAGCAGCAAGCAACTATTTTGGCAGAGTTCTCTCAGATTCTAATATTATCCAGTCTGGATTTTGGAGTACAGTCTTCAAATTCAGTTTTTAAAGCTAACATGCCTTCTGCATTTGCTAATAATACAAAGTTTAAAGTTTTGTTTCTCCAGTTACATGTTTATCCCCCAAAACAAAACAACTGACTTGTGATTACAAATAAATCTTACCTTCTAGTGAATGCTGGAAAGCATGAAGGTCATTCAGTATTGCCCACATGCACAAATCATGAGGTTCAAGCTGTTCCCTTTGTAAGGAATGCAGTTAGTGCCCTGTTGCACTACATTCCATAAACTGGACATGGAACATAAATTTGCCATGCAATTGCTCTCTTTATTGTTCTGCTGTTCTGTGTTAGACTTAATGATTAGGAGCCCTAGATTGGCAAAGACTGCATTTTTTTTCCTTCTTCTCTCTTTCTTCTTCATTGATACAGTAAGAGTTAGAGATGGGTGTTTCAGTTCTAATGGGTCAGCACTCTTTAAAAGAAAAAAAGCTGCTTGTTCTCACTCTGCTTCCACCCCCTCCTGGTGACTTCCCGGTTTTGTATTCAAAAGACTTCTGGACAAGCACTTCTTGAAGCAAATGTTATGTTTTATACACAGCCAGTAAAAGGAAAAGATTGATTTGTTTGGGGATTATAAAACTTGGGGCTCCAAGGAACTGTGTGTTTATCAGTTGAGTCACTTAGCTGCAGTTCTCTTCATGGCTTCAGTAGAGGGCAAATTCCAAGATTCTGGGAATGGAAGCCTATTTATTCCTTGTGCTCTTAGGCGTAAATAACTGCTGGAAAAGAGGTTTTTTTAAAGAGCAGCAGTACTAGGATGCATGCCTTGAGTCATCATGGTGGTATTTCAGGAAATGGAGGCCAAGCAGCCTCTGTGAACTGCTCCCTTCAATTTGTTTCACCCTAAAACTCGAGAGCTCAAATCTCTTCAGTTGATTCTGAAAAAAAAAAAAGCCAAATTCATCTCTATAATTTGACTTCCAGAATTAGAAAAATCCATGAAGGGATCCACTAGTGCCTTGTCTGTGTCCTGTGTCAGAGGGCTGAATGAAGGCTCCTGGAGGTGCTGGGAAGGTTTGCCCCAGAGCAATGGGCTCCAGTGCCTTTCTGGCTGCTTTCTGCTGCCAGGCTCTCAACACAAGGGCAGGGCTGGGTGTTCCTAAGTTGTCCCTGTAGGACACTCCATGCATGAGCTTCACTCTTAAGGTAATCATAGAATGGATTGGGTTGGAAAAGACCTCCCAGGTCATCAAGTCCGACCCTTGGGCCAACTCCAGTCCCTTTACCAGATCATGGCACTCAGTGCCACGGCCAAGCTCAGGTTAAAACCCTCCAGGGATGGGGAATCCACCCCCTCTCTGGGCAGCCCATTCCAATGCCTGAGCACTCTCTCTGCAAAGAAGTTTTTTCTGCTCTCCAATTTCCCCTGGCAGAGCTTGAGCCCCCCGTGCCCCCTTGTCCTATTGCTGAGTGCGCAGCAGAGACAATAAAAAAAATAAATCCCACTGGAGGAATTCTGCATGTTTCCTCTCCTACCTCTTCTCGAAAAAACTGCAAACAAACCTCAGACAAGCCAGGCTTTGTTGCTGTTCTGCTGCTTTCTGCTGCCCCTGGAAGCCTCGGAGCTGGCTCTGTCCTGGAGACCTTTATTCACGTGGAAAGGATTGGGAGCAGACAGCTCCTTTAAAACTCTGTTTCTGCCTGTTGCTGGGGAGAACCCACGGAACTGGGGCAGTGTTGGTTGGGCATTGCTGGCTCTGTGCTCACACCCCAGCTCTGCCCTCTCTTAGGCTGCTTCAAGCACAGGTGAATTTATTTTTCTCTCTGAGTTGCCCCAAGACAGGAGCTCAGCCTTGGCTTTGTGTGTGTGTGTTTCTGTGCTGGCTCTGTCACAGAACTTTGGGTTCTGAGTTCATCTGTGGACAAAAATGACAAAGCTGTGTGCATGCTTGCAATTTCCGTATTTTTTCCTCAAGATTTCATACACTTGAGAAAGAACAAAACTTGTCATGCGTGTAGTTTTATGTAAGAAATCTCTGGCAGGTTAGTAAAACCTGCTGTTAAAACAGATCAGTCTGAGTTCTAGAATCTCTGATTAGCTATTTACAGCTTATGTTTTCAGTTGGGTTTTTTTAAAAGAAACAATTAACAGGGCTCAGCAGTTTGTTAATTTGATTTTTTCTGAAGTGTGAACTTTCACAGCTTCCAACCACATATCTGTCCCTTTGCAGGGATCTGTTCTTGATGAGGTTTTTATTATATGTGTGCTTAGGAGCTGCAGAGACACATTGTCAAGAGACCAACTGTTGGAGAAGGAAAAGCTTTACCAAATCATTTTTATAATATTAGCACTTTTTAAAAGCTTGGGCTTGTCATTCTCTGTGGATCTGTGTGTGGTGGAGGTTCAGAAATACCTGTCTGCAGGGAGCAAGGGGCATGTTTTCTGCTCACCAGTTCAACTCAGTCTGGTTTCTCTCAGAGAGTGCTGGAGAAATATCAACATAAAGCTATTTTCAGTAGCCTGGTTCATCTCCCAAACTTCCATGTGGAGGATTTTAAAGCCTACTAGTCCAATAGGAAACTTTCTGCACCTGGTTGTGCTCACCCATGAAGCCAGACTGATCTTGCATGGCCAAACCATTCCAAAGGGTCAGCTAATTTTGCAGTGAAAATCTTTAAATCTGACATAATTTCTAAAAGCAGCTGAAAGTTGGAATTCTTCAAATAGCTGCCTTAGGTTTGAGGTGCTATATTTATCTGAGCTTAAGACTTTTGTGTGGTATGCCAGGTTTAATTATTCTTACTTTTTTGTTGTTGCAGTTGTTGACAAAGCAAAAGGATGTTCCTAGACATGTGGCCCTGGTTGAGTGTTTTTATACTGACCTGATTTTTCAAAACTATGCATTTGGCTGTTTTTCATTAATCTTTAAACACAAGTTGTATCATAACATAGTAATTTTTTTTCCTTGCTTAGAACTCTGCAAACACTCTTTACCTAGAGCTCAGATTTTTCCTTTTTGCCCTTATCACTTCCCACTCTACAAATAAAAATGTCCAGTACTCTGAGTAAAACCTCAGATAACCACCCAAAGCCAACAATTCAGAAATAATAAAATTCAACCCAGCTCTTGTAAGGTAATTAATAACTGAACTGGATGCTTTGCTCTGTGCTCCCGGTGGAAGGGGAGTCATTAAGGAATGGTCCTCCGTAAATGCACAGCTGATGGATTGCACCACAGTAGTGCAGGCAAATTTTTTGAGTTTAATTACTTAGAGATTACAGTTTGTAATATTTTGTGTGAAACATCTTGGCCAAAGCAGTGCTATGCCCAGTTTTCAGGGCTCTGTTTGTCAGTGTGAAATCCCAAACACAGCCTGTTCTCCAGCACTCCCTGAGCAATCCACACTGATGCATCTTCAGCAATACCACCTTGTCAACTTTATGCTGCATCTTGAAAGAAATCTGTGATGGAAGGAATTGGGAGTTCATTCCTGCTGTGGGGGCTCTTGGTGACAGATAACTGTGATGTGCAGGTGTGAGTTTGATGCTGCTGAGTGGAACAGCTGCTTCTTCCCTGGTGGGACTGGGGCACAGGGCTGGGGGGGTGTGGTGAGGCATCTTCCCTGCAGGAACCGGTGAAAGTCTTTAGCTGGGTATTAGAATGTGACCTGGACAAGGTCATGTTACCAGCACTGAGACAGCACTGCTGGAGAAGGTGTGTTATAACTGGGGATCAGTCCGGTACTGCCCTCACCCTGGGCCATCTGTTCCTTCCAGGGAGGAGGAAGAGGAGGAGATTAGCCTTCTCCTGTGGCCTCAGTGACTTGAGGGGTTAGTCTTAATGCTTTTGTTCAGCAGTGAAGCAGCAGCTTTGGACTGTCTCTTGGGGAAACTGGAGGAGCGTAACCCAGGACCTGTTTTCTAGAAACTAAATCAGGATATGCAGGCCTGGAGTTCCTTAAGAAAACCTCCTGGAGTTCATCTCATGGGTGAATTGATGTGCCTCATCTGAATCATATTTGTACACAAAGCCCAGGCTTGTAGCTGTGCTAGAGCCCTTGGTGACTCCTGGCCACTGTGTTCCCATCCCAGATGGTGGTCACGGCAGGAACGAGCAGAGCCACAAAAGAATCGTGACAGAGATGAGTCCCAAGGGGCTGTGGCTGTGGGATTCCAGTTACTTTGACCTGCAAGCAAAGAGTGACTGTGATGGTAGAACACACCTGATTTTAATTTGCTCAGAAATCTCTGCCTTATCAAGTCTATCACACACACTCAGAGTCTCCCTGCTGTACATCCTGCTGAGTTTCCCCAGGTATGGCGTTTGTGCATCTTGCAAAGTCAGAAAGCAGCAATTGCCTTCAGTCAGTCAGAAAACCATCATTGCTGTGGCTCTCTATTTTAAACTTCCAGTTATTTGGCAGCACATTGGTGGTAGTGATGTTTAAATAGGTAATATTTTGCCAGTGAACACTTGGGCTTGTGTTTGCTTTAGAAAATCGAAGTGGCATAGTCTGACTTCACAAAGCTTTGTTTATGCTGGTATTTCCACAAAGTATTACAGAGATGGGATTGGCTGAAATTGTGTTTTGTCAAGCAAAGATGAAGTATGGTCTTTAATTTCTAATAATCACAGTTGTGATAGCTGCCAAGTCGTGATTTTCTGATGAACTTTTGCTTGATGTGGATGGCAGGGAATGATACTCACACATGAGAAGCAATTTCTTGGTAAACTAAGATGTTACTGTGCTTAGAGAGTAAATGAAGTGCAGGAGGAACACACAGCTGAAGTAGCCCATTCAAAATTCGCTTGTTTTTCAGATGATGGATGGCCTTCAAAACAAATAGAAAAACCCCTTCTACTTTTTCTAAAGGAGTTGAAGTAGAAAGATAAGGAAAATATACCCACTAGCAGAAATGCAAGGTGCCACAGTTTCTGTAATCACTGTTTGGTGTGGGTTTGTTCCTTTCTCTGTTTCTGTAACAGAGTATTCTGCTGGAAATCCAGACTTGAGAATCTCTTTGAAGAGTCCTTTGGAGATTATTGTCACAAAGAGAGGGAGAGCCTTAAACACCTCAGTATTGTAGCATGTCAAGTTTGAGATCTGCAAAGGATGCTTCAGATAGGCTTGTGTGGTACTGCCAAAGGAGGAGCTGTTTTCCAGTGGGTGTCTCTTGGAGCCTGAGATACCTCCTGAGTGGAAAAAAACGTTTTCAGGAAAGATCCATGCAGACAGAGGTTGTCAGACAAAAAGCACATGGTGTCCTTAATAGGGTTTAGTTGATTGTACTTTTATATGATGTACATCCGTATCATTTCTGTGCTGAGCCTCAGAAGGACAATACACTGTCCTGGATGTGTTTCATCCATACAAATTGATGAATTGGACTGAGGATGTTACATATCCTGGGGTGTCTGTTCCACTCTTGCATCCAGTAAGGATTAAGAAACTCCTGTTATCCACCTCTGACTGTAACCTGAATTTTTTAGCAGTACTAGTTATATTGCTCTTTCACATGTGTATCTCAAAGCCTCTCACAAATTTGTAGTAAATAGCACCTGGTGTTCAATCATTTCAGACTTCAGGACTGTGATTTCATTCCAACCTCTGACTCTTCAGGGGTCTGTCTCAAAGCTGGCTTTAACCATAAATCTCAATCTTGTGTGTTAGTGTACAGACCTTTCCTGCCCAGTCACTTTGTCTCCTTCAGAAGCAACTGGTTTTTTAGCATGTTATTACTGCCTTGCTCTGTTCTTCCCCTCCTTCCACCCTATTAATGGTAAATTTTACATTAGAGCTCACCTATGCTTTTATAGAGGAAATATTTCACAATTTCCTGCCAATTTAAACAAGAAAACAGTTATTTGCAATTAACGTTTTATGGTCTGACTCTGTGTTTTACTTCATAACTAATGTCCAGCCTATTAAGCAGAGATTCTTTGATTACATCTCACTGCAGATTGAAATACTGTCATTGTTTTTATGGAGCTCTTCTGCATGAGGGGGGAAACCTCAGCTTCCTGAGCAGCCTTTGCCTTTTTGTTTTTAAACTAGACCAAATTTCCTTTTGCTTAATGTCAGTCTTGGAGTTCTACCAAGACCATTTAAGATTTTCTATCCAAATAACTTTGCTTAGAGTTTCGAAATACCTGATGGCTTTGCACTGTCTAATTTGAGATATATTGGAAGGGACCTTGTTTCTGAAAAGACATAAAAGTGCTTCTGCTTACACGTATCAGAGTTACTCTACATTAGTTTTTGTGTTAATTAGACACATATATGTAAGATACCTGATTACAGCAAAGTAGTGCCTTTTAAAAGATTCTGTGAAGAGTGTTGCACAGGTCATTCCTTTTTTATCTTAAATAGCTTAAATAAATATTTCTTTGATTTTTCCTTCAGCTCTCTGAAAATTTAAACATCCAAACAAATCCTGTAAAAAGAGAACAGACTTTTTTGTTTAAACTGACAGTTCTTGCTGCTGTGACCCCTTTGCTCTCAGATTTTAGTTAGGATACCTGTGACCCTATATCAAAGCATTGGGAAAAAAATCAATGCCTCCCAGCTAAGACAAACAGCAGCTGCAGTGCTGACTCAGCAGCTTCCTGACAGGTTTGGTTTTCCTGGTGGAGTTAGAGAAGGTACAAGGAGCACAAGAATCGCTGAGTGTAATCATAATCCGTCAACCATCCCTTCTGTTAACATGCCTTAAATCACAAAAGACAGGATTACCTTGCTCTGTTCTGTGCCTCTGCCTCTCCTCTTGCTGCCTGTACCTTTGAAAGGGAAAAGGCAGATGCAGCGTGGGTAGTTGTGCAGGGGGGAGATGGAACAGCTTTATCTTGGCTGCTGAGGCAGGTACAGCAGGGTCATTGAGATTAAACCCACAGTAAGGGGAAGCTCAGCCGTGCTGGACTGCACAAGAGAGAGGCACATGTGCAGAGAGCCCTTCCAGGTGAGGAAATGTCAGTCTAGAGGGGCAAAACTGGAACTTCTTGCCCAAGTGGCCAAGAAGGCCAATGGGATCCTGGCCTGGATCCAAAGTAGCGTGGCCAGCAGGCCCAGGGCAGTGAGCCTTCCCCTGGACTGTGCCTTGGGGAGGCCACACCTTGAGTGTTGTGTTGAGTTCTGGGCCCCTCAGCTGAGGCAAGAGATTGAGGGGCTGGAGCGGGGCCAGAGAAGAGCAACGAGGCTGGAGAAGGGAGTGGAGCACAAGTGCTGTGGGGAGAGGCTGAGGGAGCTGGGGGTGTTTGTGCTGGAGAAGAGGAGGCTGAGAGGTGACCTCAGCACTGTCTGGAAGTGCCTGAAGGGAAGTTGTGGCCAGGTGGGGGTTGGTCTCTTCTCCCAGGCACTCAGCAATAGGACAAGGGGGCACGGGGGGCTCAAGCTCTGCCAGGGGAAATTGAAGTTGGAGATTCAGGTAGAAATTCTTTGCAGAGAGAGTGCTCAGGCATTGGAATGGGCTGCCCAGAGAGGGGGTGGATTCCCCATCCCTGGAGGTTTTTCAGCTGAGCTTGGCCGTGGCACTGAGTGCCATGATCTGGTAAAGGGACTGGAGTTGGCCCAAGGGTCGGACTTGATGATCTTGGAGGTCTTTTCCAACCTAATCCATTCTATAATTCTATGATTCCATGAAAACTGGAACTTCTCATTCTGAGTATCTGAGTGAAGTTTCCATCACTGATTATACTGCTGTGGTTGATGGTATTATTTGCAACACATCCAAAATAAGCGTTTTCTGGCCCTGAATTTCCCTTTGATTTATTTGGCTGAACTTCCATATGTGTTTCAAAGTGACAGCATCTCTCTCTGAGTGCACAGCCTGACCCCAGCAGAGCCTCAGACCTGGCCAAAGGCTCCACTGGTATGCAGTGAGGTCCTGTATTTTTAACAACCATATTGTGTTACACATATCAGGACTCCAACTGTTGCTATCGGTGGCTTTGATTTTGAAATGTAATATTGCACTAAAGACTAGTGACTCAGTATTGCCTTTCATTATTCCAATGATTATTTGGGCCCAGCATTTCATTCTGTTCTCTTTCTTGTACTTTGCAAAAAAGGCTTTTTCTGAGTAGTGTGTTATTTCTCCATAATAACTGAACAACCTTTTTTTCCATTCCCTGAACTAACACTTTTCCTGCAGGTTGGCATCATCTTGTGCTTTGATTACTTCAGTAATATCTTCCTGAACTTGATAAATTAAATCTTCCTCTTTCCCTTTGGAGATCTCTTACTGCCTAACCCTTCTCACTCTCCTAAGTTGGATTGTTACTTGGGGCTCTTTTTGTTCTGATTCTCAAAGAGCCCCTTTTTAATAGGTCAGAAGATTTTAGGCTTACAAAGTGTAACTATGCCAACATCAGGAACAACTGGTAATCTGAACAGTCAAATTCTATGCAGTCAGTACAGTTAAATATTTTAGATGAGGTATTACTGTCTTAGGATGAGCCTCTTAATAGTACTCAGAAAAGGATGTTTTCATGCCTTTGACTCAGTTGGACGAAGCTGACACCTGTTTATGCAGCTATTCATAGCAAATGTATATTCTAGAAACTTGGAATTTGTGACTTGCCATTTTCAGCACTTCACAGTGCCCAGTTTTCAGCACTGGGTGTTCACAAATCGGTTCAGGCACTGGGTGTCTCCAAGCAGACAGTGCACAGCAGTGCTTATGAGCTGCCTTTTCTGTTTTGAGGAAATGACAGCACCAAATATTGAAATGATCAAACAAAAACCACTGAATTTAAAAAGTAACCCTGTCCTTGACTGTTTCTAATAAGACAGGACTGTTTGTAGGTGATCTCTTACTTGTGACTTGGATATGTCAAGAAGGGACTGAAAAACAGCTGCCACAATTATATTAGTGTGAACTCAGGTTGGGTTCATATGTCATGAGGGCTGATGTGACTCCCACCAAAAAGGGAGTTTCGGGAAGTTGTTCAATGACAGGAGGATTTGTATTGAACTTCTGGTTGTAAAAAGAGCATCTGAGGTTGGGGATGGAATTAAAATGAGATGATCAGTCCACAGCTGAGGATGAGGGAGTAAGGAAAAACCATCCATACCTTATGCTGACTAGGATTTTCAGGTATTAGATGTTTTGTTAGTTCACAATAAAGCTTTCTGTTAAATAACCATAAAGTCTTCCATCTTAGTGAAGACATAGTTTGAATTTCTTGCCCTTCTTTCCACCAAATTTCTTTGCCTTAGGAGTTCTGTAGGATTTGACAACAAAACTGTGTGTAATATTTAAAGGAGTCATATTGGACTATGATACAAAAGAGAAATACTTGAAAAGTGTAGTGTGAATCAATACAGTTGGGGCACAACTAGCTTAGTAAATTTTAAAAGCATTTGTCCTTGACTTCTAAAACACATTAAGATTTTTTAACTGCTAATTGCAAAGAGTGTTTATTTTAGTATGACTTAGGCAAATCCTTGGAAGAATAATTTGGCAAGTTCTGTGTAACTTTTCAAGTTTTTTCTCAGTGTTAGCTGCCTCGAGACAACTGAAGGGGTCATGCCTTTGCCTTCAGCTCGTCTGAAGGTTTCCCATGCTGTGACATGCTGCTTGTAGCAACTTCTGTGCACAGTGATGCATTAAAGAAGAAAGATGTCTCTCCCTGAAGCCTATTTAGAGCTCACAGGAGGTCTCAGAAATCAGGATTAGCGCTTTGAAATGGATGAACTTATAGCAGCTGTACCGTAGAAATTTTCCACAGTCCTTTCAGTTTCCTCGGTTTGGGAAACAGGTTCCTGTGTGGTGTGTGAACAGGTGGATCTGTTTGGCCAAACATGGTGTTGGATGTGGGGAGGGATCACGTATCCCTGTGTGTCCTGGAGGGGCAGGGCTGGAGCTGTATCGCTTTCCTGGGCCTCTGGGTGAGGAGTTGTAGCTGTCAGGGCTTCTCTGAATGCCGTTTTCTCTGAAACATTACGGAGGATTTCTCTGGGTGAAGTTTATTCCAGCAGTTCTTATCTCTAGGTGTTAACCTGCCTGTGATAGCAGTTCCTGGGAGGAAACATTCCCATGGTTGGCTGAAGTGTTTGCTTGTAACAGTGGCTGTCAGCAGGTGTAATGCACTTGTTTTGTCTGAACCTTTGAAACGGGCTGATGGAAACAGTTGTGTTTAATAGGATTGCACCACCTGGAAAAGCAAGTAGGAAATTGTCCATCCTGCTTCGGTCCCAGCAGAAGGGGTGTGGAAGTTGGGCATTACGGAGGCTGGATTGCTGCCCACATTGCTGTGTGCTGCCGAGAGGGGAACAGAGGCTGTTCTAACCCTGCTGTCTGTCTCAGCCTGCCCAGGCAGGTTTCATGTCTGTCTGACAATGCCAAGGCTGGGTTATGCACACTGTTTGCACAGCCAGCTCTTACAGTGCTGAACTGTAAGCTGATCCCTGTGTGTGAGGGGCTGCTGGGTCCTGCCAGTGTTCAGCACAGGGTTTATGTTCCCCTCAGACAGTTGAGCTCGCAAGTGCAGGGGTTGCTGCTGGCATGGCACCTGCAGAAACCATGTGTTGCTGCCCCCCTGTGCCACCAGAGCTGCTCAGAGAGCTTTGCTCTGTGCCTGAGCCAGCACAGCAACGTGAGAAGGAGCAGCAGCACCAGCAAACCCTCCTGGTGCATAAGAAGGAATGATACTTGCTATACCTGTGAGTCTGTGTTTGTGGATAGCCCAGGCATCATCTCTAAAAGGCAGCAGAGAACTTTGCCTGCTTCTGATATCCAAGAAAATGCTCCTTGCCATCTGAAGTACTTTAACAATAGTTATTTTTTATATCTGTTATATGACATCACTTGGAGCTCTTTTGAAGTAGGTTTCTTGCACAAGAAATGGGGAAATGTTTGTATGCCCTTGGTTTCCTACCCTTGAAACCATGGGAGACAAAACCATTACCTGGCAAAGGTTTGTTTGTAGGGGCTGTTGTTCTTGAGGAACATATCCATGGGATATGAAGGGACTGGAGCACAAGTGCTGTGGGGAGAGGCTGAGGGAGCTGGGGGTGTTTGTGCTGGAGAAGAGGAGGCTCAGAGGTGACCTCAGCACTGTCTGGAAGTGCCTGAAGGGAAGTTGTGGCCAGGTGGGGGTTGGTCTCTTCTCCCAGGCACTCAGCAATAGGACAAGGGGGCACGGGGGGCTCAAGCTCTGCCAGGGGAAATTGAAGTTGGAGAGCAGAAAAAACTTCTTTGCAGAGAGAGTGCTCAGGCATTGGAATGGGCTGCCCAGAGAGGGGGTGGATTCCCCATCCCTGGAGGTTTTTATGGTGAGATTGGCCGTGGCACTGAGTGCCATGATCTGGTAAAGGGAGTGGAGTTGGACCCAGGTTTGGACTTGATGATCTCGGAGGGCTTTTCCAACCCAATCCATTCTATGATTCTATGTGTACGTGTGTAGATTCTGTTTCTTCAAATTCCCCTACAGTGGAACTGTTAGTCTCTGTGCCATGCTGACCTGGGATTTTGCATATTGTTTTTATAAATGCAGGAACAGAGGCAAAGGTTCAACTGCTGCCCATGGGATGTGGCAGGACACCAAATGGAGGATGACAATTCTGTGCATGTTGAGTGCCCATCCCTGTGCTTGCACGACCAGGCTGTGCCTCACCACAAGCAGTGTTACAGCACAGCCTTTCCTGTCTTGGGATCTGCTGAAGGAGTGAGTTTGGACTGGACTGTGCAAACAAAGCAACTGTGAGAAGATTCCCTGTCATTCTGACACTAGGAGTAAAGATCTTCTAAATGAGTTTTCTAAATATCTCGAAACAAATGCAGAAGTAAATGTTCCTGCAGACTGTCTACAGCATGACTGCTTCCATTGGGTAATAACTTCTCCCTGAGGCTTTCTGTCAGAAGGCCCCTTTGATGAGAGCATTTTCTTTGCTGTGCTTTAGCTGGTGTTGGAGAGGGAAGACTTAACACATTTGAGGTGTAGTTGTACTGTAATGACAATATAAATCACAATAGGAGGGGTGCAGCTGCAATTTATAGATCATGCTGGATGGTCAGGAGTTTGTCCTGAATGTTGCTTGGATTGGGGTTAGCTGTGATAAAGCGCAGGTGGTCAGTGTTCACCCACCTGGAAATCTTGCAGAAATTGAAGGATGGATTCTTGGAACATTTGAGAGATGTGGGATGCTTGGTCTGCCAAATGCTTCAGGCAGGATGGATCCACCCCTTTCCTAATTAGGATATTTCCTAACTTGTGAAGTTATTTGGGGATGTCATAAAAAGTCTGGGTTTGGATTGAAGCCTTGCCAATCCCAAATATGGAAAAAACTGTTCATGAGAACAGAAAGAACAGTTGTATTTGTCAACTCTACTGTTGTTGGTAAGCAAGATTTTTAGAGACTCCTGCCTAGTGCAGAACAGATCTGAGAACAGCTTTGTCTTGTGGAAGTTGGTGGTATTACACACCAGGGCATTTATGTGGCTCTCTACTCCTTCTTTTCATGGGAATATGTGTTTGTCTCGGGATGTTTGTGGAAGTTTAAACCAAGTTAAAACAGAGGCATTAAGATCAAGCAGGATTCTCTATCTGTGTGAAACATGATACCTTGAATTATTTTGAAAATAATCTTGTAATCTGTGCTGAAACAAACCCTAGTATAGATGGGAACCAGAACCAGTGAATTCCGGAGGTGTCAGCTCTTAAGTTCCCGGATGCTTCACAACTCACCCCGTAGTGCATCCTGCTGTAATATCCCTGTCTCAAGAAAAACTCTTTTTTTATCTGAAGTGGTCTCTCTGGGGTCAGTGAGGAGAGAATACAGGGGGAAGTGACTGGGCGTTAACAACTTCCCACAGGATAAAGCACAAACAGTCCTCCCTTCTAACAAATCCAGTTACTGGGTGTGAGCAGGAACTCTGAATCTCAGTGTATTGCTGCAGTTGAGAATACAGCCCTCATGCTCCAGCAAATAGTTAAGCAAGTGTTTAGAGCAGTGGGGGAGCTCAGAGTAGGAGCTGGTTATACCGATTCATTCTGGTTATTGGCCTTTCTTTCCCCTTCCTGGTTATATCTAATTTAACTGTGACTAATGCCTAAAGCTGAGACTACACTACATGCCACATATTTTTTTATTTTTCACCCTGCTTGTTGATGCAAGTTGAAACAAAGGCCTAGTTGTTTAAGCTTTCTCTAAGCTCTATAAAAAAGTTCATGTACTTCTAAGCCATGCTTTTAAATCAAACCTGTATGTGAAAGCTACAGGCAAGTTTTGAGAAACTCGTTTTCATTCTGTTCAGCACACAACTAATAGCATCACAAGAGAGGGAGGAGGAGCATAAGCGTAAGAATTGTACTTTAAGTGCTCAGCTTGGTTAGAGATGGAGGTGGGACCAGTGCCTTGGGGTCAGGTAAGGGCATTTCTGGAGGTTTTTCCCCACAGGTTGCTGGATCAATGCAGAACATGCCTAATGTGCTAAAAGCTCATGTCCATCTGGTCAGTACTTTCAGTGCTGCTCTTGGGTGACAGATGTCCTCTCTAAAATGCAACTATTGATACAGCACTAAACAGACCCCTGTTTGTTTTGCAGCCTTAGTTGAACATGTAAGGAACTGAGCTGTGCCAATGGCCAAGTCGTTCAGGATCTTACAACGCTTCCTCTGATGGATTCTGGTTTCTCCAGGTAGCCCCTCTGGCATGCCAGGGTGTTCCTCTGCTCTTGTAAATAGAATAGTGATGGCAAAATGGGGCAGAGGTATAGAGCATGTCACTGCTGTTGGAGCATACCTAGAGCAGTGTTAAAACTGCAATTCTGACATCCAGGAATCATCTCACTTTGGTTCTGTGATTCAAGGACTGTCCAAACTTGTATCCACGTGGTCCTTGGACGCAAGGACTGAAAATGTTTAACTTCCACTTAGTTGGGTTAGAAAAGTTGCCTCAAGGGCACACAAAATGGGGAGCTGGAAAAACCTGGCCTTTGAATTGAGGCTTTTGGACACAGTCACAGTGGGTGTCTCTTCAGTAGCTTGGGCAGGGCCTGGGTGCTCTTGTTCTTCCTTTCCTTTGTAATGGCACTGTACAGCTCTGAAGAACTTTTTATAAAAGCAGTGAGTTACGAGCTAGCCCAGGAGACAGGAGCAGTTTTCTTGTATCTGTTGGCAGGAAGACAGAAAGAGACACAGTGTTAGTCCCAGAAATAAACATGGATCTGGGCTTTAAATACAGAGTTCAGCTTTCTCAGCATTTGTGTAGCTTTGATTCCTGTTAGAGCTCATTGGAGTGCCCCTTGCTTGGGAGGAGGGAGGCATCTCAAGGACAAGCTGTTGGGTGTTTGACTCCATCAACAAGTTAGTACAAGGTGAGGCTGTGGGGTGCTGGCAGGGTGCTGCTCCCCCTGCCTTCTCCCTTGGTGGTGTGGCAGTGCCTCAGTCTCAGTGGAGATGGAGAAGCCCCTTCACACCTGCTCTGTGACAGATCCGTGCCCACGGGTTTCAGGATATGAGTGGCATGATGTAAATTTGCATGATAACATACCTTCAAATATTGCAGTGTCAAACCTGTTGTGTTTGGGTTGAGAGGTACTACAGGAGTGCAGCCTGCCCCAGAGGGTCAAATCTCTGCCACATTCTTGAGTCAAAAGTATTTGTTGTTTCTTTTGCCTGCTCCAGCAGTCTTTACCAGAGGTAGGAGCTGTGCCATCACAGCATCAGGACTCCAGGTACAAATGTTGTTCAGAGCCTCCATGCATTAACTCCGTTTCTCACACTCTTGAGCAAACATCATTGGACTTTTTCTTTTAACCATTTGATGCCACCTTCCCTTTCCTTCCCTTTTATTTCTGTTCCTCTGCATGAGAGAAAAAAAGAATTGTGAATGCTGGCACTCACAAACCAGAGAAAGATGGAATTGGTTTATTTGGCTGAAAGCCAGAGAACTAAGTGAACCTGTCATAAGATTCTTAGCCACTTCTGAGTAAACTCTGCATTTAGTTTCAACAATTTAGTCATGAAATTCAAGCACAGTTAGCAGTTGTGGTTCACAGTCTCTGGAGAGCTACACTAACTAAAGGTCTTCATTTGCAGCTCTCCTGGGAGAGCTCAGAGCTGGAATGGGGCTCACCCAGCTGCCAGGGATAAAGTGTCTCACTGGAGAGCTGTTGTAGCATTGATCTAATCTGGAGGGGACAAAAAGGGCTCTGAAAGAGTCTGACAGAAGTAAGGGTTGGACTGGCCATGCAGACTTGTCACTCAGCACAGTTGGTTTCACTGGCAACAAGACAGAGGCTCTGGTGCCATTAATCTTTGTCTGGCCTTGTGGAGCCCAGCTGTTTGGGTTTGTGTGCTGCATCCAGTTGCATCCTGGTAGAAAAGGAAGACAGAAAGAGCACACTGGAATGAACCTTAGTCACCTGCCTTCAGGCCTTTTTTCTGGCTTATTTTTCACACAGCTTCATTGAGGGTGCACAGTTAATTAATTTGTTGGGTGCAGTCTCAGACAGGTGGTTTCCTGGGTTGGACTAGTCCACATCCATCTTTCTGTTTCCATGAACAGAGAGATGTGTAAGGTTTAGATTGTGGGAATCTTTGTCAGGCACCACACACATGCCAGAGGTACTGAAAAAGGTTTGGATCAACAGCTTTGGGGGAAAACCTTCTTGACACTGGTTAATCTTTATGTGAATTGCTGTACACGAGCAGACTGCTGCCCAATTTCTAAGCCTTTCAGCCCTGTAATTTTATGGTACACAAACATAAGGTTTAGCTTGATCAGGTTCAGCAGCTCTTACCTATGCAATCAATCCTCAGCAAGAAACAACAAAGGTGTCTTTCAGACTTCAGGAGTTTGGTTTTCCTGATGCTCTCAGTAGCAAGAAGGATTCCTGATTTTTTTTGTTGAACTGAGAAATGTAAAGGAGTGAAGTGCAAGAGAATGGTTTATTCTTTCCTTTCATTTTCCCTCCTTCAGAGAACAGATGTTGCAGTTATGCTTATGTCATTCCAGTGCTAAACACTTGCCTTAAGCAGCAGCATTACTGAAAAAAAGAGTGCAAAGTTTCATGCCATGCCACAAAGCATGTCTGAATTACTGCAGAATGTCCCTGCGTGTCTGAATCCCGGCAGGAAATGAGGCGGGAAATGCTTTATTAGAAACTTTGTCCAAAGAATTTGTAGTGGCGCAATTTCGTTATGCTGGCAAGGGACTTTGGCAAGGTGCTGGAGCTTCCACCACGTGAGGACAGCACATCTGTAGGTTCTGCCAATTGTTGCCTCTTGCCCTGCACACGGATGTTTCAAGAGAACAGGGTTTGCTGAATGGGAGCAGGGAGGTGGAAGCTGAATAGAGCAAGATCTCCAACTCCAGCATGGGCTGCTTTGGCAGGCAGCACACTGCTTCTTCCACAGGGATTTGGTGTTCTGTGGAGTGTGCTGAACTGAAATGAAGCATTTGCAGCATCAGTTGTAGTCTCCACTGTATGAGTCTGTTTATCTGTATAGATATGCGTGTGATGACTCACATTGTTCCGAAGCTTTTCCACATGTTCTCGTCTGTGACTGGTTCCAACTCTGTACAGGAGGTGTCACCAGTGCTGTGATAACACTCTGATGCTCCTGCTGAACTCTGCTGTTGTCATTGTCCTTTCAGAACTCAAGGGCACAAACGGCTTCAAAGGTATCTCAGATTAAACTCAGAATCACAGACAATCCCAGACTATTCTGGGTTGGAAGGGACCCATAAGGGTCATCGAGTCCAACTCTGAAGTCAATGGCCCACAGAGGGGATTGAACCCATGACCTTGGCATTATTACAACCAAGTGTTAACCAACTGAGCTAATCTCAGGGTCAACAGAAATCTCCTAACTTTGAGTGTGGTCCTGACTAGTCTCAGTTATAAAAGCATTTCTTTCTGGTTTTCCTGACAAGAAATGCAGATCTGGGACTGAATCTGAGTGAGGGCCATTTGAACCTTGCACATCAACTACAGATACACCTACCAGGCTAAACAGAAATCACACATGGAATTTCTTCCAGGGTGCCTTGGTATCTTTTCTGCAGGTAACCTGCCAGTTGGGAATTGAGTCTCGCTCCCTGTCTCTTGAAGGTTGTTTCTCTCCTTACCTATATTACACAATTTCATTTTTCAGTCCTGCTCTCCTTTCAAACATTTCTCTTGCTCCTGGTTGTAACTTCACCTCAGAAAGTGTCATTCTACAAGACTCCTGAGGGACTTTGCTCCAGCCCCAGGAAGATAATGTTACTTCTGCTTTTTCTCATGATTTCAGTACCTGTATTTTGAGGCTTGCTTTGGAAATAACCTTTATTTTGTGCAAGGCTGCCCGTGCAGCACTGATAGCTGAGGAGCTGCTTCTCTCAGAAGTGTTTTAGTAAGATGTGGTGCAGCATGTTTGTGAGGTTTGCAAAACCATTTGGCTTCTGTCCTGTGTCTGCTTGGACTTCCCTCAGACAGGAGTGTTTACAGGGTGGATTTGATTCAGCTTCACCTTTACCTGACCCAAACTGGGCATGGTTTAGCTGAAGCCTGTGGTGTAACCTTGCTGCAAATAAGGGAAGCAGAGAAGTTGATATAAAAGGTGTTAACTGTTCTAGGACACCTGAAAGGAAGTTTGGGGTTTGGTCTCTTCTCCCAGGCACTCAGCAATAGGACAAGGGGGCACGGGGGGCTCAAGCTCTGCCAGGGGAAACTGAAGTTGGAGAGCAGAAAAAACTTCTTTGCAGAGAGAGTGCTCAGGCATTGGAATGGGCTGCCCAGAGAGGGGGTGGGTTCCCCATCCCTGGAGGTTTTTCAGCTGAGCTTGGCTGTGGCACTGAGTGCCATGATCTGGTAAAGGGAGTGGAGTTGGCCCAAGGGTTGGACTTGATGATCTTGGAGGTCTTTTCCAACCCAATCCATTCTATGATAACACTAAATTCCACTTGTCCTGGTGTGTGTTCCATGGAGTTGCCATCCTTTTGTGCCCCTCTAGTTTAGGAGGAGCTAAGGACTGCCTGGCACCAGGGAGCTGCATGGCTGGCACCTGCTGAGCTCCTGATTTTCCCAAAGCTGTGCCTAACAAAATAGTTTATGACATCCAATGATCAGTGCAAGTACACAGTAAAAATCTACCACATATTTTTATTTCTAGGTCATAAAAAGAAAAATAGGCACATTATATGCTATGCATATATCTAATGTATATAAAATTGTGTTTAAATGAGAAACAAGCAGCTTCCCAGCCTATTTCAGTGACAGCCTTTTAAAGGGTGGCTCCCTATTAAACAGTGACTTTGCCTCTGACAGTTTATTAAAAATTCCATTCTTCCTTTCTCCAGCTATTAAAACAAGGTGATGGTGACCAAAATGAAAGGAATTGTATTTCCTACCTGATGGCTCAAAGAGTTTATGACAATTTATGGATTGTTCGATGAGTTTAAAATAATCTTTTTGTTGTGTGATAAAACAAATAAGGTATCACAGAGAACAGTAGTGACAGAGGCCGAGACACATCTTTAATCTCACAGAGATTACATTTGAACCTGTCTCTTTTTTAAGCTTTGCTTGTAATATTAAAAATCTGTGTGTTTCATCTTGCTTTCTTAAAAAGTATAAAAAAATCTAGTGTAGAAAAAGAAATTGGTAGAGTTAAGAAGTACCCTTTTGTAATGGCAATAAAGTGATGATTTCCTGAAAAGAGGAATAAGAGAGACTGTTGTTTAGTGAATACTTTTTTCAAGTTAGTAATTGGAAACTTGGTTAATGTTCTCTGGAACTTCTTACTTTTCTGTGGCACTCTGGGTTACCTGCAGTTTGGAAACAGATGCATCAGTAGTGAGTTGCAAGGAAGAATTTAATTAGTATTTTTTTTCCTATACTCTCCTTGCTATTCATAGAATATCATAAAATATGCTCTCTACCTTGGTGATATGTTTTTAGGCAGAATTACTACTGAGAGTAGCTTGGACTTATGCCACCAAAATCACAGTGAGCTCGTGTTTTTTCCTGCCTTGAAAGAGCTGCTGAATATCTCAGAGGGCCAATCCCTTAATAATTGAAAATCCCGAATACATCGGTCTTTTTTTTTTCCCCCTTGCTTTAATTTTTATTTTCCCCATTGCTTTAATTTCTCTTTCCCTTTTGCTGCCTGAAGTTGCCGTTTCTTACTGTCTGGTATCTTTTGTCAATCAATTTTACATATGAAAGTGTAAAATACCACTTATCTTCATGCAGAATCCTGAGAAGGGAACAGAGTCAGTGTGTTCCCTGTTCCAGCCCAGCCCTGGGTAACCCCTGAGGTCTCTGGCAGTTGCTCCCCAAGCAGTGAGTGATACCAACAGCAAAAACTGTGAAATGACAGGATAAATAACTCACAGGTGACTCTTGTCTGCTGCATCTTCTCTCCAGCCCTTTGTTCTTAACTCATTTGATTTTTCTATAGCACATACATCAAGGAGAAAAGGGCTTTGTAGCTTTTTCATTTGAGTTTCCAGACTTGTGTGGGGAGGACAGGGAGAAGACATAGACATTATTCCTTCTTTTTAATTAGGTCACTGGTTTTGCTTTTGCAGAAAGTGGTTGAGCAGTAGCTGAGTCACTGGCAGATCCACAAAGGCAGTTTGGTTTTATTTTGCTTAATTTTATTGCCCAGACAGATACAGTAGGTGCTAGGAGAGAGAGAAGTCCTTTAAAATGAAACTGCTTTTCAGTGATCTTGGCCTTATATGTCCTACAGAAAAAAATAGCAATAGTGCAGACTCATAAATCAAAAGAAAAGGAAGCAGATCTTGTGTATGTTAAGTCAGTTGTGTGGCCTCAGCTTGTCAGTCAAACATAATGAAATGCGTATTTTTGCTGAAATTACTGTTTTCTGCTTCAGAAAGAAACAGAACATTTCACAAGTTCATGTAGTGCCATGAGTTATAAATACATGGGAATTCTGTGGCTGCAAAAACCCCTAGTGATGCAGCACAAGCTGAAGTTAATCATGTTCTGCTAATGCAAGGGAATAACATTGTGGAATTTTGTAGATAACCGTGTATATGTGTATGTTTTTCTAACATTTGATGGGCCACCCACTAATAATCCAGTTGGAGGAGGAAAAAACAATGGTCCTGGGAGGGGATGTATTGTTGTTTTGCCATGCCATGATGATAAAAAAGGATTGTTGTCAATTTTTGGGGTTGGACAAAAACCATGTGAAAAGAAGGGAAAATTCCGTGTGTTGTCTCTGCTGTCTTGGGGGGAGAACTGAAAAGCAAAACTGGGATGAGAGGTTGATGAGGGACAGTAAAAATGTCTGAGACTTCTTACTAAAACACCACTTTGTAGAGTTGTTATTACTGACAGCTGCTTTTCTAAAGAAAGGAAGAGTTCTGTGATTCCAGAAGTGACAAAAGAGAAGATACCTTTGCTGATTTAGCCAAACTATTCACATAACCCAGCCAGAGTGTTGTTTTTCTTGTTACCTTGAGCAGATGGGATTAAGCCAGTTTGTAGACATGAGCTGGTAGACGTGTCTGAACAAGAAAACATGCATTTTTACTTTGTTACTCAGCATTATAAAAGTTTGCCAAGACTCAGCCAGACTTATATTAATTTTTCATTCATGGTAATTTCATTTTGGCTGTCCAGAAATGGGTGCACTTTGTATACACAAGTGTCTTTATAGCCTTACAAATATTTGTAACAAATGTTGTCAATAAACATACATGAACTGACTTACTCCAGCCCCACAGGCTGCCTGTCTGGAGAGCACACTCTGCTTTGGGGACTCCATTATCTCTCTGCATATCTCGGGCTCAAGCTCTGCCAGGGGAAATTGATGTTGGAGAGCAGAAAAAACTTCTTTGCAGAGAGAGTGCTGAGGGATTGGAATGGGCTGCCCAGAGAGGGGGTGGATTCCCCATCCCTGCAGGTTTTTAAGGTGAGCTTGGCCGTGTCACTGAGTGCCATGATCTGGTAAAGGGACTGGAGTTGGCCCAAGGGTAGGACTTGATGATCTCAGAGGACTTTTCCAACCCAATCCATTCTATGATTCTATCATTAGCCTCCTGTGTGGAAACAATGGTGTTTTCCATCTGTGCAGTAACAGCTCAGGAAGCTACAAAAATCATGACAAAACAGAAACCTGCCAGTAGCCCCTTTACCATGTTCTTTCAGCCTCCCAGATGCGTTTTATCCTTCATAACCTCGCCGTGGTGAACTGAGATGCTGAGCTTGGTCTTGGCATCTGGATGCCTGTTCTGTGTTCAGAGCAGTGAGTATATTGTGTTGCTCACTTGTTGGGATGCCTGGGAATTTCTGGACTAGCCATGTCTCTGGCGTGACAGAATCCCAGACTATTCTGAGTTGGAAGGGACCCACAAGGATCATCGAGTCCAACTCCACAGTCAATGGCCCACACAGGGGATTGAACCCATGACCTTGGCATTATTACAACCAAGTTTTAACCAACTGAGCTAATCTCAGGGATATTATTTTCCAGGTTGAACCTGCCTGTTGCTGTGGCTGTTCTCCTGTTCAAGTAGTGGGAGAGCTCATTACCATTAAACTGTAATTTCTCTCCATCTGCCACTGTGGTATTTTGTACCTGTCTGAGCAGTGAGGAAGGAGTTGCCAGCATGACTGGGGGGCAGTATTTTCCAAAGGACCCAGCAACTGCTTTGTCAGTCAGGCAAAACCTATCACAGAATCCCAGACTACTCTGAGTTGGAAGGGACCCACAAGGATTATCGAGTCCAACTCTGAAGTCAATGGCCCACACAGGGCGTTGAACTCATGACCTTGGTGTTATTATAACCAAGTTTTAACCAACTGAGCTAATCTCAGGGTCCTATGATGCTTCTCAGGCTGGGATTTATAGACATCTGAATTGAAAAGTGTCTTCTCAGCTTAATTAGTGTTTCTGGAAACTTCATATTTTCAAGTCTAAAAAGAGGAGAAACTGACCCCAGCTTGTTGGTATTTACAGTAAAATCTAGTGGCCAGTGCTGAAACTTTCAGCAGATGGAGAGTGTGTGTCCTCTGGGTGGTGGATGTGAGGGAGCAGTGCTGGAGGGCAGCATCCTGTTCTGGTACTTGGCTTTTGGAAATGGTTTTGGACCCTTAGACCTGTCATCTCCAGCATCTTGTGTGAAAGTGGAGGAAGGGCAAAAACTAATCAGCCTAAGTAGAAATGCAAACAAACCATTATGCTTTTAATCCCAGAGCAGTGTGGGGCTCATAAATCAGGAGAGGCTGACGGGAGCTGCAGGAAGCACACATGATTAGCAAAGGTTGGACTTTCCTTTCAAGATGCTTTGGCTGCTCACTGACCCTGCCTGCACTACATTTTTGCATAGCAAATATGATGAACAGAAAACAAGATTATGCAGAAAGAAATCAGCGTTATGTAGACTTTCTCATGCACCTCTCTAAGTGCATTTTCTGTACTCTGAAATATGTATGTCCCTGTTAACCACATACAGTAACAAAACATTTTTGATGGTCTGTACAACATGCACACACAGAGGGCTCCTCTAGTCCTGATTTCCTGTTTCTTCCCTCATCTTTTTTTTCCCTTGCTCAGGGTTGAAAAAAGGTTGTAATATGGAGTTCTTTTTCCAGAAAAGAAACCAATGAAGAGACAGAAGAACAGCAAAAAGCAGCTTTATTGTTCATGTAGATACTGTTGTGATACCTCTTGATTTCTTACTGGGGTCAGCAAAGGCTAAACAGGAACACTCCTCCTTGTGTTTCTAGATCTGTTTCCTTAGGCACAGCTTTGAGCCTCCAACCACAGCCATGAGAATTTAGTAGTCAATACCTTCCTTATCACAAAAAATATTTAAATTTCAGAGAACTTACGTGCTCACAAACTTACATTTTTCTAGGCTCTATCAATTATTTTAATCGTGGATATTTAATCTCCTTAAAACTTTTTCTTTTTTTGCTTTGGTGACCTTTCTTAAGGCTTACAGTGATCTTTACCTTTCCTTTTTGGACAGTAATCCAAACTTGACCTACTGCTGTAATAGCACCTGGGGACTGCAGATTTCTAGGACCTATTTTCTGTTCTATTTCAGTTTTGCAAAGCCTTAGGCTTCTGAAACAAGCCTTATATCTTCAAAAATGTCCTTATTTTTAATATAGCTGTAATAGTGCCCAATTTTAGATACCTTTGGCCTGATTTTGAGAAGTTCCCAAACTTACAGCATTTCAAGTAATGCATGTCCAGAGATTTCTGTTTCTCATTTCCACTATACTGAACTTCCTGAATGTATTTCTTAGTTTTTCTCTGACTTTCCAGTTTTACAAATAGTGTCAGTGATGCCACCACCATCCTGCACTTCAAGAGTCCCAGCATAATTTTTTTTATAACTCTACACAGTGGTAGCACTTTATTTGTTATTTCCTGATGTGTAAGAAGATTGTAACCAACAATATTTAGTTTCATTTTTTGCAGATTGGTTCTGTCTCTTGTAAAACAGATCTGTGTGCAGGGCTCTGCCCCCAAGGTTACATTCACCAGTTTAGGAACTGGTTTAAGATCAGTCAGTGCCACTTGAATTGATTTCACATTGAGTGTCCCTCCTTTCCAAAACTAAATACCTTCTCTGCCTGTGTCTTATCCCGCGGGCATTTCTATAAAATGTGCTTGAGAACTCTGGTCCTGGGAGCCTCCCTGCATCTCCTTTGACAGTCTGAGACATCCTGGGATGGAGTCACTTGGCTGCAGGTTCTGGATTCAGCTTTGGGGTGCTGACTAATACTGTGGGAGCTTCTTGGTTAGCAGATGCAGCAGGAGGATTATACCTGGATGGAAACAGCTGCTGGTGCAAAGTTCCTTCAGGCTTCTCCTTAGTTTGCTGGGCTGTGGTCTGCAAGTGATACTTGAATGAAGGTGTTTTTTTTTATTTTCTGTAACTCTCTTTGGTTTGCTGTCTTTTTAGTTTGAGGGCTCTGCCTCGTGGCTGGTAGGTGACCTGTTAATGTCCTGGAAACTGGAGGCTTTTTGAAAAGGATTGATGCCTTCAACATTAAGAAAAAAAATTCCTTTGCATTAGTCCATTTTAACAGCCAAGGCAATTTTCCACCTGGTGGCTTTATGGAAATGGGTTGCAGCTCTTGCTGACCATGACCAGAACATTACAGGAAATGTATTTTCATGGAAGATTTGCTGCAATTGCCAACTAGAGGAGGGGAGGGGGGCAGGGGTTTGTTCTGTTAATGGACAACTGCGTGCCATGGTGTGAATTCCTTCTGTTAAATTAAATTGCTTTGCACTTTCCACTGTTGCTTGTTCCGTGCTGAAAGGAATAGTCACTGATAAGCCATTTTGCTGTGGAAGGACTGATGTGTTGGCATAGCATGACACCTTCTGCTGAAATGCAGTGAACAACAAACACATTGAGGTGTCTGGCTGGGATAATTGAGGCAGTACAAACGATGGGAGTATTTCCATGGAGTGGTTTGGTCAGAACCGGATCTAATGGAAATTGGCTTTGCAGCCTCAGTGCTTAGAGGGGGTAAGATCTGACGTGATTTACCAGAGTACTGAGTGAGATTTTAAATCCGCTGGTAGCGCTGCACATGCATATCTTTAAACATGTGGATAGTCTCTTTTAATTAAAACTTTAGCATGAAAGTCTGAAGGTTTAGGTGGGTTTAGTGCACTCTGAGTGTATTTTTTTCCATAGCTGCTACAGCTGGAAATTTGACACTTTCCAAGTAGGAATAGGAATTATATGTGGCTTTATTTTTATGTGAAAATGTTATCTGTGCTGGGAATATCTGATTGCTTGCAGGAAAAAGCACTGCATGACTGATTCCCCTCTGGTAAATATTTGAATTCCAGTAGGTCCATTATCAATTCCATATGAGATATTTTCCAGCTTTTTCTGCATACGGAGGAGATGAGAACAAAAGAAAACCAGAAAAGAGCAGAGCATGTAGGTACATCCCCTGAGCTAAACTTGTTCCTGGCAAAGTGGTTTGGAGTTTTGGGGCAGGGATGCCTCAAATACTCCTACAGGGTCTTTTATATCCTTATTTAGTTTTTCTCCCACTTGATTTCAGCCATCTCTTGTAAGGAGTTTATAAATGAACTCTATAAGTTTGTGTTGACCCTGACATGGAATAGGTAAGTGTTGAAACAGGAGTTTAGTGGAGATTTTAGTTGAAATCAGCAAATGGCTTTATAAAGAAGTGTATGCCATAGGTTTTGCTTTTGAAGAGTAGAGTTGCATCAAACCATGGTGGGGGTGCAAAGCCATCCAGATGGTAAAAACAGTGTTTGTGAGAATAGTTTGGGAGGGATTGAGGTTTTTATAGTGATGTATGGAATTTTCAGTGATTGTATTGGGGTTTGATTTAAATTTACTTTGGAAAGTTTTAGTGCCTACTGTGTGATGTTTGTAATTACATGAGAGAGGCAAAGAGAAAATATGGTGCAGACTAATTTGATAGAATTACCCATAACATTCAATACATGTATTTCTTGACAGATTGCTAATCTGTGTGTTAGAAAATCTTCATTATTAGTCCTTTAATTTCTCATTCCCAACAAAGAGGGATTGGTTTAGCCTGCAAAAAAACGGAATGACCAATTGAAGTTCACCCTTTTGGGGGCACACTGATTTATGAGTATACTTGATATAGTTTATGTGGCATATCATCCATTTAAAGTCTGTTTTAAATTTTGATCTTGTCCCCAGCATTCTAATAATGTTGCACAGCTTATTCTGCATTATTTGTCATGTTTTAACATGAAGTGTGTTACACAGAGAGAAGCACTGCAGTAAGCTGGAGGAAATTGGTGGAAGGTCTGAGGCTTTAGATGAGATGACGCGGTTCTTGCTCCCTCTTTGTGACTAAACTGAGGAAGTGCAAGGCTGTGCTTGTTTCTGTGTAAAGCACAGTGATTGTAGTGAGAGAATAAGGGTGGATGGTCTACAAACTTCTCTTTAGTATCTTGAACTTGAGATTTGGAAAATATGCATAAAGCTCTTGAAACTGCTAAAGTAATTTAATTCAGAGCTGAGAGGGGGAATCAGTCATGGAGTGTCTTACCCTGCAAGGGAACAAGGCACCCTTTCTGTGCTGGCCCTGATTGCTGCTCACCTTCTGGGCAGAGGAGCAGGCACTGAACCACCTCCACCTTGGTACAGCACAGAAGGGAAATGAAGGGGAGGAGGAGAGTAAAAAATAAAACCTTATGTCCTGTCTATACAGTAAATAAAAACAGGGAGTGAAGCTCCTGCTTTCTCTTTGCCTTTTTTAATTGTGTTGATGAGCATCCATTCTTTTTAGCCTGGACTTCCAACTATCATCTGTTCTGCTTGGAGGAAGGCCTGGAGCTCAGTAGAGCAGTCAGATGAGACACAGTGCAGTACTGCAATCATTTTACAACTGTTCCCACCTGGCTGCAGTGGCTTCTGTGCTCTGTTGAGGATGACTTGCCATCCCATGTCCCAGAGTTATTAAACCAGTGTACCATGCATGACTTCTTAGGACAGTGTCACCAGAGAATGGTTAAATATTCACTGGGACAGGAAGAAATGCAGGCTTTTGAAGGAAATCAACCTCTCCTGTGCCAGCTGACTATTAAAAACATCACAAGAAATGGTGGTTCCTCACAGTTGTGCCCCACTGGAGAGCTCTGTGTAGCTGCTTCTCTCTGAGTCTTGTTAGCAAAGAAACCCCTGAAAGAGAAAGGAACTGTGCTCTGTGTGTGGATGAAACAGCAGAGTTCTTTGCTGATTAGTGGATGGATATGGTGCTTAGAAAATAATGGCTTAATGGTTTGTGTGGTCAGTGCTCAGCTTGGAGGTGAGTCACATGCACCTGGTGCAGGGCAGCAGAAACAATATGCTCCCAGTCAGTCAACAGGAGATTTAGAATCATAGAATCAGTTGGGTTGGAAAAGACCTCTGAGATCATCAAGTCCAACCCTTGGTCCAACCCCACTGTGACCACCAGATCATGGCACTCCGTGCCACCTCCAGTCTCACCTTAAAAACCTCCAGGGATGGGGAATCCACCCCGTCTCTGGGCAGCCCATTCCAATGCCTGAGCACTCTCTCTGCAAAGAATTTCTTCCTGATATCCAACCTGAACCTCCCCTGGCAGAGCTTGAGCCCATGCCCCCTTGTCCTGCTGTTGGTTGCCATTTACATGGATGCAAACAGTCCTGCTTTGGGGGTAGAAACAATCTAGTTACAATGTCTGCTTCCTGCACCAGGAATGACTTTACAAACTTGATGTCAAGTTGTAAAGCTTGAGAAATGCAGAGTTAAAGCTCAAGAGTCCTTAAGGTCTTTGCCTTGAACAGTACAGCATATAAAATACTGTGTTTTAACTCTATTTCTTACTTACCTGTGAGAGTGACTGCACATAACAGAAGCTGTGAAAGAGGGAGTAAATGACAGGGGCCATCTTTCAGTTCTTTGTTCGTTGCAGTGTTTCATCTGATGGAGCAGTCTGGCATTTTGCTGAAGTTCCCTCTTCAGCAGCTGATTATCCATCCCACTGACATTGTTGCTTGGATTCTTTTTGTATGTGTGTGTCATGGTAAAAAATGATGCTGAACTCTGTGTCTTGAGTTTTCTATGTTTTGTTATCCTGACTTTTTGTTGTTGCCAGTTTTTCCCCCCAGCTGGGTACCTCACTACATTAACATGTCTTGGGAGCTCACTGGTAGCTGTATTTCTGTGATGAGTCTTCCTGGATGGACTGGGAATGGATTTCCATGGAAGTGAAAAATAATAGGCCAAGGGCAAAGTTTTAGAAGCTGCTTCCTGTTCTTTATCAGTGCTTTACAAAGAGACTCAAGTTCATTAAAGAGACCTGCCCTTATGCACAAAAATCCCAACTGGCTCCTTGCCATTTAAATAATAAGAAATAGTTCCCCAAGAGGATGTTTTACTTATGAAACAGCCCTTAAGATCTGAGACTGTCTGTTGTGAAAGGAATCGTGGCCTCAGACACACCCAGAGTGGCTCAAGAAGGAGCAGTGGTGCTTGTGCTCTGACCAGAGGGGCTGCCTGGCATTAATACCACATGTGACTGGTTTATTTTGAATGTGTCCTTTGGGTTGGGTTGTGCAATTGCTTTTGTTGAGAAGGTGTCTTGCTAAGTGAAGGGTGTCTCAAAAAATAAGAAAATCTGTGGAGATCGTGGGCCATAAAAGTCTATTTTTTTATTACTGCTGTTGGTTCGTTTTGCAGCTTACAGAATACCTGGAAGGAAACAAAGTTTAGATCTTCTTGCAGCCTAAACCAACTCCTTGCTTTATGCTGGATATAGGGAAGGGTCCTGTGCTGCTGGAGGTTACAGTTGGGTGGCACTGGGAAAATGCAGAGTCAGCCTCACCAGATACTGAATAGAATTGAAGGCACAAAAGAATTTCTACCTTTCCTTCCAGTCTGATTCATTGCTTGATCACAGCTTGTCCTGTCTGTCACTAATTCAGAGAGAAGTCTGCTTTTCTGAGCCAGCTGAGTGTCTTTGGAAGTTGGGTTTACACAGGTCTATTTTACAGATGGTTTGCTCTTTTGCTTTCCCTGAAACACTTTGTTCACTGGATGTTTGTCTTTGCAGCTGAACAGCTGATGCTTGGAAGGGAGCAGTGACACTGCAGTGCATGGGCTGCCTCCTGGCTTCTCTTTCCCTAAACAAAGAAATAAAAATAAGCTTTTATCATTATCTAACAAAATACTGTGTAACTCCACTGCTTTTGGCTGGGATGTGCTAATTGAAGAGGCCATATTAAGCTATTTCTTTTGCCTTTAAAATCAACATTAATCTCTGAGTTTCTAATCAAAGATTCCTCTTCTATCAGGCCAATGCCAAGACCATTACAATCAGAATTTGACAGTAAAATTTGGTATTTAGGGTTATAAAATAACTCCACTGAAAAATGCAGTGTGCAGCCTAGAAAGAGTGAACCTGTTTGTTATATGGGTAAAATCCAGGGCAATAATGTCTGCAGTAAATAGAGGAGTTTTATGGGTGTCCTACCAGAGCTTGGGCACCTCCCCTAAATGGAGGTGGGAGATGGAAGTGGATCATTTATCCTTTCTGCAAACAGCAAGTGTCATAAAAAGCTTCACTGCGTTTTGTTTTCCTTCCTTCAGGCAGCAGCTGAATTGCAATTATACTTAGATGGTTTTTTCCATATTATTAGAATGAGAAAAACACCTGTTACTCCAGCAGCATTACCAGTTGAGACGTGAAAATGAAAATGTTTGTTTACTTTAGTCACAGAGGGTGAGTGCACGATTCTCCTTGCACTGCCATCAGTGGCAAAGCTGCTCTTGATTTCAGTGAGAACTGGGCTGGCCTCGTGTTGGGAGCAGGAGATCCTGTGATCAGCTTAATTTGTGACATCTGAAAGAGTGTTCAGAGCCAAGGAATTGAAAAACAACCCACAAAAATGTGGAAAAACATAATAGGAAAACATGCAGCTCTCGTATCTGCGGGTCTGGGAATAATTTTGGGGGAAGTAAACAGTGGCAGTGGACTCTGAAAAGATGCAGTGATCTGTAAAAAATACCAGATTGTTGGAAAATTATCCCTGAGGGAAGAGGTGTCTCTTTTAAAAACACTAATTTCAAAACAAATATAGCAAACATGTAAAAACGAACGTTTTTGAAGCATGTGTGGACCAGGAAACTGAGAGTGAGCAGTGCATTTATATTTGTCCTTGCTTCTCCTGCTGGCAAGCACGGGGTAAAGCTCATTCTGTTTGACTTACACAGCATCTCAGCCAAAGTTCAGGTAGTCCCATCTCTCTTCTGTTTGGTGAATAGGCACCAAAACAAAAGTAATCAGTCTGTGTCTTTTTTTTTTCTTTTTTAAAAAGCAACAAAAAGTCGTTATGAGCACCCTTGAAATAGAAGACATGGGAATATGTTGAAAAACACAGATTTTTTTTTAATTGTTAATGCCTTGTTGTAAGTAGAAAGCTTTTAAACTTAGAACAGTTTTCAAGTGATGAAAAATGAGTTAAATGTGTCCACTCGAAGGCTTTTGATGCATTTGCTTTCTCTTGGGAATAAACTTGAGCTGTATAATTGGTCAGTGGACCCAACTTTTATTTCTTGCCTCTCACTTCTGTTTACAAACTCTGACATTCAGTCCTTATGCAGTACTTAACTGGGAAGTTGTGGCCAGGTGGGGGTTGGTCTCTTCTCCCAGGCACTCAGCAATAGGACAAGGGGGCACGGGGGGCTCAAGCTCTGCCAGGGGAAATTGAAGTTGGAGAGCAGAAAAAACTTCTTTGCAGAGAGAGTGCTCAGGCATTGGAATGGGCTGCCCAGAGAGGGGGTGGATTCCCCATCCCTGGAGGTTTTTCAGCTGAGCTTGGCCGTGGCACTGAGTGCCATGATGTGGTAAAGGGACTGGAGTTGGCCCAAGGGTTGGACTTGATGATCTCAGAGGTCTTTTCCAACCCAATCCATTCTATGATTCTTGATGCAGCTGAGAGGAAGACCAAAGTCTGATGTTGAAGCATGGATGAAATGTTGGTTTGGTTTTTTTCTCATCCTGTACCAAGTGTTTTCAGGCACTATAGAGATGGCGTGTCCAAAGACACCACTGTTCATTCCAAAGCAGTGTAAAGGAGTTAGAGCAGGGCAGCAGGAACGTTGGGCTCTGCAGGAGCAGAGTCCACACAAGCCAAACACAAGCTCTGCACTCCCTGGGTGTGCTCTCTTTAGTGTTCCCACTGTTCACAGTCTTCACAGAAAATCAGCAGTGTTGCCTTTTTCACCTGCACCCACTCACTGGCCGTGGCAAAACTGAGCCCAAGAGCCCAGTGATGTCTGTGGAGCTCTTGGCTTTGTCGGTGTGGATTATTTGTTACCTTCCCAGCCTCTGCTCAGTCTCCCTGTGTGCTGGCAGAGAGTTCTGTGAGACTGAATGCTGCAATTTCAAGATGGTAAGTTGTCTAAAAAAAACTTTTTCAGAAGAAGATAATTTTTTTGCCAACTTTGTAATCTCTTTGGTCTTCCATGGAGATTCTGTAGCATGACAGCCATTTGTTTGTAGTTCAGTATTTAAAACACTGTGAATTTTGGCATGTAGAATTTTTCTTTTGGTGTTTTTATTTGTTTATGTTACTTCCCAGATTATCTTTATTGGTAATCTATATATAAATAGTCTATTACAATGCCTAATCCCTTATTAAAGGAGACCTGGCAGGATCAATTGTGCTGTAAAAGAATAATTAGCTATTTTTTCCCTTTACCCTGAATTGAATTTTAACTCTGTGTCATATTGACTTCTAACAGTTTATTGAAAACTCCATTTGAGGAAGTCTGACTGGCACCCACCAGGCCATCAGTCAGTGGCTCATAGACCTGGGAAGCTCCACAGCCACCAGCTAATGGATCTTCCCTTGTTGTTCCTTCCTTGTTTGTCAGCTCATCTGTTTCCATAATGGAGCTGTGACACACACAAATGGCACTTTGCAGAGCATCAAGACCCTCAAATTTCCTTCTATGAAGTTTCCATTCATTCTGACTTGCTAATTTGTCGGCTTCTACCTGCTTTTTTCCCATTCCTCTTCCAACTCTGTTAAAAAGTGCTGCTTATTGAATCTAGAGCTCCTGAAAGGGAGGGAACTGATGGTTCTGCAACCTTTGTGCTTTTAATATCCCCAGAACTGCTATCCCATAGGAAGCAGGAGCTCACTTTCTTCCCCTTGCCTTGGCTCTGCAATGCCAGAGTGCAGGGAAAACCTCTCTGTGAGGATGCTGATGTTGAGAGAGCTCCCCAAAAGCCTGGAATCTGCCATGAAATTCATATAAAAATGGAGCACCACAGATGGGCATTATTAATAAATAAGTTTATGTCACCAAGGCATGAAAGTAAAAATGCAGTTTATTATATTGTTTCTCTTAAGAATTAGACTCTAAAAATAAGCTTTGAGTTAATCTGTGGGTTCAGGCTGGAGACCAGGCCTCTTTTCCTCTGCTAGAACTGCTCTTAAAATTGTCAGTGGGAAGGATAGAGCCAAAATGCTGCATAAAAAAATGAAGCATTTCTGGGTCTGTAGGACTCATAGGAGTAACTGAAGGTGTTTGGAGTTGTGTCTGTAATTCTGCAGCGAGCACCCAGCTCTGATTCTGCACAGAACTCTAAAAACAGCTCTCCAAGAGCCATTTTTAACCAGGATCAGAACTCAGCAGCTCCTCCTCTTTTATATATGAGCTTAATAGGCCATGGGATTAAATTATTCATCTTCAGAGGAGGGGAGGAAGAGTAATTAGGACAAAAAATCCTTTTGTCTCTGTGCATTGTTTTGTGTGTGCACATCCCCCCCCACCCTCCTTGATAATAATTGTGATTTTCAGAAGTTTGAGCTCAGTGAATGGTAAATTTGGGAGCTGGGGATGTGGATGGAAATGTGCAGCCACTCCTTCCCCTGCCCTCTCCAGTGAGTGGGTTTTTCATAGTAATTGATTGATGCACAGACACATGACTTGTTTGCATAAATTGCAAATATTTTCAAGGATAATTCCAAAGAAATGTGTTTTTAAGAGAGGAAAATTATCACCTTTACAGTCAATTTTCATTTCTCTACTACAACTGTGGGAGTCATTTTTAAGAAAGTGTCCCACTTTGTAGACATGGAAGTTTGGATGCAGCAACACACTGAGCTTTCAACACAGAAATGAACTACTGAAAGGTGGTTCTGAACCAGACTTAGAGGAGCTCAGTGGACTCCAGATGTAGTTTCATGTTATTGCCATGTTTATGTGACTTTGGGCCCTGAAAGGCTTTGATCTGGTTTTATGGTCTCTGCTGTGGAGCCTTCATTGCAGTAACAGTGACTTTTTTCCTCTGACATTGAGTGGTGAGCTTTTAAAATTAAAGGGAAATGAAAATGGGGCTGATTTGGCCAAGGACTCTGTTTATCATCAGCACATGAAGTGAAATAGTTCAGTTCCAATTTCTGAGCTTCAGCCCCGTGGTGGTGTCAGGTGTGAGGGGAGAGCCACCCCATGGCCAAGGGCTTGGGTCAAAAGGGAGAGAAAATCACCTGGTTCCAGTAGGTCTGCCAGGAGAAAGATAATAGATAAATGGAAAATAAGTAGGAAAAGGGATATTTGGGGGAAATAAGAGTTTTCTGGTTAAGTGGTACCTGAATTAAGCTCACAAGTGGTTTCTCTTTCCACAAGTTCTGTTTCTGGCTTAAGCTCTGATTGCATATTGAGGCACAGCTCTTCAGCTGATAATGTTCATCAGTCTGGTCCAGGCCAGCCAGAACATTAAAAGTGTTCTGAAAGATGAAGGGCTGGACAACAGGAACCAGAAACTGCCCTGAAGGAACGACCCTGATTTCACAATTTCTTTTGTGACTTACTGTCCTTTTTTAGCCACAGTTTTCATGGTATGCCCTTTTAGAAAAACTCTTGGACATGCCCTTTTCATGCCTTTTGGTCATTATTTTGGTATTTTTCTGGGAGGTTTAACCCCAGGTACACCATGGTGTGAACCCTTCAGCCACCAGTGTTCCCTGGGCAGTGCTTAAAGCTCTTACAGACCTTTTGGGAAAACAGGATTTCTTTGGTTTGTCCTAACATTGTCAACATCCTTCCTGAGAAGCAACTTAGACTTACTGGTCCCAGTCTCAAGTGCCATTTCGGACTCTAGTAGAGCCCAGAGGGATTCTAAGAACTCAGGCAGGAATAGTTTGGATCATTGATCCTGTGGTGTTTTCTCCTAAAGGCAGGAGATTTCATTATTCCTAACCCTAAGTTGGAATTTATATTTTTTTTTTAGTGTCTGAGATTCCATTCTGTCTCTCAAGAGCTGAACTCCAGCACTTGCACTTGGGAGTCACTTAAAGGAAAATCAAACCCCTGGTTGGATTGCAATTACCTGCACTGTGTCCTAGTGGGAAAGTGGATGTATGTGTGGAATAAAAAGTATTGGTGGTAACACTCTGGGAAGGAGATCCTGGAGCTGAACCCACACAAGTTGTGACTCACTCCAAGGCTCCCCTTCCTCTTTGGCGGGGCAGGTGCACTCTGCCCTTCTGTGCTTTGAGTTGGAAACAACTGGCAGTTTGTGAGAGTTATTTCTGAGAGGTTAAAAACAAAACAAAAAAGGGACTCCTGTGTTTTCTGATAGTTTTTCCAGCAGAGCTTATACCATACCCTAGTATTTTAAATATCTATTCCTCAGGCACTTGTCTCATCTGATGTGGTGATTTCTGAGCACCTTGGAATGATGGAATGATGGAATTCTTAGTTCATTTTGAAAATGAAATCAAAGCATCTTTTGTAGAACAACAGTCTGGATTCTGACAATACTGAATACCCTTTCTAATTAAAGACTATTGAAACCTGGGAAGTGATTCTCAAAGACAGTGCATGTTTGCAGTCCGGTGGTTGCCCCAGTGACGTTGTACGATCACTTCTCACATTGCTGAGTTACATGGTGTGTTTGCATTTTTGCAACCCAATGTCTTAGACCTGATTGTTCCTCCATACAAAAACCTGGATATTGCAAGCTGGCTGGAATGTGTGGCTTACTCTGGAAACTTGCTGTTTCAGAAACCACAATGGATTTCTAAGGAATTCTTGTTGGTAAGCTTCCATAGGAAACAGCTGAGGTAAACTGTAGAGGGAATACACTCTGGATCTCTTTGGGTATAATAGTGAGATGGGAAATACTTACGTTTTCTGGACCACATCTAAGCAGCTTGTGCTGAAATCATCCCTCTCTCCTGTCAGGCACTTAAGAAGGGTTGTCAGGCTGCTGTGAGGCTCTTGGAAGGTTGGGCAGAAGGAGCTGAGTCTTCTTGTGGGCCAGCTGAAAAGGGAGCCCTGGGTTTAATCATAGAATGGATTGGGTTGGAAAAGACCTCCGAGATCATCAAGTCCAACCCTTGGGCCAACTCCAGTCCCTTTACCAGATCATGGCACTCAGTGCCACGGCCAAGCTCAGCTGAAAAACAGGGATGGGGAATCCACCCCCAGGGATGGGGAATCCACCCCCTCTCTGGGCAGCCCATTCCAATGCCTGAGCACTCTCTCTGCAAAGAAGTTTTTTCTGCTCTCCAACTTCAATTTGCCCTGGCAGAGCTTGAGCCCCCCGTGCCCCCTTGTCCTATTGCTGAGTGCCTGGGAGAAGAGACCAACCCCCACCTGGCCAGAACTTTCCTTCAGGCAGTTCCAGACAGTGCTGAGGTCACCTCTGAGCCTCCTCTTCTCCAGCACAAACACCCCCAGCTCCCTCACCCTCCCCCCACAGCACTTGTGCTCCAGTCCCTTCACCAAAGGTTTCATCTTTCAGACTGGGAGACCAGGAAACTATCATTTCATTAATGATCTATCCAAAATGCCTGCTTATTAGATGGACTCCTTGTTTATAAAAGGAAATGATCTGTTTAATGAGTAATAGCAGAAGGAGAGAGAGTAGAGATACCCTCTCCATCCATTAAGACAAAGCTCCTCTCAGAGGAAAGCCTTCAGCTCCCGTCATGAATTCCTCTGCAAACAGAACCATCCCCTAAGTGCTCCTGCTGTGGTGGGGTGTATACTTTGTGTACACTGCCAGAGTTGTGTAATAGGTACAGACTATGAGTAGGTGCCACTTGGATCCAAATGCACAGGCTTTGTGAAAACATGAGGCAAGTTCAGCATGAAATGTGTTGGCTGGAATTTCTTTAGCTTGGTTAATTTGGTGAAAGATTCTGCAGTTCCTGAGGAGTCCCTTAATCCTTGTGACATTCTTCCTTATGTTCCTGTTACCTATTTCTTTAATTATTTCTGGAGTCCATTAATACAAATCCAGTTATGAAGATGTAAGGCAGCAAGATGTGAAAAACCAAATCATTTAAAGGGTTCTGTGTTGCCTTCCAGAGGAGAGAGTGAGTCAGGCTGTTCATGGAAACAGCAGCTGCTTGGAGCAGAAAGTTTGGGATTACTGTAATAGGAAAGGGCAGGAGTGCTAAATGGGTAGGCAAAGAGAAATCTGGGCCCAGAATACAGCACTTTATCTCTCACAGGCAAGTGAAGTGTAGAAAAGGGAGATTCACCTTTCCTAGTCACAAGGTCACCAATTCCAGTGGTTCAGTGGGACCTTTGCAGTGGCTGCTACACATGCTTTGAAAGTGTAAAGCCAAAGCACCAATGAACATGTCTGACTGTTGCTGATCAAGAAAATACACCATTTGCTTGCTGTCTGCATCTGTTACAGTTCCCCTGGAAAGCTGCTGACAGCAGGATCCAAAATCCCTCTTTGTGCAAGGTGGGGCAGAGGGATAAAAGATGTGAGAAAAACCAGAAAGGTAGAAGTGACGTGAACAGCTCCATTTATATCTGTCACCTTTCTAAAACTGTTCCTTTGCATTTGCCTGTGCAAGGCACAAACTGCTTCCTTACCAAGTATTGCCATAAGCTCTTTGGAGATTTGGTAGAGCCTTCTGAGGCTTAAACTTTCTGCACGTTCACCTGGGGGAACAGAAACTGTGTGAATTGTCACCTGCTGGGGGTGGCATTATTTACGTTGTATCATCCTGATGTACCATTTGGTGTCCCTGGGAGCTCCACAGCTGTAACAGTACAAAAATAAGAGACTATGACATGGTTGTGGGATACATTTTCAAGGGATTTAATCTGTTTGCCAACTTCTGTGCTTAGTTCCTTCGGTCCTAGATTACTGTTGGGGAAACATTTTCAGATGGAGTTTCACTTTGGGTCAGTTTGTGGCCTAAAATTTGTTGGAGGGGCAGGGGAAACAGTAATTCCAAGTGCCCTCTTTGAGTTGGTGTTAAAATCCAGTGCTGTGCTTTTTCCACATTAATTTTGGAGTGTTGTCAGTCTCATCTGTTGCAATGGAGGGTAAAGAGTAGCTGAGGAGAAGGAGGAGGTGACCTCTGTGCTTTCACAGCTGCTCAGTCACTTGTGGACCACCAGTCTTGGTTCAAATAAACAGTTCTCAAATAGCACATTGTTACTTTTCCTATGTTTGTGTCTTTTTCTATATTATTATGTATTTACAGGAGATATAAAAAATCGTGATAACATTCTTATATTGAAACTGCAAGAATTTAACTTACAGTATAGCAGGAAAGAAGATGACACTTGGAATACAAACATCACAGTGGCAATTCTTTGACAAGCATTTTGCTGCCTACTTTAGCCTTTTCTAGGCATTTATTGCAGTTGCTGTCATTGCCCTTAGATCACTGTTTGTCCTCACCACGTGTGCTCTAAGTTAACCTTGCACTTCATTACTGACCAAAAGCAATCATTGCAAGCACAACCCAAACATTCCAACTGTGAAAGGAATATAAAAACATGATGTTTTTCATAACTAATCCGTTCATTTTCTGAGTAGTAGAACAGCATCAGTAAGTCAGCTTTCACTTCCCTTATGTGAAAAAATTGAGTCTAAATTGCCTGAATTTTTCTAAATACTTTTTAAAACCAAAATTCAGTAGTACTGAAATGGTTGGATGCTGCAGAAATCTGCTACAGTTGATACATGGTGTACTAAAAACTTTTCTTTATTGTATTATAAATTTGTTCAGGGCAACTTTTTCTGCTGTATCACCAAGATAGTAACTGGGACTTCAGTTAAGTTTGCTTGAAATCACAGCCAAAGTTCATAGTGTTGTACTTGATATTCCCTCTCTCTTCTCCTGATCTGTCTCATGGTGCTGGACAGACAACTTGACCCTCTTCCTGTGTTTTTCTTGCTAGTATGGATGTTCTCTCTCACTCTCTTTTTTTTTTTTCAATAAGTATTGTAGCTGCCTTATGCCAGGATCAGCCTTTCTGCTTTGTGTCTGTCCCAAGCGTGGTAGAGTGGCCAATCTTGCTTAAAAACCTCCAGGTTCTGTGTAATAGTCATGGTAATCATAACCAGTAACTAACCCCATAAGCACTTCCTAGTTTACCACACACAGCTTTTGTTCGTAATACAAACCTTGCTGGGTTTTTTATTATTCTTTTAATGATTAGAACGTAGGAATTCAAGATAAAAAATCCCAGAGTACTCAAGACACAATTAAAAAATAAATTGGCTCTCAGGAAGAAACCCTGTGCACTTGAGTCACTTAGAAGCAAAAGGAAAGTGGGTAGAAATGCTGTGTTGCTGTTGAGATGGAAAACATGTCAAATATGCATGAAACTCTGGGCCCAGGGGGTGGGGAGATGGAGAAATGAATGCATTTTTTTTCTATCAGCTAAAAGAGACCATTTGCTTTCAGCTTCACCTTTAATCCTGATAAAAGAGTTTATTGAACTCAGATGCTTTTCAAAGAGAATTGAAGGGCACGGTCTCATTTTATTTCTGAGGGAAAGTTGAAATGACAGTGTTGTCTTCATATTCTCCATGCTGCTTCAGAGTTGGAAAAAAACAAGAACAAGGCAGAAAGAACCCACCCTGTCTGCTCCCTCTTGCCAGGCCTGGTGCCAGGGTGTTTTATTAGCACTGTTGGTACTTCCATGCCCTCTAGTAAAGCCACATGGAGTTCAGCACTTGGCATGACCCACCGGGGGCAGCCCATCCTGCTCACTCTGTGTCCTCACTGGGACTCCAGAGCTGCTGAAGGAGGGAGCCACACTGGGCAGTGTCCCACTGCATCTCCAGGGATGAATCTCTGCCAAACACCACCCAAACTGCTGTTCCAGGTGCTGTTTCACCCTTTGCTTTGTCAACCTGTATTGCCATGACCTGCTTCTGAGGCATCTGTGGAGGACCCAGGCCAGTGAGGTTGAACGTGCCATGGAGAGTCACAGAATCAGAATCAGTTGGGTTGGAAAAGCCCTCCGAGATCATCAAGTCCAACCCTTGGGCCAACTCCACTCCCTTTACCAGATCATGGCACTCAGTGCCACGGCCAAGCTCAGCTGAAAACCCTCCAGGGATGGGGAATCCACCCCCTCTCTGGGCAGCCCATTCCAATCCCTCAGCACTCTCTCTGCAAAGCAGTTTTTCTGCTCTCCAACTTCAATTTCCCCTGGCAGAGCTTGAGCCCCCCGTGCCCCCTTGTCCTATTGCTGAGTGCCTGGGAGAAGAGACCAACCCCCACCTGGCTACAGCCTCCTTTCAGGGAATTGTAGAGAGTGAAGCTTCTGTATAGTTTAAAAGTGTAAGAAGTCCTTATGTCCATTTGCAGTTGCTTAAGGAGATAGCAGTTGTGCAAACTGGAGAAAGTAAAATGCTGTTTCTTTACACAAGGTTTCAAGAAACCTTCCCCATAAAACACTGGAAAAGTTGCAAACACTGGATGTACCTAAGAAAAGATGTGGTGTGGGAATGGTTGCTTTAAGGCAAAGGATATCAGGCTGCATCCATGCAGGAAAGGGTCTCCTGCACACATTATGGTCATGTGGGGATTTTTGTCACTGTAAGTCTTTCCTCTCTTAATTCTGGACCTCTGCAGACAATCAGTAGATGAAAGGAGTTCGGGATCTGAAGGAAGTTTTTTTTTTGTAGAGAAGGAGTAAGTTTTTCTTCCCTGTTTCTCAACTTGTGACTGCTAAAGGAAGTCATCACACCTTCACATCTGTTCTTTTTTAATGCAGTTGGTCTGTAATAGAGCTGTAGAGTCAGTCTATAGTACAGACTTCTGTCATCTGCAATACCCCATTCTGCTTGAAGTTTATATTTTTCTTATTTGCTGGGGTTAAAGCAAAAGGTATTGCTTGTATACCTTCTCATTATAAAACTGGAGTTATGCTGCTAAAGACCTGAGGATTGAGCAAACAGCCTCTGAAAGGTGAGGAAGAGAAAAGGATGGTATGAAGATCTTCCTTTTGGCTTTTTGGCAGTCAGTGGGTCAGATCTTGTGTCATGCATTTCTCAGAGGTGGAGAGCAGTGCCTGCTGATTGATCTATTTTACATAGTGTGTAACACTGAAGAGCTGAGGGTTCCTCCCTTGGGTAAATGACTTCTGATTGTTTTTTGGTTTCTCCTAACATCCTTGTAATTAAGAGAGGAGGGGACTTTTCAATCAGCTGCCGGTGGGGAAAGGTTAATTTAATACACTTGATCATTTATTAGCTAATAAACTGCAATATGAAATGTCATTACTCTATACAGTGTGTGCTGGTTGCCTGTTCTGGTATTTTGTTCTTGCCCAGTATTCACAACTCCTGAGCCATATTTTATGTTTCTAGTGTATTTTCTGCCTCTTCATTCCGTTTGTCAGTGTGGTAAATTTGTCCTGTCCCTGTATTATGCATGAATCTTCCTTCTTTTCAAGGCTTCCAAGTCTCCAGGTCCATAAATATTCCATGAACAGAAAGCCCCTTATGTTTCCCCTCTGGACTGGAAGTGGTTTAGAAAGAGGAGAGGTTACAGAAGGAAGGGAAGGGGGCAAATGTTAAGCAATGATTCAGTTAATTCTTTAAAAAAACAATAAAAAAATCTTCATGACATTCTGCTTCCTTTCTCTTCTACTTACAGCATGTTTTGGCATGTTAGGGCTGGTTTTTGCACTGGAGTGGCACAAGAAACTCTTTGATTGTTTAGTTCCTGACATTTCCAATGTCCTTGAAATAATTTCAGTGTCAAATATCAGTGAATGGGAGGAGGAGGGATAACAATGGTTTGAAGTCAACATGTTGTTAATAGGGTATTTGTGTAATTAGCCAGTGAAGATGGAATGATACAGTACAGAATGTGGCTGTGGTATGCAGCATCAGTAATAACAGGGCTGAAATATTTATGGGTTTCTTCTCTATGTAACAGTTGTAGTTTTAATTGTTCATTGTTATGCATGTATATGATTTTTCTTTGTCTTCATGTGGTGCAGGGGTTTTTTATGTAGCTTTTGTAACTCTTAACTTCCCTTCCTATTGCCAGAGCAGCACCTGCTGGTAAGAATTGATAGAATAGAATTGTCATCTGAATTATTTGCTTATCTCCTTTATTTTCTGCTTTTTTTTCAGGTTATTTCCATAACTGTTTCTCTCCTTAGGTTTGAAGAATTGTGCCAATACTCAATGCAGAGAAATCACCATCAATACCTTAATAAAACATCTGATTTTCCTGCAGGAAGTATGAAACAGGCTGCAGGGTTAACAGTACTTTTGTACTCTCTTTTCCCTCATGCATTTGCTCCTGGACACACTATTTTGGTTCCTCTCACAGTTCTCATGCCAGAATAGTGTCCTTGAGCTCTGTCTCTATTTCTTAGTGTGTGGGAGCCAAGTTTCAGACTGACTCTGAGATCTGATGTTTGGCTCTGGTTAGTAGGTGTCATTAGCTGGAAGAACAGTGTCCTGGAAGGGAAATCAGTGGCTGAGTCTGTAGGTTGTTTTTGACCTTAAAATATGGCTAAGAGAGGGAACACCATGATGTAATTCCCCTGCAATTACCCCACTCACTGCCTTTGACCAAAAGCAGAAAGTGAAGTACCTTTGTGCTTTTTAAGTTGTTGGTTTCTGAGAAAATTACTTCTATCAAAGTTCCACTGAAATACGCAGGATGGAATTCGTGGTGCCAGTGAACATCCAGCTGGGATTTACCTGAGGCACAAAGGGACCTTTTGTGCCAGCTGGATTGAGCCTGGCTGAGGACACCTGACATGCTGGTAAAAGAGATCCTTAGAAAGTGGTGCAGTCTGGTAGATGGCAGAGGGAGAAAATGTGTCTGAGAAACATTGTTATGAGGCAGTGAGGTTTGTCTTTAGCAAGTGTGATTTGATATGCCACAGAAAGGGAGGAGATGAGAGCCCTCTGGTAGAGACTGGGAACCCTCTCAGGCAGCCTTGGGGCAGGGAGAAAAATCTTAATGAGAGATTCTGTCATGTTGCCCAGGAGCCCTGCAGTGCTTCCCTCCCTCAGACTCACCAGCGCTCACCAAACTGGCTCAGGGGTTGTGGCATTTAAAGGTCCTTGTTGTGAAGCAGTGATTCATAAGCTGCATTTTGGAGGAGGTTGTTCCTCGGGTTGGGGGGCATTGCAGATGGCAGTGTGGTCCTGGTGGGTGCTGTATAAATGGTGAGCTGTGGCCCAAGCCCTGCAGACCTCCCAGGTTACAGGAGACAAAGTGATGTGGCTGTGGAAGGAGCTGGTGGCATTCAAAGGCACAGCTTCGATGTGCATTTTCTCCACGTGCCCACGCTGTCTGTTTAAATCAAGGGAAGGCAAACTCCTGCTGTCAACAGTGATGGCAGGAAATGATAAGTAGCCATCTGAAAACTAAATGCTGACAATGTTCATAGTCTTCATTGTGGTGTCTTTTGTACAACTACAGAAAATTATGTATATGGTCTGAGAGAGGATCTTTACATTTAAAGACTCAAACTTTTCACCTTGCCCTTGGTTGCTGCTCATCCCTGAGCCTCAGCTCTAGGTAACCACTTCCTGTTTTCTTTCTTACTCTGAAACCTCAGAGCTGAAAAGTGAATTTTGCATCTCTCTGCAGTGTGCTCATCTCAACACAGCCACCTGCTGCTCTCTGCTGTAGGAATGCATTTCCCATCTCATAACAGAGTTTGGTGGTGAATGATTATGTTGAACTATTTAAATATCTGAACTAAAAGGAGCCAGAGTGAACAGAATTTATTATGCTGTTTCATACTGAGAGTAAAAAAAAACCAGTTGACTAAAAAATGAAAAACCTTCCTCTTATATGCACTTAACATATTTCTGTTGCTTTGTTTGCATATGAGATAAACGTGCAGTGTAGTCTGGGAACTTCACTGCAGTGTTTGTGCTGACTGGGTTTTATCACCTTGTGTTCCTCTTCCCAAATGAAGTGGGAAGGGCCAGACTAGATTTTCACAGAGCAGTTCTCACCACTGTCCAAACTGTACTTACTCTATTACCTCTGCTCCTGAAATACAAGGGATTTTTCAGGGTGAGTGCTGGGGGCTGGAAGGAGGAAGGGAAAGAGCATTCCTAGCTGGGAATGTGGGGTTAAACCTTTTTCTTCCCTGCTTTGCCTGGCACTGCCCTGACCTCCGGGAAACTCGAGGGGAATTCGGAACTGCTCAGGAATTTACTCGCGTTTGAAGGCTCAGTGTTTTGAGCTGAGAATAATTTACTGAGTCACTTTCTGCCTGCTGATGAATGACTATGATGGTGAAGTTCAAAGGGGAAAAAGGAGTTGTAGAGAGGATTAATGGCAGAGGAGAGGAGAATTTTAAAACAGTTCTGGCAGCCCTACTTACTTGGGAAATCCCTGTGTCCAGCAGCCATGGACACAGCTCAGTCCTGATGTAGTTCTTGTAAAGAGAATGTAACAACCTGGCCTGAGTAACTCAACTGTTAATTAAGTTGTCATAGAGGGAATGTGAGCGAAAGCCCTGGCATTACATGAGTGGGTTTAGTATAATCCTCAGTTGTTTTTTGAGCAGTTGCCCAAACAGATTTCAATTTATGGAAACACTTGAGCATGCCTCTGAGATTTCATTTATTTATTTGTATAAATATCGGTTTCCCAGGCTGCAGACCCTTTGTGTCTGTGCTGGGCAACCAGAGCAGAGAGAGCAGTGCCTCACCCCTGGGAGAATTGTTTGAATTTCCTGCTGTCTGCACAACAGCAAGGACAAAACAAAGATGGGGTTTGAGATCCCAGTCTCTGGCCATCCCAGGACAGGCAGCTGCTCCTCATACCGGAGCATCCCCATGGTCTGCTCTGGGGAGAGGGGGACACAAGCTCAGGGCAGTTTATTCTCCAGAGCACTGCAGAATTCCAGATGGGCTGAATGTTGCATGGCTGGAGCAATCCCTGAGCGTTCACCCCTTGTTTCCAAGTTTGGGAAGGAGCTTTTTACTTGGATTCTGGAAGGGGGCAGCTCCTCCAGCAACAGCATATTCTTCTAGTTTGGGGAAACAAGGAATAAGAAGTGTTGGTAGGGTTTTCACAGTGTCTTAAAATGTTTGATATGTGGCTATTTGGTAGGAAAAGGGCAAAGAAATGGGGAAGTCGAAAGACAATACAACTTGAAGGAGACCCAGAGAGGTTATGATTTTGTTTGGGAAGGAGTGGTTTACTTTACAGTGCACTGTGAATGAGGTAAAAACACTTCCAAGTAAAAGCTTGAACAGAAAACCCCAAGCCCATCTGAACAGAAAGGCTTTTTATTGGCCTATTTGTTTTAAATGCTGTATATCACAATCTTTTCAGTAATTCTTTACTTAAGGTTTTATCGTGGGTTTATTCCAAAATGAGCACTTGACTTTTGTGCCTGGTATTGAGATTTGTGAATTAATTAATTAATTAACTTATTTATTTACTTATTGATTGATTGATTGGCTTCCTTCTCCTTTGGAAAAAGGTCGTTTGGTTTCATCAGCCACAGGGATTCTTCACCTCACTTTCTAGGTGAGACCAAACACAGAAACTCTGAAGACAAGAGGATTTTTCAGGCAGACATAAATGAACAGAAACTTGAATTCATAGCTTTACCCTATAGTATTTTCTCTACGAGTCCAAGGGAATGCTGCAGGTGTTGCTGAAGTAAACAACAAATCTGTCAGCTAGTGGTTACATTTTAATGTGGTTTTACAGAGAACTGGTTGGAGCCAAGCTGGGTAAATGCAGGTTAACAAGCTCTTTCCCTGCCCTGTTGTATTCCTTCTGGTCGAGCTCTGCTCCGATGCACCAGCTGTGCCAAAAGGTGGGGATTCTGCAGCAACCAAGGGGCAGGGTGGGACCTGCCAAATACTTGTGTGCTTGGAGCTGGTGCCAGAACGAAAAACCACCAATGGCTCTGGCTGCCTTATTGAAAATGTCACTTTGTGTTTTTCCTTCTTTTTTGTCCTGCTTTCTAATAATGGTGCACAGTTACAGTGGCAGCCTTTAGCTGTCCAAATATTGAGATTTAGGACTTACAGTAGGAGAAAAACAAACAAACAAAAACCCAACTGTGCAGGCTGAGGGAGCTGGGGGTGTTTGTGCTGGAGAAGAGGAGGCTGAGAGGTGACCTCAGCACTGTCTGGAAGTGCCTGAAGGGAAGTGCCAGCCAGGTGGGGGTTGGTCTCTTCTCCCAGGCACTCAGCAATAGGACAAGGGGGCACAGGGGGCTCAAGCTCTGCCAGGGGAGGTTTAGGTTGGATATCAGGAAGAAATTCTTTGCAGAGAGAGTGCTCAGGCATTGGAATGGGCTGCCCAGAGAGGGGGTGGATTCCCCATCCCTGGAGGTTTTTCAGCTGAGCTTGGCCGTGGCACTGAGTGCCATGATCTGGTAAAGGGACTGGAGTTGGCCCAAGGGTTGGACTTGATGATCTCAGAGGTCTTTTCCAGCCCAATCCATTCTATGATTCTATGAAATTCCATCCTTTCCCTCTTTCAGAAAGGACAAGCCAGGTAGATTTGACAGTCTGAATATATGTAATTCCTAAGCTGGGAGTGGGAGGAACCGGACTAAATTGATCTCCTCTCTGTTTGTCCTCTGTCTGTTCCTGCTTTTGATAAGTCCTTTCCCCTTGGATTGCTGCCCTGGAGTTCCTGCACGGTTTCCTTGCCTGCAGCCAGCACTGTGGCTCCCAGCCCAGGGCAGGCACATCTGAACTCCCTGCCCTGCGCTGGGGAGGAGGATGCTCTCAGCCAGCCCGGGGCTTGTAATGCAGATGAGCAGTCCCAGCCTCTCCCGGGAATGCTGGAGAGCAGCAGAGGGAGGGAGGCAGAGCTGCGGCTCCTGAATGGAGCGGAGCTGTTTGGAACTCGCCTTTGTTGAGTGCCAGTCGGGTCTTCTTTAGGTCACACATTAGCACTTGTTTTGAATAAGGCAGAAGAACCCTTGAGAGGCTTCATTGCCACAGAGGGCTGAGGGAGAGCAGGGAATGCACTGGGGGCTTGGGAAAGCCAAGGGAGCGAGAGCTAAAGCTCCTTGAGTGCAATAAATGAAGGTCAGAGGTCCCCTGTGCCCTTGCACTGCCCTGGTGACCTTTTCAAGGCTGTTGACTGTGCTATCTCCCTGCCCGAGGGATTCCCGGCGTCTGCAGGCATTCCAGCAGCACTTAAACACCTGTGCTTGTGCTGCTGACATTTCATTAGGATGGGTAATGAGCCTGGATATTAAGTGTCTACCTTTCTGGCTGGCCAGGAGAGGAAACAGGGGAGGGGGGAGCTATAGCATGTCTTGGGGCTTGTTAAATCCTGACAGGAGCAGCCAAGTGCTGTCCCCACAGCCCTGCATGGGGAGCAGCCCCAGCATAGCCATGGCCCTTCTCCTCCTGCACTGTGACCAGGAGCTGCAAATTGGTTTCCCATTTTCACAGCCCCCTTGTGTCCATCTCAAGTCCTTCCTAGAAGGATAAAAAAATTCAATCAAGATTCCCTGGGGGGAAATGCCCACACCTGGGGAAATGTTTGTTCTGTAGCCTCCAAGTTGTAGATAATTCTCTGTGCTGGGATCCAAAGCTTTGTGTTCATGGATGGTGTTCCATAGTAGCCTAAGGAGAGGCTGTGCAGGAATGGCTGCAAGAGCCTGGGCTGGGGAAAGCACTGGTCTCCACAGCACCCTGAGGGGCTGGGAAGCAAGGTCAGAACATGGGAGCTGCAATTAAATTTAGCAAGTGGAATCCGAGGGAGTGAAATACCTCTCTGCTCATTTCAGTTGTCAGAGAATTGTATGTGTTCTGAAGGTTCTTATGCCACTGGTTACCTACACCACACATACTTTTTCAAACCTAGTAAATGTCAGGCTTAAACAAACAAACGAAACCCCAAGGGTGGGTTAATGAAAATTTGTTCCTTGCAGAAAGGTGTTTCTGCCAAGAATCTGCATCTCCAAATCTAATTCCTTTTCATGCTTGTACAGGGGAGAGTGCTCAGACTTACCCTGACAGAACCTGAGAGGGATGGATACCTGAGGAGGAAAGGGGTGTTGTGTGCACCTCCAACGCCTGAAACCAAGGGAGAATCTTCCTCTTGGAGTGCTTTTTCACAGCAGAGACAGCAGCTGTCATTTTGCTGTTGCTTTGAGCTCTGCTGAAGTAAGATCTACTGACTTGCACGGATGTTCAGGAAAATCAATGTCTCTTTGTTTATGCAGCCACATAAAGATGTGCTGCTCTTTACAGGCAGCTGACAGGTGTCTGTGCTGAGCAGCTCAGCTTAGGATGGTTTCCATGTGCTGATGGAGGAGCCTTCCTAAATTTTAGGTGTTAAAAGTATAGTCCAGCAGGCAGAGATGGGCTTCCACTCCTATCTTGTGATAAAAGCTTACTGAAATAATAAGTGGGCTGAGGTAAATGTGGAACTTTAAATATCCTATTTGTCACTGTTGGCTGAAGGATGAGAGGTCTCCCTCAAGTTTGTACTGAGTTTAATTGGAGCCATGTTATGCTTCACTCTATCCATATGAAGTGTTTAAAATGAGTTTACCACGGTACAGAGAACAGTTATTTGGGTTTTTATCCAGCCCTAGGGAAATTATTGTAGAATTGTTGTATTCCTTTTGTTGCTGATGCACAGGACAATACTTTCATGAGAAGCATTTTCATTTCTGACAGTGCTGGCCTATATATCACTTTGGCATAAAGTATTGTTTGGTATTAGAAGGCTCCCTGTATCTTACATAACTGTGTTCCTGCCACTGGGGTGGGAGTGTGCGCACAGAAAGTCTGAGAGCTGCTCAGACTCCCTTTATGTGCACATGAAAGAAACAATGGGGGTTTTTTCTTGGTCCAAAGTGTCCATGTGTTGGTTGGGTTATGTGTCTGTTGCAAGGGCTGCAAGTTGCTGCTGTAGGCAGAGAGGTTCTGAGAAGAAATATTGAGGGAAATCTGCAAAATCACTGTCGTTTGGTGGAACAAAGTGGCATGAATGAGTGTATTTTCTTCTTCTGAGCATCATATAAGCTTACAGTAACAGACAGTTCCTGCTTTCAGGTGCCTGCAATCAAAGATCAGAGGAAAACAGGCTGAGGAGGTGAAATGGTGCTGCTGTAGCTGTCCAGCAGGGCAGGGGTCTGGGAACCCTTGTGCTCCATGATCCAGCACACTGAACAGCACAGGGCTGCATTTGCCTCTCTGTCCCACTTCCTTTTCAGTCAAAGCAAACCTTTAGGTCCTTCTTTCTCTTAACAAAACTATTTCCTAATAAAAGCATACCTGAAAGGAGGAAAAACACTTAGAAGAAAAGCTGGTAAAATAGTGCTCGATGTTTTTGGGGTATGCAAAGTAAAATCTCTGTAGTGGAGTGACACTTTTCAGACCATGCTCTTGTCCTGCTTCTCGAGAACAGGCTGCACTGAATGCAGGTGGGATCAGAAAAGTGAAGGATGTTGATCTAATTCTACTGCCACTGAAGTCAGAGCTACTGATTTCAATAACAACAGGCTGATGTTCATGCTGGTTTTGTTGGAGGAAAACAAATTAAATTCCAGTGCTCCAAAGCTGACTGTTGGTTTCACAGACCAAATGGAATGGCTGATGTGTCACAAGGTTGGGATGAATCCTTAGATTTTCTTCTGAAAAATACTGTTCAGTAAAACAAATATTCCAGTATAAAGGTATCACTTCTATTGGGTTTTTTGAGGCATCTGATCCCTGTTTTTCAGTTCACTAAATAGGGGAACTGCCAAAGTGGAACACTGAATGCTTTTTAAAGGTGTATAGGGGAAAAAACTGTAATTCCATCAGTGTCCAGTATCAAATCAGTCCAGTTCATGCAGAAATGGAAAATGAAAAATCTCTAGTGGCAATTAAAAGGAATCAGTGTAGTTTCATTCCACACAAACCTTTTTATGAGTAATCTGCAAAAAACCCGTAGCATTTACCATATGGTATTATTTCAGTGAAATGTTAGCTTATTCTAAAGGCAGTGAAAGTCATCAAGGCTTTTGAAATCTGTGTTTTGAGTGGAACTGGTTTTCCTCTTCTTTTCAGCTTGCACAAGGGCTGTTGTGGTCAGGTCTCAGCAGGTCCCTCTGCCAGCTGGCCCTGCTCTGTGTTCTGCATTTGCATCCCATGCTGTGGGAGATCGTGTCCAGATCAAATCCTATTCTGCTCTTCTTCATCCCTGCCTGTAGAGGAGAGGCAACAGTGCTGTTCTAGAGGGGCCACTTAACATAAATGCCAAGGGATGATATCATTTAGTCTGAGCTACAGAATCATCTGAGCAGTGTTCCTGTGTCACTCCATGCCCACAGCTTTGAACCAAGGCCCTGCTTAAATGCTGAAACAAGGAATTCTGCACAGCCAGCCAAGGCCCAGGTATGCAGAAAACATTGCCCTTTTTTTCATTTTCCATGGGAAATTCCTTGTAGTGGAGGATGCTGACTGGGCTTTGTTCCCTTATAGTGTAGTTGGCTGATACGTATCTGTGTGTGAAGGTTTTTGTTTGTCCTCAGGCTGTGGGAATTTGGATTTTCAAAACGTAAGAAAGGGAATTAAATGGAGTATCATATTGTGTTAGTTTTGTGCTATGCTGTAATTATTAAAGTCCAAATCTCAGCTGGGGAGGAGTTCACTTTGTAGATATTTAATTTTGTCATCTCTTCATCTTACCAATGGCTTTGTCTCCTTTTGGTCCCTCACTGCTCCTGCTGCATCCGTGACCCTTGCAGAGCTTGCATGATTTCCCTGGCAATGCCACACAGCTCTGGTCTTAATCCCTATTCCTGTCTGGCTCTGGGTTAATACACAGGTGCCTCTAATACACTGCTGAAGGTGGCCAGCAACAATCTTTCTTCTTTATACTCCTGCAGCTCTAATCCTGCAGAAGGCCTTGCTTGTAAAGATAAAGGTGCATTTATCCTCCTTAATGAGGCAGCAGATCTGGAGCTGTGAGTTGGTGCTGAGTTATGTCAGCAGAACTGTGCAGTGACTAAAATGTTATTGCTAATAAAGACCAAGTGGTTCTGAAGAAGTATCTGCTCTTTACCCAGCCTGGCCTGCCCTGAAGAGTTGCTCATTGTCTCCCTGAACACACCAGGACAGACCTGCTTAGAATTGCTGCTCCAGAAATCCCAGCCCATCAGCAGAGTGGCTGCCTGCAGAGACAGATGGCCAGGCTGCCCCGGGGCTGGCACGGGGCTTGCTGTGCCAGCTGCTGTGTCCCTGTGTGTCTGTGCATGGGCACAGGGCTGAGGCAGCACAGCTCTGCTCCAGAGCCCATGGCCCCTTGCAAGGTCCAGGTTCTCTGCCTCTCTGTACCAGTTCAGCTGGGCCACAAACTCGAGCTGTGTGCAGAGGAACAGGTGGCTCTCAGCAGCTCTCTGAGCATTGCTGGTGTGAGGAGTATGAGTGTGATTCGTGTCGGTAAAAGTGAGTGGGTTATTGGGGCTCCTATAGTGACTTGAGAAAAAAAATATAGCCAGCCAATTAAACAAAAATACCAACTTACACACACATGGAGAGATAACCAGGATAGTCTTAAATCACTTCATCTCCTGTAACTTTGTCAAGGACCACATGAGTTGTAACATGAAGGTTGAAGAGTTAAAACTTTCCCACATCTAAGGGGAGCAGAATTTATGGTGGGGTTATCACTAGGATTGTAAGAGTGACTTAGTATAGTAGTATATGTGAAACTGCTTAACAATGTACTTAAAATGTTTATGCAAGAGTTGAATGAATATGTGTTAGAGACTAAATATTAGAATTACACTGTGTTTGGGGTGTGATGGAGAGCAGTGCTTGCATCCATCGTACCCAGCAGGCTGAAATTGCTTTTATCATATAATAAATTTTAATTGAAAACCTACAAGATTGAGACTTTGTTTCTCACACTATGGTTGTTTTCAGAGATAGTTGTTCCAACTAAAGAGTTTCCTGCAGAAGGCGTAGCACTAACCACATCTGTCCCACTGTACTCAGAGAAACAGCAAAAGCAGAAGGGCTTTTTCTTCACCACATCAGGTTTGTCAGCTGGGCCCCAACACATACACTGATGAGTGGAAAAATGCATCACTAACCGTGTGCATTTGCAGTGTTTCTGCAGGGACCTCACTTGCTTCACCAAATCCATGTGCTGTGTCAAACACCATTGTGGCATTTTCCACCCAGGCAGTGGCAGCAGGTTCTGCTCCTTTGTCTCACCTGTCCATCTCCCACAGTCCCACATTCCCCAACTACACCTTGTGGAATTTGTGTTCCCACATTTTCTTGCAGCATTAAACGAACAATATTTCATTACCTGGACTTTCTTTACAGCTCCAACTTATCACCTGTTGTTGTGTGCTCAGTTGGAAAGCATCTTTGGAGCATGTCCAGAGGGTCCAGAGAAGAGCAACAAGGCTGGAGAAGGGAGTGGAGCAGAAGTCCTATGGGGAGAGGCTGAGGGAGCTGGGGATGTTCAGCCTGGAGAAGAGGAGGCTGAGAGGTGACCTCAGCACTGTCTGGAACTGCCTGAAGGGAAGTTCTGGCCAGGTGGGGGTTGGTCTCTTCTCCCAGGCACTCAGCAATAGGACAAGGGGGCACAGGCTTAAGGTCTGCCAGGGGAGGTTTAGGTTGGATATCAGAAAGAAATTCTTTGCAGAGAGAGTGCTCAGGCATTGGAATGGGCTGCCCAGAGAGGGGGTGGATTCCCCATCCCTGGAGGTTTTTCAGCTGAGCTTGGCCGTGGCACTGAGTGCCATGATCTGGTGATCACAGTGGGGTTGGATTAAGAGTTGGACTTGATGATCTCAGAGTTCTCTTCCAACCCAACTGATTCATGATTCTGTGATTCTCAGAAGCCGCTTTGCAGAGGGACTGTGGGTTGGGTACTCAGGAGCATATGGAGAGAAGGGGGATCCAGCACAGCCAGCGTGTGTCATGTGAAACACTCTGTTCTGTGGAGCCCCAGTGGATATCTGTGGTGTATCAACAGCTTTAGGAGTCATTGCCAGGGAGAAAGGGAAAAGATCTGTAGCTCCTGGGAACAGGGTGGGTAGGAAGAGCAGAAGCTACTCCAGGTTATTGAAGAAAAGATATTCCCTTTTAGAATCATAGAATGGATTGGGTTGGAAAAGACCTCCGAGATCATCAAGTCCAACCCTTGGGCCAACTCCAGTCCCTTTACCAGATCATGGCACTCAGTGCCACGGCCAAGCTCCCCTTAAAAACCTCCAGGGATGGGGAATCCACCCCCTCTCTGGGCAGCCCATTCCAATCCCTGAGCACTCTCTCTGCAAAGAAGTTTTTTCTGCTCTCCAACTTCAATTTCTCCTGGCAGAGCTTGAGCCCCCCGTGCCCCCTTGTCCTATTGCTGAGTGCCTGGGAGAAGAGACCAACCCTCACCTGGCCACAACTTCCCTTCAGGCACTTCCAGACAGTGCTGAGGTCACCTCTGAGCCTCCTCTTCTCCAGCACAAACACCCCCAGCTCCCTCAGCCTCTCCCCACAGCACTTGTGCTCCACTCCCTTCTCCAGCCTCGTTGCTCTTTTCTGGCCCCGCTCCAGCCCCTCAATCTCTTTCCTCAGCTGAGGGGCCCAGAACTCAACACAACACTCAAGGTGTGGCCTCACCTGAATCATTGTATTGCTGCCTGTCCCTTGTGTGGAGCACTTCTGAGAAGCTGGGTGCCAGTCTGGCAAGGCACCAGGTTAAAGAGGTATCAGCCGTGCTGCCCAGTGTCAGAGCAGTTGTGTCTAAGCCCATCCTGGGCAGGGGGGAAGAAGGAACATTTGGGCAGGAGGCAGCTCTGAAGGGGATTCTGCATCATTTTACTGTAGTAGCTCTGAAAAGTCTTGATTATTTTAGCTCCTGTTTTGTGCTAGCTTCAAACCAGAGCACGTAATTGATGACTGCCTTGGCTTAAACTTGTCATCTCATTAATGGAGGACACAAAAAGGCAAGGGCTGGGATGAGGGAGGAGAGGGAATGTGCAGACCATCCCCTGACAACAGCAGCAACTGCTGTCAGCTCAGTCATTGCAGCTTTTGCTGCTGCTCTGAGGGGCTGGGGTTGCATGTGCTAGTACTGGGGAAACATGACTTGGGAGTGAATGGTCTTAAATTTCAGCCAGGGAACTTGTGCTTATACCAGAAAAAGTGGTGAACTTAGATATGGAATAGGTTCCTAGAGGGGGCTGTGGGGGAATTTGCTTAGAGTTTATGGACCATCTGGGAAAATGTGCTATCAATAAAGTTCTAGGTAGAGTTGAATCTCTCTTGTTAGCAGGGTCTCTTCAGGGCCTTTATTTAAGTTCTGGTGGACTTCATCAGTTCTGACCTGAATCCGTCTCTTTGTTTTGTTTTGTTTCTAATTTCTGCAGAGCAGTGGGGAATGTCAAACATTTGCTTAGCATAAAACACCTTTCTACAGTCTCCAAACCTCCAGCTTACCTGACAGAATAGAAGCAGGATTATGTGATTAGCATGTTACCTCTTCTTTAAAACCTTCTCATTGAATTTCCCCACTGTTGCACGGCTCTTTCTGTGGATTACCACGACACAGAGTGGGGAAGTGGTGCAAAAAACCCCAAGATTTCAGGGCATGTATTTTGCTTCAAGTGCCACATATTTAGTGTGATAGACATTTTGCTTTGCAATTAGGCAGCATGCTTATGTACTCTAATCTGCAGCAATTTCTGCTCTATTAATAACCTATTAGTACCCTGCAGTGAATTCTCTATACATCACTGCTTCACAAATTATTGAACTTCCTCTCTCAAGTTTGTATGAACTAAAACAGACTATAGCAAAAAGGGTGAGAAAGATTGCTGTTATGGGAAAGGTAAAATCTGACCTCAAGATCACAGATAATGACCTTGAAAAATGCAGATGCTGAATGCACCCAGTTTCAGGCCTTGGTACTTTTCCACCTCCCTATGCAGTCATGCAAAGAGCACTCACTCCAGTTTGGGTCACTGGTGCCAGGGAATCCCAGCCCCAGGTATTGCTTGTCATTCCAGCTGCACTGCAAATGGCCTTTTGAGCCCAGGTGCTGTTAAATACCTTGCCCTGGCTTTTATAAATGGTGTGCAAAAAAAGAGGCAGAGATGATGATGGCTCTGCTGCTGATTGTGGTGTCGCTGTGGGTCATTAATCTCTGAGCCTTCCAAAGGAGCACTGGGCCACTGCTCTGCACCTGCCACAGCTGTTCCTGCCCTGCTGCATCTGCAGGATCCAGGCTCTCTCTCCAGGGAGAACTCAGGGCTCCTGCTCATCATGGCATGAGCAGGGTCTGTGAATGTGTCTGTTCCACCTGTGGACATTTAGCTGTTGGGTAATTGTCCAAAGTGATGATGGATTCCTACAGAGTGACATTCCATGATGAGCTGTTGTGTTTCTCATCTGGGACAGTCACCACTGATTTTTGTGCTAGGAAAGACGTTCTTTGACAGTCTGGGATGTGCATGTTCAGACTGGTGTCTGGTGTAGGTACACAGGAGAATCTTTACTTGAAGCTGCCTGAGCTGCCATGAGCACCAGCTTGGTCCTGTCAGTCCATGGTCCCCTGGGACTTTGCTGCTGCCAGGCTCTGGGGAATGGGTTATTCTGTAATTTGGAAGACAATCAAGGCATCTTGTAGACCTGACACAGATCTCATCAGCTGATGGTGTTGCTTTGCAGTCAGTCCGTGGACTGTTCATTGGACCATAGAGATTTTTGGCAGCAACACTCCCAGGTTCCTGCAGAACATCACACCTGACCATTGAAGGAATGCAGATTTTCCTCCGGTCTCCATTTTGAGGAAGTCACAGAGGCAAATTAGTGTGGTTCCCCCTTCCTCCAGGACACCTTTCAGTGGCAGTGCTGACTCTCCCCCAAGGCCTGTGCTGGGAAGTGTGGAAGGACATGCACAGGATCCCGTATGGAACAAGTGGGGCAGGCTTGGTGAGTGCCCAGCAGGATTGACTGTGGGTACAGAGAGTGAGCAAAGAAAGGTAATTTCTTGGAACAGATGCAGCTGAAAATCTGGGCCAACATCTCTTTTCAGTAGCTCCTTCTATGTTTCAGTATCACCACCTTCTGTTAGTTCTCCTGTATATTTTATTTTCCTGTAGCTTTTTTTTCTGCTTATAGAGGAAGAGCCTAATTTATTTTGAAGTGCTGAAATACCATTTGTTCGGGTTTTGTTCCTTTTAGGACCAGATTTGTCCTTCCTACACTCCCACATAATCTTTTTTTTTCTGCAGAGAGATGGCCTGAGTGTTTGAGGCAGGTCCAAATGCCACATCAGTAAAAGCTCATTACTGTGCATGTTTTGTTAGGAGAGCTCAGCCAGGGAGATTCTGGTGGGCAGGATCCTGCCTGCAGCCCCTTGTCAGCCACCACTCTGGGCTTTGTGGCTGTGGCACAAAGGAGAGATGCTGCTTGGCTGGTGCTGAGCAGCAGTGGAATAAACCTTGCTCTGTAATTTAGATGTGTTTCCAGCAAGTCATAACACTCCTTTCCTTATGAAAATCAGACAGACCAGACTTTAGAAACCTTTCCTGCAGAGATCTTACTCATTGACTGTAAGACAGGATATCTAAAGAGGTTGTTCATTCATTATTATTAATGAACATGAATGTTGCCTCTTGACAGTTCCTCAGTACTGAGTGCTTGGGATTTGTGGGTTCTTTTCTCCTTTAGCCCTCCAGTTTCTTTCAGAAAAGTAATGTAAAAGAGAGATTTGCTTGTGTTTGGATTTTTTTCCCCATTCCTTAATTCTGCAGATGTTATTTTAGATGTCAGATGAATTCTGAAGGTTGTGAACTTTGTAGCTTACTGGGAAATCCTCTTCTGTAGCCAGCAGAGTCAGGATTTATTACCTTTCCTGCAGTTCTTTCTGGAAGGGGAACATACATACACTTTGTGAGGAAATTCATTCTGGGCAAACAAAAATAGGAAGCTTAAAAAATTAAAGCAGGCATAGAAGGCTCTGTGGCATCAAGGCTGTATTTTAGATGAATTAGTTTCTGTCTTTTATTTAATTTATAATTCCCAAAATGCAAGTGGTGTTTTTACATATTCATCGAGGCTTTTGTATTTGGAATCTGGGTTTTGATGTTTGGGACAAGGAATATAGGCCAGTAACACGAGCTTCAAACACTCACAGTGCCCGAGGCATTCCTCAGGACCAGCATTTCAGACATCACTGCCCCAGCCTGAGATCTGGGGGGGAACTGGGGCCTGGAAAAGAAAATGGTGCATAAAGAATGAATGCCAATCAACAGCAGTTGAATAAATAGGGTAGAGGAAGGTGTTTTCATGGCACCATCTGCCTCTCTGATCTGGAGCCTCCATGTAAAACCGTGGCTCAAGCTCTTTAAGTTAACAAAAGCCTTTAAATAGGATAACTAATGGGTCAAATGTATCTTCACTTGTAAGGTTAAGACCCACAAGTCATCATTTGTAAGAAATTGGGGGTGGATTGATCACTGGGAAGACATGAAATTAAATGTAGTGAATCAGCCACATGAGACCCCTTAATAGTTTCTGAGTATTATTTTTTCTTAATGAAATGCACTTAATGCAATCCCACCCTCCTCTCCTGACAAACACTGACTCTGCTGAAGGCTGTCATGTCACTGCTGCCTTTCAAATGATGTCGTGCACCCTCCACTCTCTGCTGCTTCTTGTCACTTGACAGCCCCTGGTTTTTGACGTAGACCACAGAGTATGTCAGTGGGAAGCTGGGGCTGTCAGGCCTTTCAGCTTTGCTTTTCACCTTGTTGCTTTCTTACAAAAAAAAGCGAGATAGGTTTAAGTGGGGTTGTACAGAGACCCAGTGATGCATTAAAACCAGGCAGCAAAAGCAGGGGGAAGAACATCTGTGGAATATGAAATATGAATGAGGAGCGCAGCCTCTGGAAGTCACACTCCAATAGGCAGTGTTGGATGAGGGGGATCCAGCCAGCCCCAGCCCTGGGTTCATCTGCTGGTCAGGACTCGGTGCAAGCATTGCTTTTTTGGGAGCAGTGAGCAGAAGTGGGTCAAATGCAGGCACCTGATTCATTTTCAGAGCCATTGTAGAAAGGCTGAAAGAACTTGGATCTTAAACATGTCTTTTTAGCACGACCAAAGGCCACAAAGCATCCTTATAATGTTTATGAGTGTATGTTCAAACACAGTCAGAGCAACACTGCTACTGCCCGTTACTCATCAGCAGAATCCTCATGGGGGAAATATGGGGCTCTCTCCTCTAATAGCTTGGACTTGGTTTCTCTTAGGAAGGGAGTTTAGTGTGTATTTCTGTAGCTTCCCCCAGAAGAGTTTGTCCTTCACCACTCCTCACTTTCTGTGCAGGAACTGTCACTTTTCCTGCTTTTCTGTTTGGTGGGGAAGGAGCAATCGTCCTCCTCTTCAGACCTGGAGATGAGTTGGACCAGAGACTCCTGCACATAGCTCATACCAGAACCTGCCCACCATGTGGGGAGGATTTACATGTTAGTTTTAATGTTTCTAGGTCTCACAGATGTTGCAAAATATTTTTCTGCAAGTGGTTATTTCTGTAGGTGCCTTCAGTGTCTGTTAATTGTGTGCTTGGTGGCTGTTCCTGGGCTAATTGCTAAAAGATCCAAATGTGTACATGTCACCTTCTCTTCCTTCACACCAGTGGAACGCTCTTACCTCGGAGTCTCTTTGCTGTTTGTGTTAGATGGAACCATTCCTCTGCCTCGTGGGTCTGCACAAAGCTGGCAGAGGAGCTGCCACATTCTCCAGGCAGAGCAGTGTCCTGTGTGTAGCACACACAGAGTGCCCTGTTTGGTCACTGAACAGGCAAGGAGGGGCAGAGGGTGTATCATCATCCCCATGCTTGGCTTTGTGGTGGTGAGGCACAGACTTAAATGGCTTGTCAAATGTCTGCAGCACTGAGGCTTTCTGCCTTTCTGTTCTTATTCCCTCTCTTTCAGTCGTTTATTTCACTGAATGATTATTGGTTTAAGGTAAAAAATACTTTTAGTTCTAACCAACAAGTTTTCAGGAATGAAAAGCTTCTGTATTCCTCTTAGAAGTATTTGGAGGAGAGACTGTATCTAGTAGTGTTACTGAGAGAGGGGCTGAGCTCAGTAGGAGCACCAGGGAAATTGGTTAGAACTGAGAAGCAACAGGAAAGGAAAACTACAGGTGACAAACACAGTCTGAAAGGTTTCTCATTACCACGTAATTATGTGTGGAAGAAGGTCACAAAATCTGTCACCTCAAACTAAATATGCTTGGAAGTGAATGTGTCCCACTACATCAGTATCCATAGTGCCCCTCATGCTGCTGTTTTCCTGGTCTGCTTTGTTGTTACATTAACTGTGCATATGGAAAATGAATGTATTTACCTTACCTAGGTGAGTTCCTCACTGTAAGTTAATGTGAGTTCATTAACACTGGTCAGGATAGTCCAACAAAGTCTGCCAACTAGAGAGCACTTAGAAACCTATGACATGGATGGTGAGGTTTCAAGTGACTCTGCTGCCCTACTGTATGTTTCAGCTATTGTCTGACTTTAATTCTGGAGGGAACTGCTCAAAGTCTTCCCTTCCTTAAGGGCTCTGCTGATCTGCTTTATGCAACAGGACTGCAGGTCTAACCGATGTGTCTGTATGAAAGAAAACTCTGAGAGTGGAACAGAATTCCATACCCTAGTTGGCATCTCAACAAAGAGACATGACAGGGGCTGGGGGTGAAAGCAGAGTTACCTTCATACCCCCTGGTGGAGGTTCTCTCAGGGCAGCACCATGTGGTTGTGGGGATGCTCACAGTGCCCAGCTCTGCTTCTGCAGGCAGCAAAGCTGTCCAAACTGGCACTGTTTCACAGTAAAAGCTGCTGTAGTCCAGCAGAATTCCTTTGAAAACTTCTCAGAAAGTTCAGTGCCACTTGTTGAAAAAGTTGGCATCTACTGTGAGGAAAAACCTGTGTCAGTAGCTGAGCAGTCCCACAGTGCAGCGTGTGTGGCATGTCCAGTTTCATACAGAGCAGAATCAACCCCCTGAGCTCTGTGCCCAGGAACAGCAAAGGGAGCAGAACTGGTTCAGAGCTTTTTGTGAACGTGGTTCCCAAGGGGCAGTTCCCCCCCTGTGCTGCTGCTCTAAGGCTTTTGTCTCTTCTCCCACCTGCAGGAGTCCTTGCAACAGCTGCAGAATGTGGATTTGCATGTCCCACCCTCAGACTCAGCTGTGTCCTGGAAAGATTCATCTCTGTATTTTGATTCAAGGGAAGCTGATCCTTTGATTGCACGTGCTGTCCCACCCAGGGCTGTCCCTACTTAGGGACAATAGTAATAAATATGTGTCTCTAGGGGGGCCTTTCAGGCTGGGCCCCCTCTGTTTGGTCCCATTTTGGTCACGGAAAGGTGAAAGGTCAGGGAATGAATCCATTTAAGGAATCTCTTAGGAAAGATAATATATTGTGTAATTAAATAACTGCCCCCACAGTGTTTTCAGGGGTAACAAGCAGTATTGAAAATGAAATGCAAGTATGCTGCACTCACACTATAACCTGCTCAAGACAGATGTAAGTCCTTGAGGTCATGGAGAGACAATGATATTGTGGTTCTGGCCTCTTTTCTTTCCAGGTGTCAGTGGAAGTTTTAGCCTCAGTGAGGTCATAACGTGTGCAAACCCAGTCTTAAACCTCTGAACTTGTTTGAAGCTAATCCATTTGTGCTTAATGTACAAACAGCTGGTTAATTTAAAGGGATTTTCATACTGGAGTAAACAAGGGGAATGTTTACACAGGGAGTAAACTATCCCACTGTAAATTCTCTTTGCAATTGTTGTAGCAATTTGTTTGTATTAGATCTTAACTTCCTCAGTGCAAAGCTAATCCTTCTTGATCCTGTAGTGAAGTCATGATCCTGTGTTTGATGTCACCATCTGTTGCCATAGGAGCTCTGATGTTGCAAATGAAACTTTAGGACTCCATGGCAAGATAAAAGCACATCTTCAGCTGCTTGCAGAAGTAGTCAGGAATATTTCCATGAAGTCTATGGAAAATATGCCAGTTTACATTTTGTCTCAATACAGTTCTTGGGAAGTTTATGAACAGGGAGGGGCTGGAATGATTAGCTCAGTTGGTTAAAGCTTGGTTGTAATAATGCCAAGGTCATGGGTTCAAATCCCCTCTGTGGGCCATTGACTTAAGAGTTGGACTCAATGATCCTTGTGGGTCCCTTCCAACTCAGAATAGTCTGGGATTCTGTGAATTATGTATTGTATGAAAAGGGGGAAAAAGAATCCAGGGCTTTTATCAAATTTGAGCTTTAAAAAAAAATCTGGCACGTAATTCATGGTTGCCAGGAGCTCTGCTGTTAAAAGGTGAGTATGATTGCAAACAGGATCAAAATAGAAACGGTTTAAAACTCAAAGCACTGTACAGATATCACCTCTTCTGTCTACAGAGAAAATCTCTGGTGGTCTCACCTTGTTGTCTGCAGCAGCTGTTTCATAAAGGAAGTTGAAGTCATTGTCACAGAAATACCCAGTTGAGGTTACAAAAACTTGAACAACAATGTATTGTTATTGTGTTTAAATCACTTAAGAAGTTAGGCCTTGATCACACTTTTAGATGTCTGACCCAATTTGAGAAAAATGTTGCTTTTCATAAATTAGAAAAGTGTTTTTTACCTAAATGGCGAAAGAGGGAGGAAAGGTGTGATGAGGTCAGTGGTGCAGGAGGACAGAACCAGTGCCACAGCTGCACCTGCACAAGGCTCAGGCAAAGGGCTCCTCAGAGCCCTCTGTGCTCTTCTGCCAGCAGGAAGAGGGAGAGTGCCACCTCCAGTCTCACCTTAAAAACCTCCAGGGACAGTGAATCCACCCCCTCTCTGGGCAGCCCATTCCAATGCCTAAGCACTCTCTCTGGAAAGAATTTCTTCCTGATATCCAACCTAAACCTCCCCTGGCAGAGCTTGAGCCCCCCGTGCCCCCTTGTCCTATTGCTGAGTGCCTGGGAGAAGAGACCAACCCCCACCTGGCTGGCACTTCCCTTCAGGCACTTCCAGACAGTGCTGAGGTCACCTCTGAGCCTCCTCTTCTCCAGCACAAACACCCCCAGCTCCCTCAGCCTTTCCTTGTTGTAAGTGAGTTAAAGGATTAGAATCATAGAATCGATTGGGTTGGAAAAGACCTCCGAGATCATCAAGTCCAACCCTTGGTCCAACTCCAGTCCATTAACTAGATCATGGCACTCAGTGCCACGGCCAATCTGCTTGAGTAATTTTTTTAAGGGAAGGCACAAATTCTGGATTCTCTTCTCTCCTCATCTCTGAGTACCTCCAGGGAACTTGAAAGTACAAAGCAACATCCAGGGACCCCCAGCAGGATTAGGTTCACTTTAAACATGACACACGCTCCATATCCCTGGGGCAGGCACTTAATTTTTTAGTGTTTCAGACTTTTATGACATGATGATTGATTTTGTAGAGGTGAAGCTGCTTTAGTCATTAGTTAAAAAGCCTGATAAAGCCGTGCAGAGATATTAAGTTGTTATCAATCATCAGCGTTTCTTTGTTCTCCCCCAACCTTTCCCCCTCTTTTGGAAGGGAAGCAGCACGACAGGCAGGAGGCTGTGCCACCTTCAGTCTGCCAGGGTGTCAGCTCTGGTGTTAGCCCTCTGCTGAAGGCCAGGTTTGCAGCAGATGATGAACAGCCTCCAGGTTCTTGGAATTCTCTTCAGCATATGAACGGCAGCTCGAATCCTTCTGGGAATTAAGAGCTGCCCAATGCACACACAATTGATTCTTGCCTTGATTGCATGGGGTTCTCCAAATTTTTTTGATTTTTGAATCACAGAGGTATTTCTCTTGATTTCTACTGCTCAGTTTCCTTTGTCATCTCTAGCATCAGTGTCCTAGGGGTAGAATTTTTCATGCTGAATTCCCTTTTTATCATTGCCATTTGCACTTGCAGACTAGGGGAGATCTTTTCAGTACAAGCTTCTGGTTTGATTGTGGTTGGGAGCATTGTTCCCATTATCATAGAAAGAACCAAAGTGTGTTTTGTGGATAGGATTTCCCAGCCAGAGTAAGCTTGTATCCTTGTGATATGCCTGAAGAAGGGATAGTGCAAGGTACAACTTCTGGAAGGTGATCATCAGGTCACACAGCTGGGAACAGTAGAACTGTCCTTGATTTATCCTACATGCATTAGACAGGAAAGATTCCTGTTTTTTCAGCCAGCCAACCAAAGCTGGTGAGAGCCTCAGACAGTTCACTGTGGCAATACTATTGTAATGGACTTCATTTGGAGGGGGGATATATAGATATATACACACACATGTATATTTCTCTAAGCTTCTGTTTTGATTTTACTTTTCCATAATATCAGAGCATTCTTGTCATTGTCAAAGTAAGGTCCTTTCTGCAATCCAGGTGCAACAGAAGAGATCTATAAACGTGTTGAAAGGATCTGTCATACTTAAGGTTTTTCTTACAGAGGCCTTTCCCTACATCAACTCCACTGAAGGGATATGGTACTAAAATCCACTTTAAATCTGTTTTGATTGAGTTCTGTTTGGTTTGTTGGGGGGTTTTATTATTTTAAAGAATGATGTATCATGCCAGACCGTGAGGGTCTGCCTAGGCCCTATATCCAACAGCAACTAGACTGAAAGCTGCAAAATAGCACCAGGACAGGGCAAGAACAAAATTATTGTAGATGTGTTACATCCTCAAAGACTTTCCTGAGCCAGAGGTGAGACCTTTGGTTATTACTTCCATTAATTTTTCTAGTTTCATTTTCTTAGCCCTTACAGCATGCTATGAAAATGTGTGTCTTGGTTTGAGCTGGCAAACCGCTAACCCTCCAAGCACAGAGTTAGAGCCTCCCCCCACCTCACACCAGTAAAGGGAGGAAAGGAGAGAGGGAAAGGGGGNGGCTGTGGGGTGACTGGCCCAAGCCACTCTCACACTGATTCTACTTCCTGGGAAAGAATGATGTCGTAATACAGTATAGAATACAATACTACTGGCCAGAAGAAGTCAGCTGGTAGTTCAACCCAGCTCAAATCAGCTGACAGCTTCAGGCCTGATCTAACCTCAAATTTGGGCTCACAAGGGTGAACCCACGACAATGTGTTTCAGTCTTAACTTAATAGTGCATGAAGAGCCACTTCCTGAGCCTCTTGTGCATTGGCCACCTGCAGGTTCCCTTTGCTGCCCCCATTCCTGCCCCAGGTGCAGGGGCAGCTGCTCTCCAGGGATATGCTGTGTGTCCCAACATCCCATAGCCCTTGGCCATGTGCCTGCTTAGTCATCTCTGTTTCAGGCTGAAAGTGATTTCTAGTTCAGGTGCATCCTTTTTCAGATGGTAAGAAAACACAGTCTTGTTCTGTCTGTACTTCTGTCATAGTTACTATTGCATGTCTGCTTCTCTGTTCTTAATTCCTATCTTTTTTTTGTTCAGTTGGGGAGCACTGAACTGGCATTTTTATTCAGCAGCCTTGTTAACTCTCAGGGCCAGGTTCTGAAATGACTGATTTATAGCTCATCACAGCATATGTAGAGTTAGGATTACATTCTGTGTGCATGATTTAACATTTTTCTACTTGAGTTTCATCTGCCCTTTTATTTCTCACACGTGTAGTAAGGTCTTTCTGCAGCTCTTTGAAATGCTCTCTTTCCTGTCTTGGTATCCTGGTACCTTGTGAACTTCTGTCCTTACCTATTTTCATATCAGCTGGGGATGTGTTGCCTGGGAGAGAGCCCAGCACAGATCTGTGTGCAGTTTTCTGGGTGCCTTTGTGCTCCTAAGAAAAGTGACCATTCTTACCCTGTGTTTAAAGCAGTTCCCAACTCTGCACCCACTGAAGCTGCTTTTTTGAGACAGATTCTTTCCTGAATCTGCCTTTTCCATGTAGAAAACACCGAGGTGACCAATGACATAGGTGAGGAATTTGTTGAATGGTTTGTCTTGGGAGGGACTTAAAGCTCATCTCATTCCACCCCCTGCCCTGGGCAGGGACACCTCCCACCAGCCCAGGGTGCTCCAAGCCCTGTCCAGCCTGGCCTTGGACACTCCTAGGGATGGGACAGCCACAGCTTCTCTGGGCAACCTGTGCCAGGGCCTGCCCACCCTCACAGGGGAGAATTTATTCCTAATATCTAATCCAAATTTACCTCCTTTCCCTTTCAGAATGAGTTGTAACATTTGTTTTCCAGGCATGTAGGCAGAGCAAGGATTAACTTTGTTGCTCAAAGTTATTTTTAATAAGCTTTTCAAATAGCGAAGTCTTTAGTTTATCAAGCATGAAAGTAAGTTTGAAGGGGTGAAAAATACCTGTTTCTCCTACTGATACTTCACAGGTGTGAAGCTGCTGTTTGTACATCACATAAATCCATTTGCCATATAAGTAGATTGGAGAGTGCCAGTTTCTTGTATCCAAATACTCTACTAAATTTAATTTAAACTCCTTAAGATGGATAATGTTCACTAAAGGTTCAGTAGAAAAGGAAATACTTAGAGCTAAAAGTGTCAAGATTTTCTCAAGGAGCTTCTGATCTTCCTCCTTCCACCCCGAATCCCCACACTGATGCTGTCTTGGTGTACAGAGCTGTTCAGAAATAAAGCTGATGAGTAGCTTATTGCTAAAAAATAGTGCCAGTGTTCACTGTGGGCCAAAGTGTTTTCCAAGGCATTTCACTCCTTCCGATTTCAGCAATCACGACACTGATTCACAGAGTAGTCTGGATAAACAGTTATGTAGAAACAGCCTGTTTGAGTTTCTTTCTGGATTTGGGAGTGAGTCTCTTACAAGTCAGGTGGTGCTGGTGCTCTGTTCTGATTGCGTGATTTAAATTTCTAAAGGGAGGAAATGAACAACGGAGAATAACGACCATCAAGGTAGTAATGAGGATTCTTGTTCTTGCACAAACACCCTTTCAGCTCTGGAGAAAACAGCCATTTCCCTCACATTTGTGGTAACAAAAAATGGCTCAGTTGGAACGTTTATGAATAAGGCATGAATATTATCAGAAACAGCTGCTGGGTGAGAACTGGCATGTAATGCAGTGTTTTGAAGGGTTCACTTCTCTGTTCAGAAACACTGTTCAGAAGTTTTTTAAAAAACCAGCTTATTCTGAGTTGCACCAAAGGCTGTGTGAGCATGAGGGAGAGCTTGGTTGTAATGCTGGTAAAAGCATGGGGTCAAGAAATGTCTGAGAACTTCTGGATGGGATGTAACTAACGATACAAATCTATGAATCATCAGTGGGATTTTCCTTACTGGGTTTGGATTTAGGGTTATCAAGCAAGCAGCGTTTCAGAGGGATCACAAGGATAAGAAAGGGTGAACAAATGGGACTTAAAAGTGCCAGTTTAATTTAAGAGAACCTGGTCTATGAAAAGCTATGCTGAGTAGTCAGTTTGATGGCATGTCCATTCCAATGACCGTCTACTCCCTCGAAATACTGTTTCCTGGATGGCCACAGTGAGAGCCAGGAGGATGCTCTTGGTCAGAGAAGGCAGGAGAAGAAGCAGCCCCTGGTTTTAGTGTTCTGCCCTGGATGGAGTGATTCCCAAAACTCACAGATCACAGAATCCCAGACTATTCTGAGTTGGAAGGGACCCACAAGGATCGTCGAGTCCAGCTCTTAAGTCAATGGCCCACACAGGGGATTGAACCCATGACCTTGGTATTATTACAACCAAGTTTTAAACAACTGAGCTAATCTCACACCAAGCCTGCTTTTTTTGGTGGCTGTCCAGTGCATGGATCAGCATGGTGCTGTGAAGTTGAGAGAGGCTGAGAACTTGTAAATGACTTGTTTTCTGTTGAACTCGACACAAGAGTTTACCTCTTACAGTCAGCTTATTTTTAGAGTAAGGATGTAGTAATGTGTGTGAGGGCAACTTCTATTTAGTCTGGAGAAGAGGAGGCTGAGAGGTGACCTCAGCACTGTCTGGAACTACCTGAAGGGAAGTTCTGGCCAGGTGGGGGTTGGTCTCTTCTCCCAGGCACTCAGCAATAGGACAAGGGGGCACGGGGGGCTCAAGCTCTGCCAGGGCAAATTGAAGTTGGAGATCAGGTAGAAATTCTTTGCAGAGAGAGTGCTCAGGCATTGGAATGGGCTGCCCAGAGAGGGGGTGGATTCCCCATCCCTGGAGGTTTTTCACCTGAGCTTGGCCGTGGCACTGAGTGCCATGATGTGGTAAAGGGACTGGAGTTGGCCCAAGGGTTGGACTTGATGATCTGGGAGGTCTTTTCCAACCCAATCCATTCTATGATTCTTGCTGGAAAAGTTACTCAAATAATCTTTGAGAGAAAGAGAGGCTGATTTCTCCCCTCCAGCCCACCATTCATGACATGGTGCTGTTCAAGCTTGTTGCCTCCCCATGGAATCAGCTCCTTGTGCCTTGTCAGAGGCGCTCCCAGCACTGGGTTTGCACGGAGGGCATCAAGTTGGCAGCTCTTCAGAATCTGCCCCCGTGAGCCCCGTTGGGGCTGAGGTTGGCAGCACTGATTGATTGTCATGGCTGACAGCTTTGGAAATGCTTTCAGATTGTTATTTCTCATCGGGCCTGATGTGGGGGAGGTATTTTTATTATCATTATTAATAGTAGAAATGGTATTATCTGGATACTTATGCACACAGAGATTAAGAGCACAGACTGGCATAAGCTCCGTGTAGGCAAGGAATAATCTCATCAGAACTTGGTATTGCAAAATGCAGCTAGTTCATGGTTTTTCCAGGCTCAATGAAAATTCACCATGAATTTTCGTAGGTTTTACTACTATTTTCATTGTGGCTTAGTAATAAGCATGCTGGAATTTGGGTTCTCAGCTGGGACAATCCACCAGGTTTTGTACCTTGTAAAATTTTATATCTTTATTTTGATGGAAGAAAATTCCATTGGTTTCAAAGGTGAGTGCTTTAGGGATGTTTTGGAAGAGCTGTTTTTGAGCTTCTTGGGCTGAAAAAAAGATCTGTATGTAAGCAAATTGCAGGGGGACTTGTAGAACTATCTCCTGAATCCCCTAAACCTGTACCTTGACCCAAGTTTTTCCCTGGCTGTGAAAAATAAAAGGAAAAACTCATTGAGGGCAGCACAGGAATAGCATTAAGGTTTATTTTTAGCATATGGAACATGTGTCACTTTTGTGCTGTGAAGGCAACATGCCCTAATGCTTTGAAATTAGCTTTTTTCCTGTTAAGGATAACCAAAAATAAAAAAGCACCCACACAAACAAAACCCAAGCAAAAGGATGTCTGTTAATAGTTTTGCACTGAGAACTGGTCTGATCTTTGTGGGAAATACATTACTCATGGAAATAGGAAATCACAGTGGTTAATGAGAGGAAGTTTCAGAGTTGGACCAGTCAGCTCATCTTTGTTTAAAGGGATACCCCTTTAACTGGAGAAAATGGTCTCCTTAAGTTCAGGGCTGAAATATGCTGCTGGTGATGCAACATTTTCTGCTTCAGTATAAATATTAAGGAAAAATAATTCCATGTGAGCATTATAGTTTAGGGCTCCAGTCTTGAGGATTTACACAGAATATGTGCCTTGTGTGACCCCCTGAGGCACACTCGTGGTAAACCTGTGACCTTCCTTCACTTCAGGGGAAGTTTCCCATAGAGCCTGTGGACCGAGAATTCCCTCTGTAAGTCACTGTGTAAATATGTCCCAAAGACCAGCAGCCCCTTCCTCCAAGCTTTTATTGCCTCTGGGTAATGAACTCAGCAGCAAGATCCTCCCCGTGGCTCTCAGAAGTGGTGCTGAAAAAGAACTACAGAGATGAGCTGTGGCCTGGAATTACTTCCTTTTTTCACCCTGTTATGAAGCTTATGTAGTAATGATTTGGCTCCGTTTATGCAGTCAGTATTTGTGTTGACATCACAATGCATTTACAGGAGACTTCTTACATGTAGAGTCAGATTTGGACTGCATGTATTTTCTTCATTTATAGACCTACTAATCTGAGACCAATAAATGTCAAGTGAAGTATTCCATCTTCTTGCACGTGATGGTTTTGTGTGGCAACCCAGTGGCAGAGCAAGGGGCTGCTATTAAAGTGCTTGCTGTCAGGGACCAGTAATAGCTACTGTCTCAAGACTATGTGTTTGTTTAAAAAACAAAAAATAGAGTTGTCTGTAGTGTGACATATTTTTAGAATCTGGCCAATTCTTCCAAATGTCTGTGATAACCTTTAGGCAGTTTAAACAGAGAGATTTTCATCTCACATTGATTTCCTTCTTTGTAGAATTAGTACTGCTTAATTAGTCAGATCCCTCCTCTGTCCTTTTACACTGAGATAGTAAATTAATTATTACTGTTTGTGTCTTTTAATAATTGAAACAAATGCTTCCTTTAAAAAAATCTTTTTAGTACTACCTGGTTTTTGTTTTAACTCCACCTGTGGAATTGATCCCTTTTACCTTGGCTGTGCAATGGAGAAGAGACAGGGTTTAAAATTCTTAATCTCAGTTGTTCCTGGGCATTTCATTTTCTCTGAACTGTAGGATTGTACATGGAAAGACAAAACTTGCTCTGCTTTGCTGCTGTAGAATTGTTTAAGTGGGAACAATCTTTAGGATCACCAAGTCCAAACATTCCCCCAGCACTGCCAAGTCCACCCCTGAACCATATCCAAGAGCCACATCTACACCTCTTATAAAGCCCCCCAGGGATGGTGACTCCATCACTGCCCTGGGCAGCCTCTTCCAATGCTTCATAACCCTTTGGGGGAAGAAATTGATACTGTGTTGTTGACAGCATCTGTTTCTATATGTTTCAGATCTTCACTAAAATCACTTTTGTCTTTCTCAGTGAGCTTTTCTGGATGGCTGAGCCCAGTATCCTTTCTGTGCTGTGGAAAGATCACTGGAGAGTTTTTCTCTTCTGTTTATGCCTTTCATTGCTTACTTGGAGATCTTCTCATTTGTAGTTTTGGGTTATTTTATGGGTCTTCATGAACCTCTCATTGCAAATGTAGGTAAATTATGTCCTCTTGTGCTTATTTATCTGCCATACAGTTAATACTGTTTAAAGTGAAATACTGTGATATTAAGCCCAAAGAATAAGTATAAATTGCAGCTGTAAATAAGAAGCAGATGATGATGTAAACACTTATATTTGCTCACTATCTAAAATCTGTCCCACAGGTTGTTTTTAACACAGAGATACTCTCCACTCCCCAGTTTTAAGTATCACAGGAACAGGGAGCAAGAAAGCAATGAGAGAATTTTATCTTTGGACCCCACTTAAACTCCATCATGAATACAAAAATGTCAAGGTCAGTTGGACCAACATGAAGAACAGTGCTTGAAATGCAAGGCTTAAAATGAAAACCAAATGAAATTCAGTCTCTCTGCTTTGTGCTCAAGTGGGTGGCTAATGAAGCCAAGGATTTCTTTATGTGGGATAAAGTTGCATTTCTGATTCCCCTCAAGAATAGTTTTGGCAGCAACTATGCCCATCAAGAACCCTTTGTGTTCCCCTGCTTGTTCTGGGGTTACACTAAACAGGGAATGTTGAGACATAAAGCTGCTGTTGTGATCTCTGCTGTCAGAGCAACTCATGTTGCAGTGGCAATGTCAANATGGGCTGCCCAGAGAGAGGGGGTGGATTCCCCATCCCTGGAGGTTTTTCAAGTGAGCTTGGCCGTGGCACTGAGTGCCATGATCTGGTAAAGGGACTGGAGTTGGATCAAGGGTTGGAGTTGATGATCTGGGAGGTCTTTTCCAACCCAATCCATTCTATGATTCTGTATATTTTATTATTATTTTAATTAGCTCTACCTTCCACAAAGAGTCCTCTCTGATAAACCTGTCACACTTAGTGGTTGCCACAGGTCAGGTTGTGATGACGAAGCTCAAGTTTCCCTTTAGGTCAAGAGTGTCTACCCTGCAATGGACTCAAATCAACTATTGTGTTTAACCATCAAAAGACTATTGCACCTCCATGGCAAGGCATGTTGTGTAAGAATTTCTTTGTGGAGGCTGCTGGGTCTCCAAGGCCTTGGCCTCAGGCAGTCACCTCCCATGAAGCTGGCAGATGACACTGCTCTGGTTTTGAGGGAGAGAACTTGTAGAGGAGAACAGGGTGCGTGTGCTGCACAACCACAGTCAACAGCAAGACTTCATGTAGAGTAACTCTTGCCAGAGAAATCCTGTTGTTTCATTTCATAATTTCAAAATGAGTGGCTGAGAGGAATGGAGTTTCAAAGCAAAGATGAGATACACAAGGAGGAGGATGATTTATAGAGCTGGAACAGGAAAGCAAGGAAGATGGAAGCTGGAGAGGATATACAGGAGGAAGGAAGGGGGAAACAGCCTGACAATGAAATCAATTAATTTCCTAATAGGTCTCCTAATGGATGCATAAAGCTGAGCTGATACAAATAACACTGTTCTGTAGGGAACACATTTGTAATGGCATAGACACAGACAGCATAAACTCATTCAGCCTGTTTAACATGTAACCGTTTTTTTTGCACAGCTTTGGGAGTATTTTTCACAAAAAATTTTGCTGGCTAACTTTGAAATTATGAAAGCCCAGCAGCTACTGACCAAAAGTGGAGCTGTTTCCCTCTTCCTTGATCATGGCCTGTGGTCTGTCCTGCCAAAACAAGCACACACTTAACTTGATGGGCTGACAATTTTCACGTGTTACATTCTGCATTATTCTGTCTATCCAATGTGCAGAGGAACATGAAAGACTCAGGATGGTTACTCAGAGTGATAAGCACATTTTTAATCCAAAAATCTCTGGTCATGGCCAGAGCATGTATCAGTCCTGAAGAGCTCTTAGAAGGAATTGCTGCAAAGGTTACAGAAGGAACAAAACCAGCAGCTGCCTGGCCTAGCTTTGAACTTAGCAAGTCCAAACCTTGAATTCCCAACAAACTGCAGCCAGGTGCAGGGCTAAGCTGCCTCCAGGTGCTCCCTGTTCCAGCACGAGAAGGTGGTTGCAAGGGCTCTGCTGAGAAGTGTATCCATATTATCCATATTTCTTTCATCCCATGGCTGCCCTTTGAGAGGTGCATTTGCGTTATTGGATAGAAAAGATGGGTTTGATTTTTTTTTGCTGTGGTATTTAACTGAATACCTAACCCTTAGGATACTGCTGATGTATTTTAAAAGCCTGGGGGAAACTTTCTAATATGCTTTTTTCTTTTGTAAATGCAGATCTTCAGTGTCTAAGTAGATAGATATACTAAAATACACTGCTTCACTCCTATGCTTTTTGTCGTTTTTTTCTGTTTATTTTCCCTTTAGCAGTAGAATCTTTTCAAGATCATAATATGTTCTATTATATTGGCTTTTGTTACTTATTTTTCTCAGAATAATTAATCTCACCTCTAATAATCTCACCTCTAAACTCACCTCTAGTAAGTTAATAATCAAATGCATGTTTGAACTCTGTATCAAAATCATATCAAACCAAAATAATGAACTTCACATTAACTGGCATACTTGTCCTAGGGCAACTGTCTGTTTTATATGTGAGGGAGAGGACAAAGATCAAGATCAGAAGCAGAGTATATTAAAGCAACACTTAGATTTAGTTAAAAAACAAAATCTCATCTTTCAGGACAGTCCAAGAGCTTTTGGCTACTGTCTTGTTTTGAAAACCTCACCCAGGGGGGGTTCTGTTTTGCTTTGGGGGTTTTGTTTTTTCAAACTAACTGCCCATTTCCTATATTCTAAGCAGTTAAATGTTACCTTTTTTCTGAGAATTGGATGAACCTGTGTTTGCCGGGAGGTTGGAGCAGTTACTGCCCTTCAGTCAGGGCACAATTAATAGCCAAGCTTCAGACTTGGTTACTCAACTTCTAAGCTAATGTTGCAGGGAATTTTTTTTCCAAGTCAGAGACAGATGATGTGTTACATTAGTCTGCATTCACTCAAATTTCTTTTTTAGGCAACTGGGAGACAATATACTGAAACAGGAGCCGTGATGAAAGTCTGAGGTATAAGAGTTTCACAGACAGACGATGTCTTTTGTTGCCCTGAGTGATACGCATGGGAAAGCAGGACAAGCTTTTGATGACTGTTATTTAATCAGCTGAAATATCAAAGCATATTCTCTTATCTGTACAGCGAGGAGATCATGTTTTCTAAGACATTCCTGATGATTCAGTAGTTCTTTGAATAATTCTGTTTAAATCAGCCAGTGGAATTCTGCTGCAGGAAGGTGAGTGTTGGGAACAGACTCACCCAGTCTGCTCGGGAGACATCTGGGAGGTTTCCTCAATGTGTGCTTTTCCAGAAGAACTAGTTGAAATTCAGCAGCCCTTGGTGTGCCAGGCACTGCACTGAGGTGCTCATTTCAAGTCGATGAATGGGCTCAATGACAGCAATTTTGGGCTCATGTACAGGGGAAAGAAATTGCTCTGTCCAGAAGAGCTCTCCTGCCTGCCCTCGGACGTTTGGCCTTTCTGTTAATGCCAAGCTGTAGGAGTTCAGCTGCCAAAGGCATTTTCCTGGTGTGGCAACAGGATGGAGAGTGTATTCCCATCCAGAGAATTCACCTGGGCTGTATTTCTGTGTTCTTATGAGGGCTCCCTGCTGCTGGATCCATGGCAGAGACAGCCAGTGTCTCTTGGGCAGGAATACTCAGCATTTGATAAAATGATGGCACAATTAGGAGCAATTTATAATGTGCCTTTTCTTCTTTTCAAATTTAGTTACTCCTAGGAACAACACTGAATATTTCAGATCTCTGATGTGTATATATAAAACTATAATATTTAAGCAGTGCCATATTTCATTGCATACAATAACTTTTCTCTTTGTTTCTATGTCTGAAGGGCAAATAAACACTGGATGCCAGGAAGTCCTGTTTAAGCTAAGAAATTGAGCTGCCTTATCACTCAGATGAGAATTACAATTGGAAGATTGTTCTTAGCTTGGAGCAGGACAGTCTAACTTTGCTCAAATCCCAAAGCTCCTTACCCATCACACAGCATTTTAAAGGAGCAGCAGCCACTTGGAACCAATGTCTCAGATCTGCTGTACACCTTCTATTTGTTAGTGTTGATGCACCTGCTTCCCTGGTGCATAAACTGTTTGTACAAACAGCAAAGTGGGTAGGCTGTAAAAAGCACAAACTCTTCACTGCACAGTGCCCAGAATTCACAGGTGTGTAATGAGCCAGTCTCCATGGAAGCTCCTTTTGCCATCCTCAGCTGGTGCTCCAGTGGGGCTTCACTGGCTCTCTGCATTTTTACTTTAAAAGAAATTTGGTAAATAGGGGAAGAATATACAAGTTCTGCCCTTGATCCTTCAGTTACAATAATCCAAGGGAGTTGCTGTAAGTTTTTTAAAGAATAAAAATACCAACATTTTCTCCAAATTAACGTGCTTTCATCTGTGTGCTGTTCCACCAAGTGGTTGCATTGTTGTGGTACCCCTTTGCCCTTTCTCATCCATGTTATTTGATATCCCTGCACCTCCAAAAAGCATAGGATCTCTGTCCATCCCTGCTTGCTTGCATATGGCAGGGGAGGAATGGAGGGAGAAAAGCTGCTTGCCAGCCTGAGCCTTATGGAAAACAGAGGCTGGGGGAAATGCTGAGCTATTCCCAGTCAGTGGTGATAGTGATGGTAGAAGGTGAGATGCACCTCACTCCTGTCAAACAAACCCAAAAATGCTGTAATGAACCCTTTCTTTTCACCTCACACAAAGTCACTTTGGCCTGGGGAAGTGGATTTTTGCCAAAGGGTCTTTCTCAAGATGTTTCTCTCATGCTTCTGGCAGTTGTATCACAGGAGCTCTTCCAGCATCTGTGATGAGCATCAGACAGCTCTGAAACAGGGACCACTGGGGAGTGTCAGGAAAAATATCAGTAAACTTCATCTAGGCAGAGTTGCATTTTCTAAATCAAACCAGCAAATGTGAAATGGATTGCATCAGATAAAATTCCTTGAGTTAGGATGCCTGTGCCAGACTTACCATAAGTGATTTCTTGAGCAGAGTCCATCTTCTCCAGCCTGGTGTCACAGTAGTTCCTCTTTTTCCTCAGTTCTCTTTAATCTTGCACAAGGAGGCTGTGATTGTCTCCTTTAAAGTAGGCTCTTTCAATTAAATTGCCTCATTTGGTTCCTGGTGTGCTGGTCAGAAAGGTGACTGCAAATACTATTTGTGTCTTAGTCTTCCAGCTTGGAAAAGGAGTTTCAGAAAGCTGGAAAGAATGAGGCACGTAAAAACAGGCAAATCAGACATTCTCTGGTTTTGTTAACAGCACTAATTATGCTTAAAGACTTTTCTAGTGTTGTCACAGCAGGCAGAACTTACATAATTGCATTTCTATCCTACAAGTTGTAGGAAAATATTTGGAGTAGTGGGGTGGTGGGTGGAGAACCAAAAGCAGCTCTTGGCAGTGGCCCTTGGGATCAGGTACAGTGTTGTTGTTCTGTCTGAGCAGTGTCTGGTCCACTCACTGAGCTGAGGTCCATCCAGGCTCACTGCACATCCCTGTCCTGGTTAAAGGTGTTCACTGCACAGGTTGTGAGTGCAGCCCAGGAAACCAGAATGATGCCTCTCAGAGTGAGCCTCAGATTTTTGGCATCCAACAAGTTTCCAAGTGATTTGTCTCAGGTAAATGTCTCAAACTTGGTTGGGACAATTCTGAGCTCTTTTCTCTTTCTCTTTCTATATATTTGGTTTTGTTTGCTCATACAAGGATGTAATTACATGCTTTGTTTTCTTTTCAGTAAGAAAATGAATGTAGAAATAAGAAAGCATTAGAAGGGCATAGTTCTGATTAAACAATACTTTCAGATTGCAAAATTGTCCCAGATTCCTTTCAATTTCCAATAAGTAGATTTATCATAAGAACTCCCTCATCTGCCTTCCCCTGGCCCTTCTGTTTGGTTATTCTTTTCCCAATTGTTCAGTACTTTCCTGGAATAAGAGTAACGATTTTGATGTCAGCTACAATTAATGTTATTACCTTTTAAATACTATACATGACCCTATCTTTCACATTCACAGTTTCCATGAAAGAAAATATGGACTTGGAACCAGATTGGGTTATAGAGTGGGGAGGGAGATTTTCCCTTGGGCAGCTTCTATACTTTTTCTAAATTAATCTTATCAAATTAATTAAGGACAGTTTCTCTTAAACATGATCTGATGCAGCTGCTTAATGGAAAGGCAAGTTAGTTTTTTTAGCCTAAAGGAAAGCAAACTGCTCCCTTCCTTTCTGCCTGGCTCTCTGCCATGACATGAACACCAGGACTGGCCTGGGCTGTGGAGACAGGAAAATGGGGACACTGGAAATTAAATCTATGAGATTTTGTAGATTTTACGTGTTCAGAACAAGGTATACCAACCTGCCAAATGGTGCCATCTTTTGGCATTTATTGCCAGGTCCAGCTGCCTGTAGGGGACAATAACTGGGCATTGCTCTCAGAGAGGGGTACCCAGTGCAGAGAGGTGAGGGTTCATGAATCTCAGGAAAAGAGGTATCTCCTCATCATGAAATTTGTCTCTTTTTCATCTCATGTTCAACAAAACACTGCAGGAAAGTCGAAATGTGTGGATTGTCTCATTAAGAAAAGTTACCTGCAATCTTTTTGCATGCCCCATTCCCTCCTAGCCTTGCCATTGGACGTAATGGGAATCACACACAAAGGTTGGTCCTAGACTGTTATGGTTTGCACTGTTATTTAATTCACCATTCTCCTTTTTGTTCAGTATTTATTACCTGCTCTATATTATAGAGAACATGGAAAGTTACTGTGGGCTCTCTCAGCATTGAAATGTACATGGATTTATTTGGGTTTTTTTACAATTATTCTTAGTTTCAGAAGCAATATCTGAGTTAGCTGACTCTTTAAAATCATTATCAGTGGTTTTAAAATAGGGGTGGGTGCTTGTGGGTGAGGGGAGAAAGGAAGACACTGGCATCTGCTGCCTGTTAAGTCCATTAATTGAAAAGAAAATACTGCTGGTGCCAGAATGTAGAGCCCTGCTTCTAATTAAGCCAAGGGAAGCAGTGGGCTGGTTTTAATTGAGAACAGCATCTCCCTTAATGGTGTCAGCAGCTAAAAAACACAAAGGGATTCAAAGCATGAAGACAGTGGTGACTCTATTTGTGGGGTCAGTCCTTGTGCCAGGCTTGGAAACCTGCAGCATAGCACAAAACCTGGAGGAATAATTGGGTCCCACTTACCAGCAGTGTCATGTAAACTTTCCTAAGTCTGAGAACAGGATGTTTACAGTAGAAATTAGCAGTAGTCATTAATAATGTGTCCTTTCAGAAACAGTTAAGGAATCAAGTGGCTCCTGGTAGCTTTGGTGGCAGGAGGAAGAGCTGCCCGTGCCTTACTTTGCTGGTGGCAGAGTGTGGTTCCAGATGGCATGACCTGCACACCCACAGTGCTTTGTGTCCAGGGTACCCACGGGCTCAGGGGGCTGGTGCAGGCACCACATTCAATCCCAGACCTCTCAGTTATCCCTACCTACCATTCCAGTGTAGGAGACCGTAAAAAAACCCTCCATTCTGAGTGTCAGCCATTAGCAGTTTGTGCTGATAAAGGTCCTAAAGCACTTCCAGCCTGGTTTCTGCAGGGAATGAGGTGCATGTGGTTGTGCTATCTAATTTCATGCTTGTCAGTCTTGTTGTAAAAGCTTTTGAATCCACCAGTCAATGTCAGCTGGCAAGTTCAGTGAGAATAGGGGCCAGGGAAAGCAGAGAGACACAAATAACTCCCTGCTGGAGGGGAGGGTTGGGGAGAGCTCCATTATTAGCAGTTAATGAATGCACATGGGACACATGCCTCTGCTTCCAGAGGAGCTCCAAGTCAAGCTCCCACTGTTGTTACACATGGGCTAATCAAACCCCAAGCCCTGGGAAATGGTACTTTAGAAGTCCCACTGCTCCTTTGGCTGGTCAGCTCTGGAAAATATCTCTTCATTCCTCCGGAGCAAGAGGTTCATCCTTTGCCCAGCCATCTGCTTGTCCTTACTCCATGGAGGAACTGCAACATGGAGGCTTATCCACCCTTTCAAAGCAGCTTTTTGATCCATAGTCACTGCCTTCCAGCACAGACACCAGTGCCCTTTGCAGTGGATGTATTAGATATATCCTGTGCCCCTTCTAGGGAATGTGAGCCTGTTTTTTGCAGAGCCTGGTTCTTTATCTCCCGCTATAGACAAAACCAAGGCTCATGGCTCCAGGAGCAGCTGCTTCTGTCCATTTTATCAGCTAAAGTGTCCTCCATCACACCAAACTACAGACATTTAAGAGAAGCCAGAGTTGGGGACATAGAAGTATCTCAGGTCCATCTGTTGTGTTGCAGTTGCTGGACTAGTTACCATATTGAGGAACACTGAAATCTGAGGTGCTTCTGGAAGTACAATTTGATGAGAATACATACCTGAAGTGATGGGGGGCACTTAGTGAAGGAAGAACACTGGCCTCCAAGTCCTGCCTGGGAGCAGTGGTAGCTCATGGTGCCAGCTGCTTACCCCTGAGTGCCTGAAACCACCCCCTGTCCATAAAACAATTCCCAACCAACACCAAAGTGCCTTTCAACAGGAGGGCTTTTAAATTAAGAGAGCTTACATCCCAGTAGTTTCAAAAGTGCAGTTTGGAAGGAGGCTGAATCATTCCTCCCTCATCTGGAAGGCAGGAAGAATTCAACAGGGAATTTGCTGTCAGTCTGGGGTTTTTATCTAATATTCCCACAGCTTAAAGATTGATTTAGCTTTGGCTTTAGTCCAGATCATTTAGTAGCCTGGCTCATCTAACTCAGGCTGTAATGACCTGGCTATGTATTTAAGCTGCTGCTGTGAGCTTAATTGTGGATTTAAACATGGCTTATGTTTTCATGGTAGTGGTCACCAAGTCCTATATTCATGTTGTAATCCTTTGGTCTCAGTACCTGCTGCGTTCTTCTCTTAATTGTAGTGCTCAATTTTGTATTGTTTCTTAGAACTTTTTCCTGCAGAAATCCAGTCTGTGATTTGCTCTGAGGTGTGTTTTCTCACTTTGGCATCTGCAGCAGGGTGAGCTTCTACATTCAAGTTGTGCATATGCAGATGGCAGCAAAATAGTCAGTGAACAGTAAATTGGCCAACAAATACAATTAAGGGTGAGGGGAATCAATATTATTTACAAATTCTAGTTGCAAACAGTTTCAGGCAAAAGAATTAGAGATATTTTTTCTGTGTATAAGTGGGAAAGGTCTAAGATCCAGAAAATGGAAGTGTTTTGATATGGGCAAAAATGAAACTTCTACATGAATTTGGTCACTGACCTCTTTGATGAAGACAGGCTGGGAGAGTTGGGATTGTTCAGCCTGGAGAAGAGAAGGCTCCAAGAGAGCTGGAGAGGGACTTTGGACAAGGACCTGGAGTGACAGGACAAGGGGTAATGGCTTTAAACTGACAGAGGGCAGGGTTATATGGAATATTGGGAAGAAATTCTTCCCTGTGAGGGTGGTGAGGCATGGAACAGATTGCCCAGAGCAGCTGTGGCTTCTCACATCCCTGGGAGTGTCCAAGGCCAGGCTGGATGGGGCTTGGAGCAACCTGGGCTGGTGGAAGATGTCCCTGCCCATGGCAGCACAGGGAAGTGGATGAGCTTTAAGGTCCTTTCTAACTCAAACCATTTGATGATTCTTTGACTTAAAAAAAATCTTCTGTGTAGCTGAAAGGTTAAGTTTTCTTTGAGTGCAGGCTGTGCTCTGCAGACAAAGGATACTCTTCAGAGCCAAGGCTTTTCAGGGTTTCTCTATTTTTCAAGGCTCAGGCTGCAATGCTGTCTAACCCTTTGACTTCTCCAGCAATGTCTCTTGAGATTTTGTGGTCTGTGTGGTTGTGCTGTTGCAATTTCTGCTTGGGCAATGACCTGTAAGCACAGTTTCAGTTCTTGAAATAATGTCCTTGACCTTCCAGGCAGAACAACAAGATTGAACTTTATAAACTAACCCGTTTTCATGACTCAGTAATTCTTGACTCCTCTGGGACCACTTCCTGGGAGGCTGGTAGCCAGTCTGGGGCCTGCTGACCTGTGCCACTCTGTCTGAGGACAGACAAGGGGCAGACTGGCATCAAATCAGCCTTGTTTGCTTATGCCAAAGGTACAGCTCCCAGATGTGAACTGATGCAGAGCCTGTGGTGTAGACCAGCCCTGTCCCATGGCAGCCAAGGAAGACAGCACAGAGCAGGACACAGAGGCAGCAGGAAGAATCCCTGCCTTTCTCAGAGACGAGCTGCTCCCAGCAGTCACTGATGTGTCTGCCCCTGAAAGAGGGACACTCCAAACTGCCACTGGAGTTTCCAGGAGTGCTGCCACTCACTCAGACAATTTGCCTCTGTGCAAGAGAGAAATGAAACCAGCATAGCTTCTATTTTTCCTTCACACAATGGGAGGTATTTGGCATGTGACACTGCATGAGCTGCTGGCCCCTCAGCTATGGGACAGACATTGAACCTGAGGTCAGCACATCTAAGGGGTTTCACAGGTTTTGCCCCTGGCCTGCTTTGAGCCCTTGGGCAGCCTGCTTTTACCCTGTCACTCAGATTTCCATTCATCCTTTGTCCCTGACATTTAAACTATGAGCTCTCCAAGGCACTGCCTCTCACTGTGTGAGTGTGTGGTACCTGCCTGGCTGCTGCTCTGACACACAGTGACAGGCTGGAACTCATGAATATCTTTTGTTCCCCCTGACTCAAGTGAGATTTGGCCCCACACTACTTGCCTGAGACCCCTGGCAAGTTCCTGGCTGCAGCTTCATACTCTGTGCTGGGACTTTCCTGTGCTCTGTAGTTCTGTGTGAAAGAACAACCTGGTGTTTTGAAGGGTCATTCTTGAATAAAACTGCCCAAATAATTTTGGTTTTCATTGATGTGGAGAACTGGAATATTCTTAGCAAAGTGGTTGGGAGTTTCTAGTGAAATTGATCTGACATGAAAAATAAAATGAGGAAAACATCTGAGGTTTCCATAAGAAAATGAATAATTGATTAAATAGTTAAGCAAATCAAAATTAAATTCTTACCTCCAGTAATACTGACTTTTAATTTTCACTGTTATTTCCCTACACACACACACACATTCAGACAATCTTTAAAGGGAGAAAACAAGCATGGCCAGCATTTGGTAGAGAAGCTTTTACTTAGTGCTGTTTCTTTTGGTGTGAAAGAAGATTGAAAGTGGGTAAATAATTGGGCGGCACTGAGGGTGTGGTAGTTTTGGTTAGTCCTGTGTTTGGTTAGCCTGTGTTAGTCCTTTCCAACTTACCTGTCACACTTGTTTCCAATTGATGCTCTCTCCCTTCTGGTTCTGTCCTGCCAACTTTTCTTTGTGGGGGTCCCTCACCTTTGCTGTGGCAGGTGGCCCAGTGCTTTGGGGAGCTTTCAGCTCCTGCTGAAATAGTTCCTAAGGTGCTGTTCTAAAGCATGGCCTGCATTCCTTTGGGGGTGTGAGTGGTGGTGCAGAAAACAAGCACAGGTAGCAGCTCTTCTGTGTTTGGTCTGTTAGATGGACAACATCATCCTTTTCAGTTGCTTCCTATATATTTCATAATATCATAGAATCAGTTGGGTTGGGAGAGACCTCCAAGATCATCAAGTCCAACTCTTAATTCAACCCCAATTTGATTACCAGATCATGGCACTCAGTGCCACGGCCAGTCTCACCTTAAAAACCTCCAGGGATGGGGAATCCACCCCCTCTCTGGGCAGCCCATTCCAATGCCTGAGCACTCTCTCTGCAAAGAATTTCTTCCTGATATCCAACCTAAACCTCCCCTGGCAGAGCTTGAGCCCATGCCCTCTTGTCCTACTGCTGAGTGCCTGGGAGAAGAGACCAACCCCCACCTGGCTGGCACTTCCCTTCAGGCACTTCCAGACAGTGCTGAGGTCACCTCTCAGCCTCCTCTTCTCCAGCACAAACACCCCCAGCTCCCTCAGCCTCTCCCCACAGCACTTGTGCTCCACTCCCTTCTCCAGCCTCGTTGCTCTTCTCTGGCCCCGCTCCAGCCTCTCAATATCTTTCCTGAAATTTCTGGCATTGCTTTCCCTTAAGACAGGCCATGGTGAGGAATTGAAAACCTGCCACGAGGCAGCACCTTCCTCATCTTTTCCCATTTGCTTTCTCTTGCCCAGGGCTGTCCCACAGCTCTGCTCCTCAGCCCCTTCCGTGTTCCCAGCGAACACACCTGAGCTGTTTGTTGGAGCCTTCCCTTTGGAATGGCTGTTCCCCATTAGCACAAATGCCAAATCCCCAGCCCTGCAGTGGGGTTGTTAATGGAGCCCTCTGAAGGCAAACCCTTTCTTCTGGGGGCTCTGCCAGACAATAGACTCTCTGGATTCTCCTCCAGGGGACAAGCTTGTCAATCAAATTGTCACAAACAATAATTATCCCCTGCTTTATTCGCTCTGTCTGTCTTCAGAACAGTCAATTAGAGCTATTGATACAGACAAGCCATTCTCACCAAGTTAGTTTGCAGCCTAATTAAAAGGAACCTGTCAGTGCCTTTCCCTGTAACCCTCTGGCTCCTCAAGGCTTCTCTTTGTGCAGGAACTGAAACTCTTCTTGCAGAGCCTTAGTTAAAGTGCAGCCTTTCATCTCAGCCCTTTCCTCCCTGATGGTGAGAGGGCAGAGTGCAGGGAGGGAGAGGAGGATTTTCCAGGAGACAGAGCCCTGTCTTGCCTGGTTCTGTACAGCGTTTTAAAATTCACCATGTGCAAAGGGAAAAAATCCCCTCAACTTCAAACTCCTTGAAAGCACTCTGATGGTAAATAAGTGTTAATTCTCTCTGAGCACAGAGACCTTTAAACAGAGAAGTAAGGGCCCTCTTCAGGGATGAAAAACATTGCTTTTCCCTGCCAGAATGTTTTTGTTCTGCCTTTTTTTTTCTCTTAAAATTACTAGAACACACAAAAAGATACGCCAAAAATCTCATCATCTCCAGAATACTGTTGATCTGAAGTGTATTCAGGAAAGTAAATACTTTGACCAGGGTTTCATTGTACTGCAAGAAAGAAACTGCCACACTCCACAGTTTAAACTCATTTCAACAACTTGTGTCCTCAGCCATAGAATAGTCTCTGTCCAAACTTTGGGGGGAGATTCTGCCACGAGTTTAAACCTTCTGAGATCCAGTGTGTGGGATCCACTTTGTGGAGAGGCAGTGGGCAAGATCTTCCTACAGCACCAAGTTGTACTGTTATATAAACCTGCTGCTGTAACTGATTATTCCTTTTCTGAACTAACAGTGTATCTTTTCATTTTTTTTTCTATTCCATGTTTTCGCTGCTGTTGGATCTTCTTTTCTTCTCTTCATTCATGAACTGAAACATACAGGTAAGTGTAAAATCTTTTTTTTTTAATATCCCATATGAATATTTCTTTCTTCTTTGCCTTTCCCCCAATTGTGTGTGATCTTACAAGTGACTTTTGAAGTGTTTCACAGAGAAACAGCAGTGAGAGGGATATGCTGTGATCCCAAGTGCTCTATAAATACATGGTCCAAACAATGAGCCATCTCACAAAACAAAAATCCAAACCCATGTTTCCCATTTAACCTGGAAACAGTATAAAGTGCATCAACACGTGTCTCCTGCCAATGACATTGCTAACTGCTTGCCAATGTTGTAATGAAAAGCTTTGGCAATCAGAACTCTGGATGAAGAAACTCTCTGCTTTCCTTCAGTGAGGCAGAACTCCATGGAAAATCACAAAATAATTTCCAGGTGTGATTCAAAATGGGAGGGAGATTTTAAACATGAGAAAACCTACCTGTACATTTAATCAGTGTAGCTTTGAGTTCAGAACTCTCTGCACACTCCCACAAAGTACTTGCTGACAAGTTTGCTGTAATAGGTAATTCTGATGTAACTCAAAACCTCTCCCAAATCCTTTTCCCCAGCCTGCCTCTAATTACCAAGTATATAAAAGGGAATAAGAAATATTTAATTTCTGGCATCTTGGAGAACTTCTCTTCCATCTTTGAAGATGTGTGCAGAGGCAGGAGGGTCTGTGAGACCTGAAAAAGGAGCTCTCAGAGAGGTGTTTGAAGCCTCTACCTGAGTGCAGGAGATGTCCAAGCTTCTCCCACCCTCTGTGTGACCTGAACTCCGTGTTTTCTCATGGAGCTTTATAGAACTTGCTCTGAACTCCCTAGTGATGACTGCATTGTATGGAAGGTGTTGTAGGTATCTCCCACACCACTGTTCTTGCCAGCGCTGCAATTTATTGTGATAGCAATTTGTAGGCAACTGCTGAAAATTCCATTTTGTTCTCAAGCTTGTTTTCTGCCTCCTTCCTCCCCTACATGCCTGTGACTGTGACTCTCCTGGTGTTGCAGAGTAGCTGTCTTTGTGCTGCTACTCACTTGCCAGTCATAATTTTGCCTAAATTCGATTAAATCTAGTTGGAAATGGGTTTGCTTTCAAACATTGGTTTAATGCAGTACTGCAAAATGACACAATAGCCAAAACACTTAGAAACTGCCTTGGTTTGAGAAGCTGTTTTGCTCTGTAAGTGAACTCTAAAGCAAAGGGTAATGACAAGTATAAAAGCACTCCTGTAAACTGCATGGCTTAAAAGCTCTGTGTGTGTTACAGTTTGAACATTGGAGATGTAACAAAATACCATCAATATTGCATGTACCACATAAGGAGCACACAAATCCTGGCCTGGATCCAAAGTA
>VWZD01003733.1:0-25003 GCA_013396695.1 Sakesphorus luctuosus
CTCCCTCACCTGCTGCCCACACTTCTTTGCTTTCTCCCACAGCATCAGACAGGTTATGTGTTTATGCAGTTTGAGATCAGTGGGCCCAGTCCCTGGAATCACAAATACTATGGATTCCCTTCCCCCAAAGCTAACACAAGCCCACATTAGAAGCACTTCAGATCTTTGTTTCCAGGCACTCCGACTGAAAGCATCTTCTACAGCCTCCACCCAATGCCCTCCTTTTCCAAATGCAGGTCTCCATATTCCGTGTCCACTTGTTCCTGTACAAATCCTGTCCTTGAGCTTCCCCTTCCAGGTGTCTGTCCCCAAACTACCCCCACATTGTCACTGTATCCTCTTGACTTTCTTTGCTGTTTTTGTCAGAGCAAAATTCTGCACCTTTCCCACTTGCAGTTTTATACAGGTTGCTCAATGACTATTCCTTATCCAAGAGTTTGAAAACCCTGGGAAATGAGGGAGCAGGGAGGTAATGGGGTTTTCACAAAAAAAGCACAGATGAAAAAAAGAAGCCCTTGAAAGTGGCAGGATCAGAACAGTCAGACATTCTCACATTCCATGAAGGAATATGACAATAAGTTTGACTAAACCCCAGTACTACAGTCCTGTTAACTTTTACCTGCCACAAGGTAAGAAAATATCAATGACCTGTATTTCTCACAATAACCTAGAATGCAAATCATCTCTCAGTCTGGATTTACCACCTTTAAACCACATCAGACTGTGTAGTCCTGAAGTGCCAGAAAAACCAAGCCCAGGCAAAACTGCCAGCACATACACAAAGTTGTTTGGCTCACAATATCCAACAGCCTCAGCCACCTCCTCCCACTCAGTGGCCAGGGGTTCATCTCCGCACAGACTGGGCTCACACACAACACTCCCATCACTGCAGGTGGCACATTCCAACATTCCCTCATGGATCCCTCAGCAGGAATGCTCTTTGCTTCACAGTTTTACTCTACATTCCCTCCTCCTAAAACATACACTCTACCTATGTGCAAAGGATGCCAGGAAACACACGAGGAACTGGCATTTGCACAGTATTATAACTGTTGTCAAGTGTTTTCCCCAGGCAAGGAGAGAAGTTCTTTGTTTTCCCCTGATGTTCCCAGCCTGCTACAGAAACCTGCAAAGCAAGGTGGTGTGGTAACACTTTTCAAACCATTTTAGTAGATAATAATTAAAAATATTTTTATAAGTTTGTATATACTTAAAAACATACTCAAGAGACAGAGCTAAAAAAAGAGCAACAAGTAGGTCCTTATCTGGATGAGTAATTAACAGTGTGACTACAAAACCTAGTTTTAAGAAAAATACTAACTCCTTCAGCAGAAAGAAACAAGTTTTGTTTCCATGATAAAAGGGCCTTTCATGAGAGAGGGCAGTCATTTTCTTTCTGTGCATCACTTGGGTTTCTGTCCGTGTCCCTGCTTCCTTTCCCAGCTCCCAGGACACGTGGCTTCAGTCACCAGCTCCTTCCTCACTCCTGGCCCACTGCTGATAAGCCTCAGCCTCAAAGAGTCTGATATGAGGGCAGAGCACTTCCCTGAGAGCAGCCAACACAGATCCTCCCTATCCTGTCCTTCTCAGGAAACCCCAGAATTAAACCTGGCTCCTGTCAGATCAGTGCACATCAGTATGATGGCATCTTAGTGTAGAACTGGGAAGCAGCGTTTGGAGGATGTGAACTGGGTTTGGGTTTTTTGTTTGGCTTTACAAACTGCTGTGAGTGATAACCAGAGAGCCTAAATATGCATGAATACATTGAGAAATATCAGGGAAAACAACAGGCATCAGTGCACTGAAAAAGCAGAATTCAGAGCAAATAGTGTAGTTTCTGAGGATGAGTACAGATTAAAGTGCTGGGATGTGCCCCGTGGGGGCTCTCCTTAACACAGTTACCCTGTTGCACAGCCAGGGATACACAGGCACATGAACCCAGAGAGAAACACAACCACCAAACTTCCCAAAAAGTGTTATGCCACTGCAGAAGTGCAGACTGGCAGGGCAGGTGAGACAGAGGGATATCCTAAGCCCTGAGTGAGTCACACAACACATACAGCATCTTCTGTTTCCTAAGACCCAGGAAAACACACAGATGTGTGAGCAGAGCAGCCTGGCTGGGCAGGGAGCTGATGGCAGAGCTCCAAGGGAAACAGTGAGCACAGGAGATGGAAGAAGTGATGGCTACAAAAGGAGGAATTTGGAAACACTGTCCACTGTGTCTGAGGAACAGCAGAGCTCAGCTGCAGTTCAGACCTGAAAGGAATCCAAATAAACTAAAGAATAATAGCAAGGGTAACAAGGAAAGGTTATGCTGTCTCAGCAGCACAAGGCTGGAAGGGTGGGAGTGGATTTAACGTGTGAACTGAGGAGAGGGGACAGGATGCCTTCTCTGTCTCACTTCACCAACACAGCCTAACAGACCTCTGCACTTTAGAAAGAGCTCATGGAGAAGGCCAATGGAATCCTGGCCTGGATCAAGAATAGCGTGGCCAGCAGGCCCAGGGCAGTGACCCTTCCCCTGGACTCTGCCTTGGGGAGGCCACACCTTGAGTGTTGTGTTNCAGAGAGGGGGTGGATTCCCCATCCCTGGAGGTTTTTCAGCTGAGCTTGGCCGTGGCACTCAGTGCCATGATCTGTAAAGGGACTGGAGTTGGACCAAGGTTGGACTTGATGATCCCAGAGGTCTTTTCCAACCCAATCCATTCTATGATTCTATGAGAAGGGCCAGTGGTTAAAGGCTGAGCCAGGGACTGACCAGCTGAGTGACCCTGTCCGAGCCAAGCCCATGGGGTCACGAGACAGGCTCTCTGTAAAGGACCAGGCTCACGTCCCTGCTGAAACTGTTTCACCTTTGAATGATCAGGGAATTGGAAGAGGTCTCCAACAACTGCAGGAAGGCAAGTGTCACATCCATCTTCAAAAAGAGACAAAACCCCCATCCCGCACATGCACCCCCCTCACACACACTCCATGTGTATGCCTGGATCAAGTGGAGTTGGCAGGTGTCTCTTCTGGGACGTGCTGTTTACCTTTTGATCCAGGACCTGGAGGAGGAGACAGGAATGTGCTCTCACCAAGACCAGAGACAAAACCAGGTTAGGGGGGATCTGCTGGTGCACTGGGGCTGCCACCCACGGGTGCCAAACACACTGGGGGAACAGGCCAAGGGGCACCTCACAGAATGCAGCGAGGACAGATCCTGGCAGCAACAGACTGGGCACCTACTGGCTGGAGAGCACTGTATGGAACAGGAACTGGGAATCAGGGTATGGAACATGAGCCAGAAGTGCCCCTGTGGAGAAGGGTAACAGCATCCTGCATTACACTGACAGAGGCAGAGCCAAAAGGAAGAGACCATCCCCTGTTACACAACACTAGACCACCCCTTGAATACTGCATCCCATTTTTAATGTCCGTCAATACAGTAAAGGTTGATCGATTGGAATGAGCTCAGGAAGGGCCACCAAGCCGCTTGGGGACCGGAGCATGTGGAAGTTCACCCACGGGTCAGAGTCCTGAGTGACCTGGCCTGACCTCACAGCTGACTCAGCTCTGAGCAGGAGGCTGGACTGGTGTCCCTTAAAACTGTGCCATCCTGGGATTCCAAAGGACAGAACAAGGAACTCAACACTACATTAACCTCGGGTTCTTCCAGTTCCACAGCACAAGGTCTTTTTGCACTGACATCCTGGATGCATCTTTCACCTAAAGAGGGACGGAATAGAACTATTAATGAAAGGTTTAGTGAAAGTAAAGAATCCCACATTTCATCACCCTCCCAGGATTTTCTCCTATTCATGGAATCATTTCTAAATTTTGGGTTTATTTCTAATGTAGCTAAGCCAGAGCCTGGAACTACCAAAACTGCTACATGGCTATGAACAAAGACTGGGCCAATATGCAGTTATCCTATCACATATTTTTGAAAGCACCCACTCTCACAGTCTATTTTTGAGTGAAAACTCATATCCATATATTTCCACAAGATTTCTTCTGTCATTTTTTGTCCACTGGGGTGATGATGCTAATTTCTAGCTCCTCCCTATAACTGTCAGCCCAATGTGGAATCTGCTCCACATCATAACTTTTAACCACTTTTTCACTTCAATATTCTAAATGCCAACTTCATAACCTGCCATGTTCTACATGTGCTGTTTGACTCAACTCTGGAGACAAGCACTTGCTATTTGTCATGTCCTTGGCAGATTGTTTTCATACTGCAAGGTGTTCCTCCAAAAATAAAAAAAGAAAAGAAAGCAGCTTCATGAAGAATTTCTGTCAAAACACACTTTTGGATGTGAACAAACATCTGAAGTATTTAATCACTGATCCTCAAAACTAACAGTGGAAGGGCATGATTTTCCATTCCATGTCTATGTCAATAAATCCCATTATCACAACATAAAAGTGGTTCTATTTATTCTATTTATTACTATCAAGCACATAATTCATAGTATGTTTTTGAAAATACAGGAAATCAAAGAATCCCAGAATGGTTTGAGTTGGAAGGGACCTTAAACCTCATTTCATCCAGTTCCACCCCCAGCTGCCACAGGCAGGGTCACCTTCCAGTAGACCAGGCTGTCCCAAGCTCCATCCAGCATGGCCTTAAGACACTCCCAGGGATGGGGCAGCCACAGCTGCTCTGGAAAACCTGTTCCAGGGCCTCAGCACCTTCACAGCGAAGAATTTCTTCCAATATCCCATCTAACTCTGCCCTCTGGAAGTGGGAAGCCATTCCCCTTGCCCTATCCCTCCAGGCCCTTGTCCAAAGTCCCCTCCAGGTCTCTCGGAGCCCCTTGAGCTAGAGGGGCTCCAGCCCTCCATTAACAATACAGATGATGCACCTCAGCTACTCTGGAAACACATGAAGATAAAGCTAAACCCCACAGCCTGAACCAAACCCTCTGTCCTGACCCAGTTCCCAAGACTCCAGTCCCCCATTCAGCCATGTCCTCATGCCCTCCCCACCACTGACACCGCAGCTGCTGTGCCCTCTGACACAACCACCCTTGCTCTGTGCTGTGGTCAGTCCCAGAAAAACAGAAGCCACAGTGCCAGGGACAGAACTGAGTGCAGGAGTTTCAGGGCAGGTGCTGAAAGCAGCACGTTCATCTTAAGCACCACTTTTACCTTGGCCATCAAAAATATTCTGCTGTCTTCTATTACAGATTTTGGAAAATGGAACTAAGTCTCCTTTTGCTTGCCCAAGTAACTTCTTGAAGGAACAATTAATCACTTTGAAATATTTTAATCTGCTTCATCTCCAGTTCAGTCATAAATGCTGCCCCAAACTATCATTAGTCACTGAAACATCAAGAGAGCACCAGAAACTCCACACAGCATGTCTGTGTCAGGCTCAGGGCAAAGCTCAGCTTGGCCAGAATAGCGTGGGTGGTGCCTAACCCAGGAAGGCCCTTGGGGAAGCAACTGTGCTGCTGTAACACTGATCAGTCACATCAACACCATACCAGGAATCTTGTTCCACCTACACCGTGCCCTGAGAGTGCAGAGCCAAAAGTTTAGGTTTGTATTGGAGCACTTCCACAGTATTTGTCCTTTAAACAATCTCTGTGGTGCAGCAGCTCAGGACCTTCCTCCTGCAGGACCTGAACTCAGCTTTGCTCCAGTTCCTGTAACTAAGACCCAGACTGCTCTCTGAGCCAACTCCTGCTCCTGCTCGAGGCTTCAAACCAGCACATCTCACTGAACAGACTCCTGATGGCAACAGAAGAGAACTAGAGAAGAAACAAAGAAAGCACCTAGATATATTGATAATGTTTTTCAGATCCAGAATGTGTCTCTGCTGCTTCCCCTGGTTCCACAGACCAGGACAAAAGTCCTTTTCTGTTCATGGCCTAACCATGACAAGTCTCATTTATGGAACCTTAAGGGCAAAATCACATTTAGCTGGTTTGGAAAGCCTGACCTTCAAATAACTTAGCACAGTATTACACATCACAAATAAAGTAGCCTCTCCTCCTTATGCAAAATCACTGGTATTTGCCTTGAAACAAAGATGAGTACAAGCAACTCAAACAGACACTTTGGGGAAAAGTCAAAAGCTACAAATCTAACTTGACACAAGTCTGTTACTCACCCTGGCCCAGACAGTTCACAGGGATCTCACCAATACTGCAAAAATCCAACCATAAGAGTGATAGCTTTAGATCCTGAAAAGGTTCCATTTCTTTAGCAATTAATTTTATGCCCTGAAGCCTCTCTGCATACTTATCATTTCTATGTGTTCTCTTTAGATTTGTTTCCTTTCTCTCATTTCCAGAACATTTCTCTATTGAGATTTCAGTTGCTCCAGGGCCCTTTTTCCAGATGAACTGCCAGCACCCGAAATGCTGTGAAGTAAAAAGGATTTGGAAAGTGAACACAGAAAATACCAGGCCCAAAACCGTGCAGGAATAACCACAGGCTGGTTTTTTAAGGGAATCTTTGGGAAGAAAATTCCTTGCCCACTTACTATAAGGTCTCATTTCTTTAACCAAGACTGAATCTCTTCACCTGTTGGTGGAACAAAAATCTGATTGTTCAAGATGCTGAGGGCTGAAAATTCCACTTCCCCCATCTCCTAAAGAAGAAACTTCAGCTCTCAAATAATGACACTTTTAGCTGTGAACATTATACTGCAAAACCTCAGCAAGTGCTCAGAGTCACCACGATCACGGGTTAAGCTGAACCAAACCATTACTCTGCAGAAGCTGCTCCTTGGAAGAGAATGGGAATATTCTAAGATGTGGAACAGTAACTCCCAGTAAAAGCACACTGAGAAATATTAGAGCACAACCAAAGATGCTGTTACATGGCTCGTTTGGATGGATGGATGGATGGATGGATGAGGGAAAAGAAGTGCAAAGAAAGCAGAGCTATGGAATAGTCTGTGCAGCTCCACTGGTCTTTTTGACTTTAACACCATAAGGAGGGACACTAAGCATGAATATATTTACCCTCTCAATGTATCCAGACAGTGGAGGGATACCCACATCACAAAAGAGCAGGAACAGCCTCCCCTGGGCCAGCCCTGCCTCAAGGCTTTCAGAGAACAGCCAGGGGCCCTTCAATGGCAGCAGCCCCACCCGGTCACCAGTCACTGGCCCCAGTCTGGCATCACCACACACGTGCTGAGGGTGCAACCTGAACCATCAGCCAGGTCAGTGACCAACATTTCTAACAGATTTGGCCCTGAAGTCAAACCTTTGGGTACTGCACCAATGACTTGCTTTCAGCTGCACTTCCATGCACCTCAGGGACTGGTTTTCATTTCACCCAGAGGTCCTTCAGCAGGGCCCACCTGCAGCAATAGGAACACATCTCTGCCCAATCTGAGCAAGAGGCCTCAGGCACTCCACGCAGAGCTCCACCATCCTTTTTGATCAAGGTAGCTCATTTCTGGTCAAGGCCTCTGCTGTCACAGCAATAGGTGCTATCGTGACTGCTGGAGGCTGCAGCACATCCCCACCAGCCCTGAGGGCACAAGGGCTGCTCACAGCAGAGCTCCCAGTCCCTGTCCTGCTCTGCCTGCTCCCACCACTCTGGCCAGTCCAGTGCAGTCTAGGCTAGACTGGTACATAGGTCTGGCCTAAGCAACAGATAAACAGGTGCTTCACTCTCCCAACCAGGGGCCAACTGGAACAAAAACTCCAACCTCCTTAGATCAAGTAAAGCTCTGAGCAACCTGCTCCAAGCCCAGGTGTCCCACAGTTATCCCTTCCTGGCAGCAGCCAGCACTCTGGGTCATCAGATGGATGCCAGAAGTCCTTTGACAATCCCAGAAGTTCTCAAAACATTTAGAAGCAGAGTTCAGAACTGCTGCAGGAGCTATTGCTGCTTCTGGCTGTGCTCTGAGCCCTCTGAAATAACCCGAGCAGCCTTTAAGGCTATGAAGAGGGGAAAGCTTCTGGAGGGGAAGGGTCTGAGGAGCAGCTGAGGGCACTGGGCTTGTTCAGCTGGGGCAGAGCACACCGAGGGGAGACTCCTCGGGGGCTGCAGCTCCTCCCGAGGGCAGGTGGAGGGACAGGCACTGAGCTCTGCTCTGGGACCAGGGACAGGAGCCAGGGAATGGCTGGAGCTGTGCCAGGGGGTTGGGATGGATCTCAGGGAAAGGCTCTTCCCCCAGAGGGTGGTGGGCACTGACCAGGCTCCCCAGGGCAGTGGGCATGGCCCCAAGGCTGCCAGAGCTCCAGGAGGGTTTAGACAACGCTCTGGGGGACAGGGTGGGATTGCTGGGGTGTCTGTGCAGGGCCAGGGTTTGGACTCAAATGGTTCTTGTGAGTTCCTTCCAACTTAGGAGATTCCATGGTCCTATGAATTAGATTAACTGAATTCCTGCACCCTTGCTAGAACTCAGTTACTACCTTGGAGGCAGTTTATGTGGCCACTCTTACAAGAAAGGAAATTAGGTGGAGCTGGCAAAGCTGGAAGGGTGTTCACATGTTCAGTATTTGGGAAATTTGTCTGTAAAGCATTTGTACTTCTCATTAAGTTAACCATTGCCACAAGGCATTCTTGAATGCATATTCAAAGAAATCACATACCATCAAATGTGATTAAAGAGCTAGAACAAAAAATCCAGGGGTAATGAGGCATTCCAATTCCACAGTTAACAGCAAAACTGCATAAGCAATTTCATTGGTGTTGTCAATGCAAAATGAAACTATTTCAACCAAAGAGAATAACTTAAGACACTTTCCACAAACAATAACACTTCAGAATTCTGTTTCTACACAGAGTCCACTGCACTACTGAAAGGAGAGCTGCCCTGTCATGTGAGCTGGAGCAGCACCTGACAGCAGGGCAATAAAACCCTCCTCCCCTTTCTGCTTTAAAAGCTTACAAGGACACAGACATTCATTTGCTTTTTTAGACTCCTGAGAACGAATCTTGCAGAGAAGACAACACAAAAAGGACAAAGAAAAGGTGAAGCTGCACATCCATTCATGAGGAATTGCAACTACCTAAAAGTGACTTCTTTTTGGTCCTGTAAGCACTATGCCCCAGGCACACCTGCAGCAGGTGAGCACCATGACAGCACTGTTTGAAATGGACCCCACGTTTCTGCACACAACCTTAACAAGTCACCCCAAAATGTCCTTTCTGTTCCACATTCTTCAGCAGCAGCAGAGCAATCCCTTTGTCCCTGGCAGCTGCTGGTCATGGTGTTTGACCCCAGTGAGCTCCACCAGTGCTCAGTGACAGAAGCAAGTGCAAGCTGATGCCTAAGAATTTAATGTAACTTTAGAAGGTTTTAGAATCAGTTTTGCTTTGCTGAGTTACTCAGATTTTAAGTGTGCATATTAAGTGCCTTTCTCACGAGTTTGGGAGCTGCTTTCAGGCTCTACCAAGGCAACAACGTTTTTAAGAAGCCACCTGCAAGGTAACAGGAGACAAACAACAGAAGAAGGCCTGACTGGCCCCCCATGAAGAAGGGGGCAGAGTGACAGGCCCTTTGGGTGGGCATTCAAGAGAAATAAGAACACTGACTGGATGTTGATAAAGAGTATAAAACGTGTGAACTTCCTACTCAGGGGTCAGACCCCTCTGGGTTTGAACTTGAAAGCTTCCAATAATAAAACCCTGTATCTTTGTCCATTAACTGTTCTCCAAAGTGTCTCTGTTCACAGGGGTGCAGATTTGGAGGCATCAAAGCAGTGCAGAGGAAGGAAGGCCACGTCTCCTCCAGCCTCTGCACAGAGAGGGCCATGCCTTGGGAGTGACAGGCACAGACAGAGCCCCTGGCACAGTCCAACATTTTCTACAGTAGAAACTCAAGGCTATTTTGTCACAAGTATCACAGGGATAACATTCCCAGCTCAGGCAGTACAGAAGGTGAGAGGGAGGCAACAGGAGCCCTCAGAAACTGGATGCCTCTCTAACAAACCCAACTGCCATCAGGAGGAACTCTCACACAGAGAGATGTGCGCAGGAACCTGTGACCACGGACCCAGAGCAGGGCTGTGGGTGTCAGGAGCAAGAAACAGACCCCACAGGGTTCTGAGACCTTAAACACATGGAGGAAAAGGTTCACAGAATCCTAGAATAGAATCGTAGAAATGCTGAGTTGGAAAGGACCCACAAGGACCATCCAGTCCAACTCCTGGCCCTGCACAGACACCCCAACAATCCCACCCTGTCCCCCAGAGTGTTGCCCAAACCCTCCTGGAGCTCTGGCAGCCTTGGGGCTGTGCCCACTGCCCTGGGGAGCCTGGTCAGTGCCCACCACCCTCTGGGGGAAGAACCTGTCCCTGAGATTCAGCCTAAACCTCCCCAAACACAGCCTCATGCTGGTTTTGCTGAATTCTTTTCACTGAACTGTGTGGACAGTTACATCAGCATGACAGGTGGGAGCCATCCCACAGCTCACACAATGCCAATAAGCAGGAGTATTATTTTTAATATCAGCCTGTGATGACTTCACACAAGCTTTTCAGAGCTTTAGGGCAGTCAGGTTTGAAAACACCAACACTTCAGGGTAAAGGAAGACAGAGAAACTAAAATGCTTGTGACAGACTAAGTTTCAGCTTCAGCATTTGTTCCTGAAGAGCCTGTGGATGCAGAGCTGCATGGAAAGCAGGCTAAAGATGACCAGGCTCTCTCACAACATTTAGAAAGATTGATCCATGCTGTGCACCATCAGACATCCTGACACCACGAGCCATCAGCATCCATGCTCCAAGAAACTCTGCAAGTCTAAAGGGTCCAGAGGCCTGGATTTAGGTGTTAACAGGTATTGAAGGAGGAGTAACCTTTTAAAAACATTCACCTGTAAAAGGAGTCCATGACAGCAAGCACAGTGGCTGGAAACCCAGACCCCAGAATGTGGACGCTGCAGCAAAGTCAGGCACCCCAACGCAAAATACAGCACATTGTTCTGTTGAATCTTCTCTGGCACGAGGCAGTTGCTCCAAAGAAGGAGACATTTAACATTATACACATCCCTGGAGAGGGAACCAGTGCACAGCACAAGTCTGGCGGTAACAGTGTGTCTGCAGTCAGGGATGCAGGGATTCAGTCTGACCAGTGCAGGCCACATGGACCAATCCCAAATTTCTTGTTCTCACTTTCATCATGAGCCAAAGCCACAGGAAGGGAGGATTTCATCAACAGAATCAGGTCAATGGCTACTCAGCAATAAGCACAACAGGCCAGGACACATAACAGTAAAAAGTTACATCTCAGGCTGGACACTCCCACACTACACTGGGAAGTGGGAATCAGCCTTCTAACATTTGCCCAGGGTTCAAAACCCCAAGGTGTACGGCTGGTGCTCAAATAGGATCTGACAGAAAAAAGAGTATCCAGTGAATTCTACAATTCTCTTAGGAAAATCCTGGATGCCCAAGACATGCTTACCATGAACACAAGCACAGTGAGCAGCAGAGCAACAACCCAGTATCTGCCCACTGACCCCAAGTACTGACTGCTCATCACAAGTCAAGCTAAGCCACGCTGGGAAGTGCTGAGGAATGCAATATCCCAACAGGGAATGCAGAGCCCAGCACTCCATTCCTCCAGTCTGACCAGGAAGAGCCCTGCACCCTGCTAATGCTCATCTGCTGTGCACAAGCTTCTCTCTATAGTTACTGGAAAAAAAACCAACAGAAAAAGAAGCTGTCACATCTCAAAGAACGACCCAAACACAGTCGTGCTTTCACCAAGGCGACGACCCAGGTGCACACAAAGCTGAAAATTCCCTCCAGGAGTGTGAACTGACACCATGGTTTGCTGCTTCCCTAACACTCACCAACAGCGAGATAAAGGATGAGCAGTCTGGTGGTTCAAAGAGTTTCTCTACATTTCAGAACCACAGTCTAACACATGGAATGCAGATTGTTCAATACTGTGCTGCCTTTGAAGCAAAGCTCACCAACATGTGCAACGATCATAGGGAAAGACTTTGCTCAAACGAACCCAAACTTTGGCTTCCAAATCAATTCTTGAATCCCAGTAATCAGACTCCAGAAAGCTCAGGCCAGTTCAATAAGTCATTAAAAACTGCATTCCAGGTAGAAGACATTTTCTGCCCCACATGTTTCATTAACAGACAATGAATTGAGAAAAAACTGGCATATCAGTCAATGTTTTATGAAAAGTGTTATCAACCAAACACTGATTTTAACTCTGCAAATACAGACAATAAAGGGAACTCCAAAGACAAAATACTTTGATTATTAGAATTTCACGGGGGCACCAAAGCTGTGACTTCATTGAAAAGAACTGAACTGATCCAAGAAGTCTAATTCCTACAAAAGCAAAGGTTCCTCCCTCCTGTCCAGGCCACTCAACCCCGCTATGTCTCACATGCCAATACTATGATTTATCTGACCAGAAACCAAGGTCAGGGAGTTGAACAGGTTTTTCTGCAGCTCCTGTTTCCTGCTGTCTGCCACGGGGCAAAGAAATGCAAGTGGAGGCACAAAGAAAGCAGAACTGCCACAGCACTGCTCTGTTCAGGGGCAGCCACACACCCACCTGCTGTTCAACACAGAGTCTGAGAATAGAGACACTGAAAGCAAACGTGAAGGAGCAAAAAGAAGAGAAAAAGGAATTAAAAAAAGGCTTAGAAGGCTCCTAAAGACACCAGTTCTTAAGTACTGATACTTCAGAACTATCAGTGAGCATGGAGATGACTGGGAACTGCTCCTAACAGTGTTGCAAGCAAATGAAAAACTAGTTAGCAACAAAACTCAGTGGTGTGACCACTGCGGAATCAACATCTGCAACTGCTCAGGAGAAAAGCCAGTGTTCTGTCCACAGGCACTCAAGGACTCTGTGCAACACTAACTGCACTTTTACTTTTGATTCTTCAGGTTAAGAACATCCTGAAGCACACAAGTGTATGTTTTGGACTTTAAACTTGCCAGCACTGACAAGTTCCAAGTTAAAGTTAACCAGATTTTACCAGTGTTTGATGCTATGGGGAATAGTGTGAAGCAAACTCAGCTTCAGGCAATGACGAGTCTTTTGCTTCCCACTGAAAATATCCCTCCCTCCCACACAGGTGATTTTGTGCTTATTTGACAGGCTCAGGTGTGGGGCAGCTCAGACTTGCTATCATTAAACAAGGGGTCTTTTTCTTGCAAAACCAGACTTCAGAGTAAGCCTCAAAACTTTTAAGTGCCTAAAAGTGTATGACAATACCTGGGCTGAACATGCAGCTGCCAAAATATTGAAAGACATCAGTATTTATGTAACTATTTGATCCTGACTGAACACACACATACATAAGTACAGATTTACACTGAGAGGCATCATGTGAAACTTCAGCTGAAAGACATGAGGAAACCCAGAGACATGGCAATCAGAGAGGATACTCTGAAAGGAAACTCTGAAGTTTTCAGTTACGCAGTTCTCATGTCTATTCTAAAGCACTAAAGATACAAGAGCACAAAGAACTCTCGTGCATTCCATGAGCTCTCCTGCAGTTTCCCCAGACAGGGAAGCAGTCTCAGACCTGTTCCCTTCTGGATTAAATAACAATCAGTATTACTGGAGTCTGAAACACAAGACTGAGCATGTGCAGCAGAGAATTCCACAGGCATTCAGCTGCAGGCTGGGAACAAACACGTGCACAGCTCGTTAACAGCACAAGTACTTTTTTTTTTCCCAGAAACAACCATGCTCTCACTAAATCCAAGATTCTGTGAATTCTCAACAAGAATAACCTAAACCTATAAATGAAGTATTTTAACAGTACAAGGATTAAAACCTCTTCACTAAAAAGAGAGGTGGTTATGAGCTAAAAGCTCCTGCAATTGAACAGATATGGCTCATGGAACCAGCTGCCCTGTCAGCACTTGTTTGGCTTCAATGAAACATTAAGTTTCACAAATCTGAACAATTCATTCCTCTCATGTTTTAAAGCTACTACTACCACCAATCCTATTTAAGGAACTTACAAGTTAAATTCCTCAAGAGTGATAAGGCCATTTCAGACACTTGCCACACCTTATTTTTGCTGATCAAAATCAGAGCAAAAGGTTTGTTTGAACGTTCAGAGCTCGGCAGAGACAAAACCACTCAGACTGCAGGAAGAATAAATCAGCTGAGGACCAAATCCAAACTAGTTTTAGATGCGTCTGTGGATGTTCAAATGTGGGAACTTTACTTCTTGGAATTCTTAGACATATACACAATAGTCACTAATTTAGCCTTGAGCATTTTGTCCTCCTAATACCCACTGTCGAGTTCTGGCATTACTGGAGTTCCAGGCATAGTTGTCAATACTTTGATTACACACCCACAAATATTTATTATTTCTACATTAAGTTGCATTCAATCAGGTATTTGCTTGAGCAAAGTGACAATTTCTGATACACCAGATCTCACCTGCAACTTTGTCCCGAATGAGTTTTGCAGATTCCACTTCGCCGATGCTGCTGAACAGACTCCGGAGCTCATCCTGGGTCATGTTCTGAGGGAGGTAGTTCACAATTAAATTTGTCCTACCAATATCATCCCTGCAATCTTCAGCCATGTGATCTTCATAACCATTAGACATTTTATAATGTATCTGCAAGGAGAAAAAACCCAGTGAGTTCTAAATCTTCGCATTTCAACAAGCCAAACTTCCCCCACCTGAAATAAGTTTGAATGTTTATTTTAAAAAACTGAGAACCACTGCCTTCAGCAATGTATTTTTTCCATTATTTGTTGAAAATTCCAGAACAATTCGTTCTTTCAAACTCACAAGCACAGCATTTTACAGAACTATGTACCATTAAAGAGCTCATCAAGATTTTTTTTTTACTCTTTTAATAAAAAGCATCAAGACATCCTGTAAACACCAAAGTATTCCCAATAGCCAAGGTAAAAATCAGGTTCCCCATGCCCAAACACTTGACCAGCCAGAACCAAACTGCCACCTCAACCTGAATTCCAACCTTATGCCCAGAACTCTTTCAGACAGGGAGAGGAGCAGTCAGCCCTACTGGCCCCGTGCAGTTTTTCAGCCGGGGACTATTTATTTTCTGCAGGTTTCCCCTGCACACGTTGCTTGTCCTGCACCTCAAGGCCTGTTCCTGTTCAGTGCTGTGTTTGGTGCTGCTCAGCTGTGCGTGGAACCCACCAGTGAGTCTGAGCTGCACACTGACCTGGGGGCAGATTGAGTATTTCACAGAGTTTTTATTTTCGCACCTTTTAAAAGAAAGCCTTGAGAAAACATCCAGAAAGACACTCTCCATCTCAGTCAGACATCAGGGACTGAATCCTGATGATTCAGGTGCAGAGAACACCTAAAACTCAAACTCACACCAGCCCCAAGCTGCTCATGGCCTACCAGAATCAAAGATTTTAAAGCACTTCAACTACTTTGAAATAGTCAAAATCAGGATATCTAAACTTCTTCAACAGGATCTGCAGATCAGGATGTACTACAGATGAGTCTTTCCAAGGACTGCACCACCACTGGCAGCCAGAAGCTGAATAATGGAAGGAATCAGGAACAGCACTAGAAATCCTGTCTACAAAGGGACTCCAGGCCCCTCACCAGGAGCTCCTGTTCAGTCTCCTGACAGTATTTCATACTCTCTGCTTGTGAAGGTCAGATTTTTTAACTGGCAATACCTGAGCACATCATTACAAAACAAACCATGAGAAGACTTATGTTAATTCAAGATTTTGCACAGTACAGATTTGAACTGAATCTTTACCTTTTTAATACATGTTAAAGCATTAAGAGCTGGCAGCTCAGGACATGAGAGCTCTTGCTGCCCCTCGCCCACAGATCAGGTTCTACCCCCATTTGTGTTCCCAGTGTGCCCTCAGACCTGCCCCAGTAGCCTCTGCCCACGGGGTAACCCATTTGTACTGTGAAAGCAATGGAAAACTACACAGAAGGGGAGTCCTTTTTGTTGTGTCAGCAGTTTCAATCTGCTTCCCTTGCAGCAAGATAAGCACCAGTTAATGCCAGAGGACTGGGGAGCAGGGGGAGCACAGCAAAGCTGGAACCAGGGGAAGAGACGCCCCCTCTGTACCCAGTGATTTTTAAGCTGACAAGTTGTCTCACTTGTACTGTGAAATTCTGTCATTAAATACATTTTCCCTCCCAGCTCCATCAGAACTGGCTGAGCACAATCTCAGAGAAGTTTCCTGTTCTGCTGAACAACACTCAAACAGCTGAACTGTCTCTGTTCCACCTATGTGAACCACAAAACCACATAACACATCTTTAAAAACTGCCTTAATGGAAGGCAACTTTGCCTGCCTTTGTCCTCTATAAAATTCAAGCCCTGATGAGTCTGGAAGTTGTATGATAAAATTAGAATATTTAATAAGTAAAGGAGGAAACACTGAGATTTTTCCACCTTTATGAGACAGAAGTTCAAAATTCCTTAATTCAATTTACCCAAGATAATAATAAAAATCCTCCTGTTGTCAAGATTCTCCTCCTGCCAAGATTAAGAAATTGCTACATATTTTAATAATTTATAAAATCAGAAACTTAAGGAAAAGAGTTTGGGGTTTTTTCAATCCTCCAAGGTGTATCTACTGCTAAAAAGGAGGCACCACAGTCAGAAACCAAGAACAGGAACCATCCCAGCACACCATGGTGGCATTACCAGACCTCTATCTGGCATTAAGCAGAATTAGCAGGAGTTTGGCAAGTGGCTTTTGACTTTCTTTCATAGTCCCACAGCCTCCAACCTCATTGTCTGCACCATCCAGATCCACAAGGCTGTGCTGATTCAGAGCCATTCGAGCTGGGCAGGAAGTTTCCACCTGCTTTTCTCCAGGCATTTGGAAAATACTACAGGAAGCCCTTGCACACAGGCCTGGCAAAGGTTTCCAGGGAATGCCAGGAACGAAGCGCGTGGGAGCGATAAAGGCACAGTGAAAAGGAGCAGAGCACGAAGAGAGAAGATGCTTCTTTCTTCCTAATCTTTCACTGGGCACTGACACAACCTGCCGCAGGACTAACACTGTCCAACCACCCTGCAGGTTAGTGGGAAACCACTCCCTCCGCTGGTGGGGTGATGAGGAAACTCCCCCAACCGACCAGCCTGATGCCACTCAGGGGGTCCCACTGGCACCACCCAACTGCCACTGCTGGGACTGAAGCCCCTTTCCAGCAGCGGCTCCAGTGACCCCAAGTGATCCCCACACACCCCAGTCAGACCAGTTCCCCTCACCGGCTCAGCCCCAGTTTCAGAGAACAGTCCCAGCCTGGTTTCTCTGTGCACAGGGACACAGAACAGCCTGAGCTGATGCCCCTGGGCAGGGACCCTGCACAAAGACAACCCCAGGCAGGGCTGGTATTTAATCTGGGGTCTTCTCAATGTGTCAGGGGAGGTTTAGGTTGGATATCAGGGAAAGGTTCTGAACAGGCTCTCCAGGCAGGGGGTGTCACAACCCAAGGTCTGCCAGAGCTCAGGACCACCCATCCAGGCACACCCTGTGCTCACAGTGGCACTGCCCACCTGCACCAGGTGTGTCCCACCCATCCAGGCACACCCTGTGCTCACAGTGGCACTGCCCACCTGCACCAGGTGTGTTCCCCAACAGGTGAACAGTTCTCATGACAGAGAAAATAAAAACAGCCCCTGAAGAACTGTAACCTTCGAATACAGAAAAAAATTCCAAAAAGAAAAGGGGCTATAAGATGGTCAGGACAGATGAAACAAGCAATGCTACGTTAGAAAACAAGTTTTTATTCTGCTCGTACTGAAATATGCTGAGGGAATCTCCTGATTATTCTTTACCAAAGAGGCAACAATACATTTCTATCAGCAAATATTCCAGATTTGAGAACCAGACATTAACTTGCACATAGACCTACACTAACATGTCAATCCACACTGACATAAAACAAAAGTCTGAATGCAGACGGGCCAAGGATGACAAGAAGCCCCAACAGCTTCACTGGGGGAGGATGCCTGTAATGAGACTGGGACTTTGCAGCCTTTCCAAAACGGGACCGCAATTCTATATCCCAAACTCCTGAAACTTCAAGACTAAGTTTGGCTGCACTGCAGTTCCCAAAATGACATTTTTTAAAAAAAAATAACCAAACCTCGCAGAAGCTTGTTTGAAAAGACAGCAGGCACTTTCTTCCACAGGTGAGATGCTCTTGATCAGCACAAAGCAATCAAAAAGAACCACATGTGCTGTGCCTGAATCTTCCCTTCATTCTGGAGGTGCCTGAATCCCCACAGCCCGACACTCCAGCACCTTTGCCAAACACTGCCCAGGCACCATAGCCAGGCTGGCACTGGACTGAAAATCTCTCCATGGTATTATTTTCAGAAATGTTTCAATGACCACAACAATCACCTTCTCACAAGAGCACACCAGATCCCAGAAGGTTTAATGATTCTGGCAACAGGCCAATAATAAAAAGTTTTTTGCAAATGATACTCTATCCAGAATTCCAGGAATCAGTACTATTAATTGTTTCACTGCAAGATATTTGCTAAGAAGGAAGACCTGTATGGATCTGAGGAGATAATGTGAAACAGGAATACTGGTAAGGAGAACTGTCTTTGGTATCAGGCAAGAGGCTTTACCTTAACCTGGTTCACAGAACTGCAAGGGCACAGATTCCTACTGGGATTACAGACTTGAATGCAGATCCATAAACAGATGCTCACAGAATCCCAGAATGGTTTGGGTGGGAAGGGACCCTAAAGCTCATCTTGTTCCACTCCCTGCCATGGGCAGGGACACCATTCCCCCTTGTCCCAGGTCCCTCTCCAGCTCTCCTGGAGCCCCTTTAGGCTCTGGAAGGGGCTCTCAGGTCTCCCCAGAGCCTTCTCTTCTCCAGGTGAGCCCCCCCAGCTCTCCCAGCCTGGCTCCAGGACAGAGGGGCTCCAGCCCTGGAGCATCTCCGTCGTCTCCCCTGGACTCGCTCCAGCAGGTCTTCAATGTGTTTCTTGTGTTGGGAGCCCCTAAGCCAGACACGGAGCTCCAGGTGGGATGGAGGGTAATGAGCATTCCAGCTACTGCAGAACTTAGGATGGGAAATTCTTCCAAGAGCAACGAGCTCTGTGACACCTTCACTGGAGCACTGGGAATGGGCCACAGTGACCACAGCATGGTCCTCAAACCACAGCAGACCTGAGGCAAAGTAACTGGCGCAGTTACTGACCCAAGATCTCCATCCTTCTCTGCAAGGAAGTGCGAGGCAGCATCACCCGAGACAGCCTGTGCAGGAGGGGCTTCAGGAGACCCCGTCTGACAGATCCCTGAAATCTCCCTGTTGGGGTTGCCAGTGGTGAACGGGCAGGGGCCCTGACAGCAGTGATGCTGGAGAGTCCTGCTGTGAGCTGCTTTATCAACTCAGACTTCAGTCTCCCAGGTCTGTTCTTGAGCTCTGCCTGTGCATTTCAGAATCTCCATGGGGTGCTTTGAGTAAAACCCCAGGGTTATACAAAGAAGAGCCCTCCTCCTGTTTCTCCAGCACATGGTTGATCTTTGTTGACATGCCTGCCCCCCGCAGCCATGGCTGACTCAGAGGCAAACAACAAACTTGGTTATCTTTAGACACTGCTCTGGCTCCCCATCCTGATGCTGCTGAGCACTGTTTTGGAGACCACACCTGAAACAGAATAAAAAAGGACACTACAACAAGCAGGCAAGTGCCAAACCAATCCCCACAGCTGCAGAGCTGCTGAGATGTCCAGGTTAGAACATGTGCCAAAGCCAATGCCACACACAGAAAGGCCTAAAGGGCCTGCAGAGGCTCCATGAGCCTAAACTGTTCAGGAAAAGTTTTCAAGAATGATTGAACGTGGTACTGCCATGTCAAATCTGCTTTGCACCAGCTGTCAGGATTGAGAAGCAAGAGTTTAATCAAGACAGAGAAGGGACAGACACTGGAGGAAAAAAAAAAACATTGTCTTCCCTGAACTCACTGTAAGGAACAGAACAGGTTTCACCTGAGAAGCCACACCAGTAGAAAACCCTCCCCAGCCCTACATGCCTCTCAAGAAAAAGAAGTTTCCTACTGCTCCACAGCCAGAACACTGTCCCTGTTTCTTAACTCAGACATCTCTACTGTATGTCACAAACCCTTTCCCCATAATCACCAAGAAAACACCTTGTGCTCTTTGCACAACCTCCTTTCATGTTCCCAGTGGCTCCACACACAGCACAGACCCCCCAACACCCAGACAGACCACAGGGCAGTGACAGTGCAGGGCAAGCCCTGCTGCCATTTGACTCAGGCTGCATTCATGTAACATTCCTTCAAATTTCCTTCATTCTTGACCAAATGCCAAAAGTCAATTGGGGGGGAGGGGGAAATCACAAAATCCAGATTATTTCTTTAATTCAAGAGAAACATTTATACACTGTGTGAGGGGAAATAACACGAACACAGAAGGTTATCCCATCGTGTACAGGTCACACACTTTAAAGCCTTAACTCAGATCTGGGCAACATGGTTAAATCTTTCAACAAATTATTCCACTGAAGACTGGCAAGGTCGAGACTAAGGTTTTTTTAGGGATAAAACCAAATCAGGTTTGAAGTATTGTGTTCAGATTTGAGAGGTGCCTGATGCTGTTTTCAAGAAGCAAGTCCTGACCACAAAAGGAAGACTCTTGATCTCACCTTTCCTTGCTCAGGCTGAGAGGCAGCTCTGTGTTTCAGGAACAAGAATCCCACGTTCCACTGGCAAAGCAATCTTGCTGAATTGTGAACATGGTGCTTTGGTACACATGGAAATTAAAGGCAGAAAGTGAGGTGTCACAGATTCCTGACTTCAAACTACTGCCACCCTATTTCTCTTTTTATTGTGCCAGAGCCATCGATTAGTTCAGCGTTCTCTGACTCATCTGATTCCTCTGCCCTGCAGCCACAATATTTTAAATCAGCAAACAGGAAAACTTTACATTCAATATTCAGTTTGATTCAGTTAGCATTTTAACTTTCCTGTGTCTCCACAAAAGAATGAACCCAACTCAGTACTGACCCACGCTAATGAAGGTCACTTAAAAAAAACCAGTTTGTCTTTAGACAGAAGATTCTTTTACCCTGAAACTCTGAGTGCTGCACATAGAGGAGCCACAGAAGCTGCACATGTAGGATCTTTCCACACTAACCTGTAAGTTCTGTTTGCAAATGGAACCTTTTCTACTTGCCAGCCCTTCCAGTCTTCCAGAGGTAACAGAACCCATCTCTGATTCCCTTTGCAAACCTGGAATGAGGACATTACCCCTGCTCCCCTTAGCTTGACTAAACCTGAGATTACCACATTTTTCTCAATAAAAGCACCTCTGCACCAGAAGTGGCCATTGCTAAAATCTGCTACTGCATTTCCACAAACTTTATTTCCATATGCTAAATCAGTTCTTTCCAGTACACTGTATTTAAAGCTCTTTTTTGTTGTTGTTTTATTAGCACTGGGCATAAACTTAATTTTAAGGGTCTTTTTAGTCTAACAAATCTCAACTGCCATAATTTTAATATTTCAACAAAGTAGTTTTATATCTTCTTTAGCAATCAGATTTGTCTATAAAGGTTTCTAATGCATTCCTTAGTTGTTTTTGTGTCCATGTAACACCATCAAGGTGTTTTTGTCAGTGCTTATATTGCCATTCAGAGATACAAGTATTTGAGGCCAAAAAATCAGCTGCATTCTTCAGAGGAATGACCCCATTTTACCAGTCTGATGAACTATACCCAACTCCTCGGAACAAAATTAATCATGGTTAGGATGCTGTCAGCAATCAGATACAGGCTGGCCATAATTACCACGTGCTGCTGGTCCAGCACAGGGGGGACCAGGCCCCAACAGCCCCTCGGCTGGATCTGAACAAACCAGGGCAAGCAGATACCTCCAGCTGAGACACTGAACATCCACAGCCAGCCCCGAGACCTGCCCCCTCCCAGGGTAACAGCCAGCCCTGGCACGGACAGGAGGACCCCGGGCTGCTCAGAGCTGCACAACAACACCCTCCCAGCAGCACAACCCTTCCCCAGCACAGGAAAGACATGGAGTTGTTGGAGGGAGTCCAGAGGAGGCCAAAAGGGCTGGAGCCCCCCTGCTCTGGGACAGCTGGGGGTGTTCACCTGGAGAAGGCTCTGGGGTGACCTAATTAATTACAGCCTCCCAGTACCTTAAGGGGGCATAAAAAAGGAGGGAGAGGGACTTTTTGTACAGGCAGTGACAGAACAAGGAGCAATGGCTTCCCGCTGCCAGAGGGCAGGGCTAGATGGGATATTGGAAGGAATTCTTCCCTGTGAGGGTGGGCAGGCCCTGGCACAGGTTGCCCAGAGCAGCTGTGGCTGCCCCATCCCTGGGAGTGTCCAAGGCCAGCTTGGATGGGGCCTGGAGCACCCTGGGCTGGTGGGAGGTGTCCCTGCCCATGGCAGGGGATTGGAACAAGACAGACTTTAAGGTCCTTTGCAACCCAAACCACTCTGGGATTCCACAGTCATTTATCCCTCAGTCAAAGATGCTGCCAGGTAACAGCATCACAGAGTTCTCATGCAGGGAAGGGACAGCTGAACAACTTCAGGGGGCCAGGACTATCTCACCTTCTGCACTGGTATTTAAAAAGGACAGGTTTACAATAAACAGATTAAAAAATAGTTATTACATCCCTTTTTCTAAACAGCAGGAGATTGTCCAGAAATTGCCTCTGGCAATTTTTTCACCTGCAAAAAAGACATCTGGACACAAAAAACTGTGCTGTGAGGGACAACTCCTTTCCCAGGGACAGGGCACTTGCAGGAGGTGAGAAGAAGCAGGAGTAAGAACTGCAGATTCCAGACACTTTATGACAACAGCTGCCCCACACTTTGATCCATCCTTGGATTAGCAGCTGGTACTTTCACTTTGGTGACAAGTGAGCAACAGGAGGAAGGGACCACATCCAACTTGTTGGCCAGCACAGAAGTAGTAGTAGGATTTCCAGCAGCTGGATCCATCTCTGAGGGTCTGATCACGACTTGTGCTGTGCTCCTACACAGAGACCATGGAAGCCGTGGGAGATCAGAAAACTATACCTTTATACTTACCATGCCACTGCTACTAATATTAAAAACAAAACAAACAAAACACCAAAGGCAGCAAAGCCACACTTATGAAGGATGTCTCTGCCTTCTCAGTACAGCTTATTTTCACCTTATTCTCTCAGAAAAAAAAAGAAAGATTGAAATCTATTTTTGCATACATCACCTACATATAACGAGGTTGTATAATCAAATGGATCATTTAGGCCAGCAGTTTGAAGCTTTCAGGGGCCCAAGCACAAACTACATATCAAACAGAACTGCCCCAATCATTTCCAGCAAAAGACAAAATTTTTCACCCCTCATTTGCTGAACTCTGTCACTCTCCCTAAATGCTTAAATTGGCAGGACTCTCCTGCAGTTGCCTTCCAGGCTACTTATGAAGTACAGAAAGAACAGCTTCTCTGAACTTCTTTTAAAGTCTGCAAACACAGCAAGCTCAAGCTTCCTGTAACTAAAACTCTGCCAGTTTCAGAGGCAGCTTATCCAGTGTAGTCAGTGTGGCAGTCACTGTCACTGGGCTGGAGTCAGCTCAGAGAGCTCAGAGACCACCAGCTCCAGGAAGGAAAGAAGGCTGGTACCACAGCTTAAAGAGGTGCATTCTGAAAGTAAAATTACATGTCTCGGGTCAAGACAGGAAAACAAAAGTGACAAAACATGCAAGAAGCAGAAAGAAAATAAAAGTGTTTTAATTGGAAGCATAGAGACATTTCATGTTAAGTTCATGTCAGCACCAGACACTGCTCAACAGACCCAAGTAAGTTAAGTAAGATGCTACACACAACACTGACATTTCCATTCACACTGGGCTTACAGCTGCTGCTTCCACAAACCTGGCACTGCACAAGACAACTTCCCTAGAAAAGCAGCATTATCTGTGTTCCTGTGGCCCTGCAGAAGCACCCACAGCAGGGCTATAAACTCACTGTACAGCACATTTAACAATCACACCAGCTTGAGATGTTCCTGTTCCTGTTCCAGTCAAGCCCGGAGAGACCCCACTGCAATCACAGCTGCAACCCCAGCGCCCTGAGCGCTCTGAGTCATGGAAACCACAGGATCATTGGGATCATTATACACACAGTTACTCTGTTTCAGAACAAAAACCAAGGCACTCACAGTAACATCTCATGCTGCACAGACTTGCAGGATAAGCTCTCTTGACTTTACTATCCATCACACACACTGACATAACCCAAGAGTCAACAGGAACCGAAGAAATCCCATCAACCCTACAGCTTTGATAAAGCCTATGGAACATGTGCATTGTCCCAGTTGTAATGGGCGACACACAAGTCAGAACTAACTGTCCACACCGCTCTAGAAAGAAAAGTGCTTAAAACACGAGTAGAGGGAAACGGCAGCAGGCAAAGAGGTGAGAGCTGAGCAATATGAGCAGTCAACATCCCTATTTAGGGACTAAAACGAACAGAAATACAGAGCATTTCAGAAAGTGATCAAACGTCAACAACAGCAGTAATTAACCTCTACTCTTCCCATATCGTTCCTCTTTTGTTTTGCACAGATGCCTCATTAAGTGGATCAAGGGATCCCAGTCCAAATCTCCATGCAACAAACCGTGCCTGCCTCCCCCGCCGGACCCGGACACAGCCCTGTACCCACACATGTGCCCCCAAGGAAGGGCCCCCAGCCCCGTCCTGCCCGTCCCACCCCAAGCCCAGCCAAGCGCTCTGCTCTGAGCGGCTCCCGCGGCACCAGCAGCGGGATTTTAGTTCAGCCACGACTGCTGCGATCCCGAGCGCTCGGCGCAGCATCCCCGGCCCCGCCGCCAGCACCAATCCCAGCACGCACCGACCGCACTGGCACCGACCCTCGGGGACCGCCAGCCCCAGCCAGCGTGGGAGATTTAAAAGCTGTGTCGGCGCAGACACGCAAAAAATAAACATGAAAGGCGAGGCCATTAACCGGACGGAGAAAGGCCCCGAGACGCGGCGCGGACCCGCAGCGCATCGCGGCACCACCACCCGCGGCCTTCCCGCCGCCGGCACGGCGGGCTCGGCGCCGCTCCCCG
>VWZD01003733.1:25649-80528 GCA_013396695.1 Sakesphorus luctuosus
GGCCGAGAGCCATGGGGGCCGAGATCGGGGGGGCCGGGGGCGATGGGGCCGCGGCAGGTCCCGTAGGGGCCGGAGCTGCCCGGCAGCGTGAGCGGGGCGATCCCGCCGGGACAGCGGGGGCTCGGGAAGGGCCGGAGCCCCTCGGCGCGGGCCCCGCGGGAAGGCGCCCGGAGCAGAACGCGGCTCTGCAGAGGCACAGACGCTGCCGGTGCCAGTGTCAGACGCAGCCCGGGCCGGGCTGCCCCCAGCGCTCCCGGGGCCCGGAGCCTTCCCGTGCCGGGGGCCAGTGCCAGACCGAGCTCGGGCACAGGGAGCCTCCCCGGGGAACAACCCGCGGAACGCTGTGAGTGGTTAAGGGATTAAACTGTTGCTGTGCAAATGAGCTGCGAGTGATGATCTGCCACGGAAATTGGTGGCCAGCACTTCCCTGTGCTCTGAGGAACCTGAAGGGACCGGCCGCCCAAGAGCTTTCCCTCCTCCTTTCCCACTTTTTGTAGCCAAGGGCATTCCTTTGTATCTGCCCCTATTTCTACTGCTCTGGAGTTATCCATGAATGTTAAATCTCCCTATTCTGCCAGAAACAAATATCTTTCTGCCCTCACCAGAGTACTCTGCAATACAAAGCACTCTTAATGTGTGACATGAACGCTTCAGGTCTGTAAATCCTCTGTCAAGGTATGTAACTCCAGGGGAAAAATCAGCATATTGCTGTATTCCAATATGTGATGTGCCTTTTCATTCACAGACAACTCGTGATTTGAGTTTGACTTGGCTGAGTAAGATACCTGAAAATCAAATTACTCCTTCTCTAGCTCCTTTCTCCAGTCTAGAACTGTGAAATCTCACCTGAAGGATGGGAACTTGCAACAGAGCAGCAAAACGAGCATCTGTTCTCTGGCATTTCCCTGCACACGGATATGGAAATATTCTGTACCTCGTAATTACACTGGAACACGTGGGAAATGACACAATGAAAATGCAAATATCTTTTCCCTGTCTATCCTGACATGGCCTCTGGCAAGACCTTGTGTAGTAAATTCCAAACATGGTTACACTGATGGTTTCTGGTTTATCTGCCAAGAAATTTGCCCCAGAACCCTCTTCAAGTGGTCCCTTACACTGGGCTGTGTAAGGGCTCCTGATCCTCCACATGTTGTATCCAGGAGCAGTCCAGCCTCTGCCACATCCCAGGGACAGATCGATCAGCAGCAGGGAGAGGCCATTGAGGACCTGAATGATTAAGAGTGATGTTAAAAACATTGCCATTTTCTTTTCCTGTCACAGCTCTCAGTGCCAGATGGGGAATCCTCACATGAAAACTCCAAGCCTGACAGGTCTGGAAATATCCTTCAAGGCCTCATAAAACATTAAAGACGTTTGTGCATCTGTTATTTGCTCATCCTGCCAGCCCCAATATCACAATATTGTCATTCATATCAGTGGCAACTTTCTGTTACTGCAAATTCGGTGTTTTCCTTGTATCATGCAGGTTTTAATTAACTGTCCCATTCTTGGACATAAGATGGGTCTCAAATCTCCAAAAATTAAGGCCACAGGCACAAGACAACACTGCACACAGCACTGATGCTTTTATCTTTTGACAGCACTTTTGCAACCCGAGTTTCATTTCTCACTATAACACTTACTGAAGCTGTGACAACAATTAGAAGATACCATGCTATGAAACTGTGCCTTAGTTTTTAAAGGAATGACCTCATTTTGCTAAAATACATTCATGGTCTATTACAGTGTTTCAGTTCAATATGACATCAGCCTGAAGGTTTCATGTTAATGTCGAATTTCAGTAATGTGAAGCCAGGGTCAGAATCATCTCAAGATGATGCAACACAAATTCCATCAGGCTCTCTCTCTCCAGGTCTGTTTAGTCATGCCATTTCTTGGGATAATTTACAACATCAAAACAAGCTCAGTGCAAACGGGGTAGTGCTGGGAGCCCTCGGTGAACACGGGTCTCTCATGGCACCAATTCAGCAGCAGGAACTCACTGACTAAAGTGGCTGCCACAAGGACAAACAGTTGTACCTGTCTGTGAGTAAACACGGAATCATAAAACCACAATGTCCTGATCTGGAAGGGACCCACAGTCCAGCTCCAGACCCTGCACAGACACCCCAACAATCCCACCCTGTCCCCCAGAGTGTTGTCCAAATGCTCCTGGAGCTCTGGCAGCCTTGGGGCCGTGCCCACTGCCCTGGGGAGCCTGGTCAGTGCCCACCACCCTCTGGGGGAAGAACCTTTCCCTGAGATCCATCCCAACCCCCTGGCACAGCTCCAGCCATTCCCTGGCTCCTGTCCCTGGACCACCCTCTGGGGGAAGAACCTTTCCCTGAGATCCATCCCAACCCCCTGGCACAGCTCCAGCTGTCCCTGGTCCCAGAGCAGAGCTCAGTGCCTGCCCCTCCACCTGCCCTCGGGAGGAGCTGCAGCCCCCGAGGAGTCTCCCCTCAGTGTGCTCTGCCCCAGCTGAACAAGCCCAGTGCCCTCAGCCGGGAACTCCAGGTTATAGGAGAGATGAGATGGAGGTATGGGCGCAGATTCCGAACGGCGCAGAGGCCGCACACGGGGCAGGAGGTTCCTGGAACCGCCTCAGCGCAGCCGCGCTCTGCGGGTTCACAGCCGTTCGCACCGGGCAATGACGACTGCGCGGCTCCGCAGCCCCGCTGACTCCAGGCTCCGACCGGCCGCGTGAGGCCCCGGAGAGCGGCTCCGTTCGCCCCCGGTGCCGTCATTCCCGCTGTTCCGACACGGCGCAGATCAAGCCCAGCGCAGGCCCCACACCGCCCGCGGCGCCGCGTGAAATGGCGGCCGGAGGGGGCGGGGTCAGGGGCGGGGTCAGCCACAGCCACGCCCCCTTCGCCCCGCGCCCTCGGGGGGAAATGGCGGCACTGAGCGGCACAATCCCGAAACACCTCCGGGACACCCCCAGGCAGTGACCGGGACATCCCCCGGGACACCCCCAGGCACTGACCGGGACATCCCCCGGGACACCCCCGGGCACAGATCGGGACATCCCCCGGGCACTGACCCGGACACCCCGCCCCGCCGGCCCCGCAGTCCGCGCAGGCCTCTGACCCCGCGCACGGAGGAGCTGCCGGTGCTGGAGCGGCCCAGGCAGCTGCACTGTCCTGGTTTCTCCTCTTTGTTTAGCGTGAGAGAGCTGCGGGTGTTCACCTGGAGAACAGAAGGCTCCGAGCAGACCTGAGAGCCCCTTCCAGTGCCTAAAGGGGCTCCAGGAGGGCTGGAGAGGGACTTGGGACAAGGGCCTGGAGGGACACAACAAGGGAAATGGCTTTCCACTGCCAGAGGGCAGGACTAGATGGGATATTGGGAAGGAATTCTTGGCTGTGAGGGTGGGCAGAGCAGCTGTGGCTGCCCCATCCCTGAAAGTGTTCAAAGCCAGGTTGGACAGGGCTTGGAGCAACGTGGGCTGGTGGGAGGTGTCCCTGCCCATGGCAGAGAGTGGAACTGGAGCTTTGTCTCTTCCAACCCAAACCATTACATGGTTCTTTGATGTCCCCTTGGAAATGTACCCGCTCCCTCGGTGCCTGGATGTCTTTCCCTCCTTTGGGATCTCACATTGCTCTCAGATTTCACCATTAAGAGACCACCTTCACCCTCCCATGTCTTGCTCTCCTCAGGCTCTCAGCCCCTGGAGTCCTCTGGATTGTCCCCACTTCCCCCACCACATGCCCCAGCACTGTCCTAAGGCTTTACTTACAGACATTTCCCAGCCCTCATCTTTGGGTTTGCATCTCCATCACCCAGACTGTAAAGCTGCCTGTATCCCTCTGCTGACAGCATCCTTCTGGATAACTCTGGTTTTCCTTTCCTTGGCATTCCCTTGTTCTCTCCTCACTCTTCCTGGTGTCCCATCTTTGGTATTTTAGTCTTTGTACTCCCCAGAGAAGGAGTAATATTCACCTGTCTGTACCAGTTTTTCCTCTTCAGTATCCCCTTCTCCTGGCTGTTTGCAGGAGGATGGACTCACCCTCCCCACTTCACTCCCACAGGACTCACCCTCCATGTGGTCACCTGTACCTGCTGTTTTCATTCCATCTATGCTGTCATTTCACTTGTGAGGTGAATTATGTCATCTGGGCCATGTTTGTCTCTCACTGCAAAAAGGTCCCCACCGTTTGCATTTCCAGTGATTTGTAGAACTGCTCTAGATTTTCTCAGGTTGATGCAGAAGACACTGAGCTCTGAGGTGGCACAAGTCACTGCCAGCAGCACTTTGGCTGTGGAACATGTTGGTTCAGGTTTCTCTGCACTGAGCTGCTCTAATTAAACCAGCCACACTGAATCATTTGCGGGCAGATGTGGAAAAGTTTTAATTCAATTTAAATGTGCAGTTAATTATAAGCTGTTATTGAAGCCGGGTTTTCCCTTACTCTTTCTTTTATTTCCCTTTTCACTTATGTATTAATGGCCTCTGTGTGTTTCCCCACAGAGTTTGTTGTGCAGCAGTGACTATCTGTTAGCCCAGCTTTCAAATAATCTCCTACAAAATGTAGCAGCAGGTAAAAGATTTCAACAGACAAGCAACAAAATGTAAGGAAACAAGTCAGGAACTTTCCTGGTTGCCAGGAGTCATCTTTATTCCAAGCTCATAATTTATGAAGCTTGTGGTCGTGTGTGGTTTTATTCTGGTTGTGAATGAATTTGTAGAGTAGTTCTATCTGTCCAGTAAGCTGCTAAATTTCTTTTGCAATTAAAATCCAGAAGATTTGATACTGATTTTTATCATCTCCAATCCTTATGCACATCTCACTGGCTCGGCCCCAGGGTTGCTGTAACACAGTCCCAGACTCTGGTTCCTTTAAGCACTTTACTTGTGGTGCAGTGACACAGAACAGCTTGAGCTGGTGCTGCCAGGGACAGACCCTGAACAAAGGACCCCCCTGGCCTGTGCCCCCTCCCAGTCTGTGCCAGTCCTGATGCTCACACTTAATTTGGGGTCTCTCACTGTTCTGGGCTCCTACAGAGTCCTGGTGTGACCAGGCTCCCCCTGCCCAGCCCCACAGCTCCCTGAGCTCCTGGTCAGGCAGTGGGTCGGCATCAGGTCCCAGCCCCTCTCTGGGGGCTCTTGCCTTTCCCTGCCAGCACAGCCTACACCTTGGGCTGCAGGTCCCCCCTGGGCACTGGGGGTTCCATGGCAGGCTAAGCTCACTCACTGACCTTGGTGTGAAAAATACTTAATCAAACTCTCAATAAAAAAAACATTAATTGCATTTCTCATCATCTTCCAGTCCTTGAAATTCCAGGATGATGTTATGCAGCAGTAAAATGCATGGTAAACACACTGATCAATTTTTTTTGTTTGTTTTCCCAAAGGCTTGTGGAAAGCACCTATTCTCTCTGTGCTTTGGAATGTTTGGCAGAACCTACCACTCAGGTGTCTACATATGAACTGACAGAGTGACTTAGGAAGAGCCTGATCTGTGCTTTAAGAACATTGTTTGAGAGTGGCTTGTTGGTCTTGAGGCAAGTATTCCAAACACAAACACAGTCTGGGCAGAGAATGGATTGAGGGCAGCCCTGGGGAGAAGGACTTGGGGGTGTTGGAGGCTGTGGCTCAACCTGCCTGGTCATGTATTAGCACCAGAAACCCTCCCTGTGCTGGGCTGATCCCTCAGCAGGGAGAGCAGGGGAGGGGGGATTCTACCCCCCTGCCCCCCTCAGGTGAGACCCTGTTGTTACAGTAAAATCAAAAGTGAGCAATTCAGATCTATAGAAAGCCCTGTGAGACTCAGCTATCAGCCAGAAGCAGCAAGGAGCTCAGCTGCTGCTGGCTGATAGGGAGGAGGTTACCCCCCAAGAATTCACATAGTAGGAATACACAGTTCTCTGCAGGTGCACGAAAATAGCCAGGATGAAATAATATAAACATGGGACTTGTGAGAGATAGGTTCTAACCAATTGAAGTTTCTAGCGTGGTGGTGTGTTAACTCTTTTAGCCAATAAGCTGTAGTCCTAACCCTATACAAACTGTGTGCTATGTCTAATAAGATGGCTTCACTTTAAATCTCATTAGATTCGTGTTGTGAAGTCCTTTCTTTGCCGCAAACTTTGTTTAAGACCCCACCTGCAGAGCTGCCTCCAGCTCTGGGGAACAACAGAAGGATGTGGAGCTGCTGGAGAGTCCAGAGGAGGCCAAAGAGATGCTCCCAGGGCTGGTGCCACCTCTGCTCTGGAGCCAGGCTGGGAGAGCTGGGGGTGTTCACCTGGAGAAGAGAAGAGTCCAGGGAGACCTGAGAGCCCCTTCCAGTGTCTAAAGGGGCTCCAGGAGTAAAGTAAACAAAAAATAAACAGTGGAGGAACTGGACTTCACACAAATCTATGAGATTCATAGTGAAGACATTTATTACACATAGCACACAGTTTATATATGGTTAGAACTACAGCTTATTGGCTAAAAAGAGTTACACAACACCACGCTAGAAACTTGAGTTGGTTAGAACCCATTATCTCACAAGTCCAATGTTTATAGTAACTTATCCTAGATGTTTTCAAGAACCTCTCTGGTGTGCTGTGAGAAACCTGAGGAGCTCCCATAAGAAACTAACTCCTCTGAGCAGCTGTGACTTATTTATTCTTAGCTGCCTTCAGTCTCACAGGGTCTTCTATAGATCTGAATTGCTCACTTTTGATTTTACTGTACCAACACAGGAGAGCTGGAGAGGGACTTTGGCAAGGGATGGAGGGACAGGACAAGGGAGAATGGCCTCGCACTTCCAGAGGGCAGGGTTAGATGGGATATTGGGAAGGAATTCCTTGCTGTTGTGATGATTTTGAGCCATGGCCTGCTCCTCAAAAGGAGCTTTATTTGGAGCTGTAAGATGAGTGTGTAAAACACGGAAATTCAGACTAAAATTCTGTAATCTCTGCAGTTCTTTTCTGTGGAGGTTCATCAGAATTGTTTTATTATTCCTTGCTGCTGGGACTGCCACCAGAAAGCAAAGTGCAGGGGGTATCTGCATTGCTGAGGAACTTTTGTCTCAGTGGAGTATTCTGTTCTCATGATTTAAAGATAATGAAGTGAGTCACTGTCTTTAAATCTCACATGATTTATTACAGACATACATTGTTAATGCTTTCCAAGGAAAAAAGCAGATCTCTTGTTCTGATTTGTGGCTTTGAACTAAAGGGCTGGTGGGGAGTTTGCTTAACTAGGGAGTTGCTTTGATTTACTTTTTGAATCCACGTGCTGAGGGCACTTCAGCAGACAACAGAGCTAATTGGGAGCTTTTTGATCAGCTTGATAAAAATGCCTCTGCTTTGGCATCAAGGGAGGATAAATTCACCTTCACCTTTTAGTCTATATGGACACATCAATGTTTTATTGTCCTACTGAAAGCACGAGACTTGCCTGCAGTGGGTGCTGATGGGGAGCTCTGATAAAGGAGTAGATTTGACATCTTGAAGAAAAAAGTGTCAAGTTGTGAAGCTTTGGGAGTGTAGAAAACTTCCTAGACAGACCATCACTATATACTGAACAGTAACATCTCCAACCCCCTTGTCATTATGATTTGATAGAATCACAGAATTGTTGAGGTTGGAAAAGACCTCCAAGATCATCAGGTCCAACTGTCAACCCACCAGCACCACCACGTTCACCATCAACCCACATCCCCAGGTGCCACATCCACACACTGTTTGAACACTTCCAGGCATGGTGACTCCACCACTGCCCTCAGCAGCCTGTGCCAGGACTGCACAGCCCTTTCTGTGAAGAAATTTCCCCCTAATATCCAACCTAAACCTGCCCTGGCACAGCTTGAGGCTGTTTTTTCTTATTCTGTCCCTTGTTCCCTGGAGCAGAGCCTGACCCCTCCCAGCTCCACCTTCCTGTCAGGGAGTTGTAGAGAGTGAGAAGGTCCCCCCTGAGCCTCCTTTTCTCCAGGCTGTTTTCTCTGGCTGGGTTTGATGTACTCATTAATGACCTAGCTCATCTTTTGTCACGAAGACAACAAGGTGGAATTACAACAAGAAGTAAAATAAAAGGAAAATACAGTTTAGACATTTGTCTTAACCCAAAGGATTTACTTCTAAGGGCAAGTACCAAATTACTGCCAAGTGAAGGATGAGATGAGTGGAGGGGGAAGGAGTCCTGTGAGCTGCTAAGAAGCTCCAGTCAAATGTAGCCACTCATGCAATGCTGATAACACTTGCTGGATGCTCCGTGTTCACAGCAGTGAGGAGCCATTCCCCAGAGCACAGAGGGAGAACAGGACCATTATCCACCTCCCATAACAGACATGTTTGTCAATGATAAGCCCTCCTTGCCCATGGTGGCAACTCTTTACCTGGTTCATGTTTAATGCCAGTGGCAGCAAGTCCCTAGACCTGATGTCCCAAACATAACAGCCTTTTGCTCTTCTTGCTTCAAACCAAGACTGTCAGTAAGGGTTTTAAGCTAGAAATGTTACTGTGCTTGGTTGTTTGAAATGTTGTCTGTGCCTGTTGTATTGGAGAGAAGGGTGAGAACTATGGGACCCCCAGAGTAACTCTTGGAATAAACTAAGTGGTTCATACAGGGAGAAATTCCTTCTAGAGCTGAAAACTTCAACTCCCATAATTTTTGTGGGGCATCAGGAAAACAGAATTGTATATATTTTATTCTCAGAATACCTGTACCACTTATAGCTCTGTAATAGTATGATATTAATTAAATCCTAATTTCCTGGCTGTAAGAGGTGCTGGGAGACAGCACACAATTGGCTCTATGCATTAAAATCAGTTAGGAGAGAGAAATTTGGAACAAATTCCTTGGAGATAAGAGATTTGGGTTGTTTCTGGTTGGTTTTATGTTGAAATTCCTCTCTTGTGTGAGGAGATGTTTCTTCCAGATTACAGCTGGTATCACTGGCAATGTGGTGTGGCAGGAGTCACACAGTGTGGTTTAAACTTTACAGTGAAGTGTGGGTCAGTATATCCATTGTCCAACAAAAGATGAGCATGAGGTGAAATAATCAGATGTTCTGTAGGGCAGACATGAGGAATCACAGGAAGCCTTTGGGCATGGCTGAATAGTTAAAGTACAGAAGCAAAACCTGGGGGGAACTCCTCTGGCTTTTCCACAAGATAAGCAGCTGTGCTGGCCATCACCACTCAGGAACAAGACATTGGAGTTTATGATGTTGCAGAGCAGTAGCTTATAAAACCTTGGGCGTTAAGAACAAAAAGAGAGGACAGAGAAGATTACACTGCTATTTTATATGACAATAGAGGTTGGCCTGTGCTCAGGATACAGATGCCATGCAGTTCTGTTCCTCTTGTCTTTGAGAAAGGGGTGTAAAGCCTTGGCACAGACTGCCCAGGGCAGCGATGGAGACATCACCCCTAGAAGTGTTCAAAAAATATGTGAATGTGGCACTTTGGGACATTGTTTAAGTGGTGAACATGGAGTTGCTGCTGGGTTGACGGTTGGACTTGATGATCTTGGAGGTCTTTTCCAATCTCAACAATTTGTACTCTTGGAGAGGCTATGCAGGACTTGGGGAGGGCCTGAGGCTGCTGACAGATGGTCAGAAGCAGAGCAGAGCTGCCACAGCGAGAGCGACTGAGAGGGCTGGGATTCATCAGCCTGGAGCAATGATGTAAAGCAGATACTGCACATTTACAGAACCTGAAGCGGCACAAAAGCTGCTGGATGTGAACTGACTGTTGGCACTGCACAATCTGGGGCTGGCACTGGAGCTGGAGGAGCTGGGCACACAGAGCAGGATCCCAGGAATGGGCACTGCATCCATGGGAGTCGAGCTCGAGGACGTTGTGAGTGCAGAAAGCTAAAGGGGAAACAAAAGCAGGCTGAGCAAGTACTTGAGACATGTTTTGAGCATCACCAAAGGACAAATTATGACAGGCTGAGGATATTCTGGGGGTTGCCAGTTGAAGGTGAGGGGCTTGTCAGGGAGTTTTCTGTGCTGTCTGTCCATTCCCTCACTCTTTGCTTGTGGGAGTCACCAGAAACAGGATATCGCACAGAGCAGACCCGAATGTGCCAATTGTCAGGTAGTACCTTTGTGAAGGACTTCACATAGTTGCATTATCACCATTGCATGATTTTCTCCTCCGTGTGGGCTTTACTGCGCTGCGGTTCCTTCCGACTCGTGTGTCAGCCGGTCCCGACTCCCTCTGTGGGCAGCGGAGGGCAATGGCAGAGTGAGGGACCTGCAGAGGGGCCAGGGGCTCCCAGACCACTGAGGACAGAAATTTTCTTCATGACTCTGATGTTCTCTGGCTGGTGGCCAACAGCCAGTCAGGCTGCCAGTGCTTATGGTTTGCTCTGCCACTGCAACCTGGGGTGAAGCTCCTTGCCAGCTGTCAGCATACCTGAGTCACAGAATCACAGAATATCCTGAGCTGGAAGGGACCCACAAGGATCATCCAGTCCAACCCCTGGCCCTGCACAGACACCCCAACAATCCCACCCTGTCCCCCAGAGCATCATCCAAACGCTCCTGGAGCTCTGGCAGCCTTGGGGCCGTGCCCACTGCCCTGGGGAGCCTGGTCAGTGCCCACCACCCTCTGGGGGAAGAGCCTTTCCCTGAGATCCATCCCAACCCCCTGGCACAGCTCCAGCCATTCCCTGGGTCCTGTCCCTGGTCCCAGAGCAGAGCTCAGTGCCTGTCCCTCCACCTCCCCTTGGGGGGAGCTGCAGCCCCCGAGGAGTCTCCCCTCAGTGTGCTCTGCCCCAGCTGAACAAGCCCAGTGCCCTCAGATGCTCCTCAGACCCCTTCCCTGATAATTCCTGCTAGAAGTCCTCTAGACCCTTCCTCATCTCTGTGTCCCTCCTTTGGACACTCTGGAACAGCTTCAGATCCTTCTGACATTGTGGCCCCCAAACTGCCCCAGCTTTTGAGGTGATGGTGCCCCACCTCAGAGCAGAGCGGGACAATCCCCTCCCTCAACTAAGTGACTAAAGGACTTCGTGCTAGTTGGATTGTTCTCACACCTTCATTTCTTGAGGGATGTGCTCTTTTCACCATTATAATGTGTTTCAGTCCTTAATGAGTATGTCTGGGTATTGCCTGAGATAGTGAATGATAATGAGTTAATGAGTGCATTTCAGTCAGGTGCTTCTAGACTTCAGCATGTCACCTGCTCCCTTTGAATGGGGAGATAGTCCTTATTTACCTGAGTTCCAGACTGAGGTATTTCTAGAGAGTTAAAATTAACAAATCTTACTTTTTTTCATGGCAAAATTATCTATTTTGAATTGGTACCTGTCATGCTGGCAAGGACACTGCATTGTGTATGTTTTAATGAGGTCTCTCTTTAGACATTTGCAACATATCTAATTATGAGATGACTTAAACTGCGGACCATTTGGAATTGGAATGGACCTCTCATGGGAATGAACTGAAACTGCCTTCTTGTCCAGAGTTGCTGTCAATGATTCCTGCTGTTTTCATGCACCCCCAGGTGAGCTCTCCTGGAGGAAGCACAATTACCCTATTCCTGCTCCCAACCCATCCCCTGCCAACACCACAAAAATGTCCTTAGGTATTTTCTATACACAATCTCATTATCCGCTATTTGAGGCAGACTCAGAAATTAAATCTATGAATTGTCTGCCACATCAGTCAATTAAAACCAACTATTTTTACTACAGTCTGGTTTATTCCTATTTTTTGTTGTTTGTTTGTTTGTTTTTGTTGGAATTCTGCACACAGGATAGTTGGTTATGCAGAACAAACATCTGTGAGGAACTCCAGAGAGCCAGCAGTGCCCCTGCTGCTGGGACCCAGTATCCATATATGGATATATGTGTTTATGGCTTATTTTCAAGCTCTTGCACTACAGGTAGGTGGTTCTTACACTCCACACTTCAAACCACAACTTCCTGCAGTCACGGAAGAGGATGAGCTTCCTGCCCAGAGGCTCTTTCTGGAGAAGCTTCTTTCACTATAAAGAGAAGAAGAAGAATTTATTCAGTGTGAAATTACTGCCTCCTTGCTCAGTCATCTGCTTCCTGTCAAAGATTCAGTTCTCATAAACAGGTTTTATTTCCTGCATTTTCTGCATTAAATCTGACAGATGGGGCTTGGAGCAACCTGGTCCAGTGGAAGGTGTCCTTGCCCATGATACCTTGCAGCCCAAACCATTCCATGAGTCTATAACTCTGTAATAATTATGTCTCTGTACAGGATTTGAAGTACTTGGAATGCATAAGCAGTATTTTGCCATATATATTTGTTGGGAGAACATGATGAGATGAAATGTGAGTTATAAATATTCTTCATTAGTTCCTTGAAATTATGCTAAAACAGGTGATATTCCTGTAGCACTGAATTTGAGAAATTAAGCCATTATGGAATTAGTATTTTTTCTTTTTAATGGGTGATATGTTTTAGTTTACTTCACCACTAATTTACTTTTGGTCATGGGAGGACAAGGGAGAAGGTTTTAATAGTTACATTCTTTGAGGGACTCTAAAAATATGTTCCTTGACATGTATATATATTGAAAAACATGGGAAAGTGAGCAGTGTATTTGTAACTAAAATTGCTATATTTGTCCTGTTGAGGAATGAAGAAGTGGTAAAAACTGGCTCACATTTAACCCTTGCTCTTTACTTCTGTTATTTATTTTAGTGATGAGAAAAGCTTTTTTCTACAGATAAAATACAAATATTTTCATGATAAACACAGTTTCCTGGAATGAATGTGCTGGTTTAGGGGGTTTAGTACAAAGCTTTCTTTTTCTCCACCTGAATTCTTGTGATTTTTGTTAAATAACCTCCTGTTTTAAGAAGAAATGTGTATTGACGTGCTAAACACCTCTTTCATAACTTAATTTATATGAAAATATGTGAACACATCTTCTGGGAAGCCTTCAGTGCTGCAGCTGGTTATTGGTGACTCAGGACCAGCCACCCCCTGGGAGGGGTGTGTGGAGCCTCCCCAGTTGTGAGACACAAAACCCAAAGGGGGATCTTCCTCCTCACCTGTGTTACTGTCCCAGTTTGCCATCTGAGTGACAGCTTCTTGTTGTGGTGGGAGAAAAGAGAGATCTGTTCCTTAAAGGGCTGTTTGCAAAGAGCTACAAGAAGAAAGTGCTGAACACAGGAGTCATCACATCTAAAACTGCGGATTTTTCAGAGCCAGCACGTGATGTGCCTCTCACTGCCCATCCTCTTTAAACTTTGCTCTGCCTTTTCTGTGATGCTCAGTCTGTCCCTTACTGAAAACCAAAATGACAAACAGGTTGGGACAAAAGAGTCTTTAATTCTCTGTACTTTGTGACGTCAATGCATCAAACCAAGCACAGGTGCCGACGTTTCCACCTGGATCAGAACCAGCTGCACCAGGTGTGCTCTGCAGGCAGCAAAGAGCTGATCACGTAGGTATGTTTGGATATGCAGAACCACAGAATCACAGGATGTCCTGAGCTGGAAGGGACCCACAGCAATCATCAGCCCAACCTCTGGCCCTGCACAGACCCCCCAACAATCCCACCCTGTCCCCCAGAGCGTTGTCCAAACACTCCTGGAGCTCTGGCAGCCTTGGGGCTGTGCCCACTGCCCTGGGGAGCCTGGTCAGTGCCCACCACCCTCTGGGGGAAGAGCCTTTCCCTGAGATCCATCCCAACCCCCTTGGCACAGGACCAGGCCACGTGTAAGTTTTGCAGCCAAGACTGGACTGGTTGTACAAGGAGCCTGAAATGAGCAGGTTCTGTGCCAGTGTTTGCAGTAGTGATGTCAGATGAAGTTAAAAAAAATTTACAAAAAGTTCACAGCAACTTGAAACCATGAGAACAGGGTACAGAGAATGGAGCAGTGAGGAGCCCCCAGGGACAGAATGCAATGGGGAGCCCCCAGGATTCCCTGTTTTGTGGAAAATTGTTCAATCAGATTCACATAGAAACTGTAATTGAGTATAAGGTTAAAAAATAAGTTGGCAGTAGCTGATACGATGAAAATATAGCCTCAAGTAACCTTAGATTATTATAATGCTAAAACACACCCCCCAGGGAAATATCTGTGTAAAAGAGGCTGTAATGAACTCGACCAAGACACCACATGCACATTAAGAATTGTGTCATAGAAGCCTGAGTGACCAGTCCCCTGTTTCTGTGTCACTCTTCTGTGTTACCTTTTTGTATAGAAGCCTGTGCCTGTTTCCCAGGTGTGCCAGCTGTCTTAGGGGCCTGGCACCCTGTCCTGCAGGATGGTGATAAAATCCAGTGGCTTAGCTTGTTGTGTGGATTGGGTCTGGCACATGGGGTGGCACAGCCCTGCTTTGGGGACAGCAGCAGTGCAAGGCAGTGAAGGAGAAATTTATCAAACTGGTAGTGCTTGTGAGCTTTTTATACATTCCAAGTTTGACTGTGACTCCAAAGGGTGGGTTTTTGTTTTTTATCTGAGTGTTTCAGGAAATTTTCCATTTATTTTCAGAGAACATTTAGTGTTTTAATGGAAAAACAGTACCTTCATTGAAAGGGAGATGAATATGTTGCCCTGTTTGATTGCAGACGTACCAGGAGCACTCAGAGTGACAAAAGCACAACAAAAAGGACGTTGTTCAGCAGACAGGAAACCGAGGAAAGAGGAGCCCTGCAGGATGAAACAGCCTCAATGTGGGCTCTGTGAGGGCTGTCACTGGAGCAGGTGCACGAGGCACATCCGAGGAGCTGCCGGAAGGTGGGACAGGTCTGCAGTGTCACAGACACCACGGGGGTTGTTTATGTCCTAGAAGGGTGTACAGCAAGGACATCTTCCAGAAACATTTCTGAAGTAAAAACTGTGACAGAAGTATGTGCTTTAAGTCAGTTCACTACAGTGAACAGGCTCGTGGGGTAACCTGGTGTGATCTGAGTGCTGTTCAGCTTTGCCAAATGTTCCTCCCCTAGAGTTGTCATCTATGCTGTGAAACCAAGCCATTTCACAAAGGTTTTCTATCACAATTTTCTCAAAACTCAGGTTGAAGTGATGTTACAGTTAACAAGGAAATAACTTTATCACTTCAGAAAAACACAACAACCTAAAAAGAGCAGAATCAAACCTCAAGTGTGTTTCTTAAGATATTTCTGAAAATTATTTCACAATTGGTTTTCAGTGACCAAGTCAATGTTTTTAAAGCCCTCTTATGCAAGTGTTCACTCATCTTTCAACATTATACTTCAGGTCTTCCCTAAGTTATGGCTTTGAAAATATTTGAGCACAAAAATTGCCATTTTTTTTGTGTGGCCTGGGAAGAACATTGAGCATTTCCGAGAGATCACTGCAAGTCCTTCAGAGTTGTCTTTACTGGAGAGTTTTCCAATGTCTACTTTTATGCCAGAGTATTTACTCCTTACTCTTAGAAAGACTTCAACAGGTCTGTTTTGTCTGTGGGATCAGCTGTGCATTTGAAGTTACCTTGCACTGTTCTTTGCAGTTTGTTGAGCCTGGAAATGTGGTTGTAATAGAAGTTTAGAAGTACTGATTTCTGAGAACTGCCCACAGAGGAGATTCTGAGGGTGAAGAGGAGAAGGTGGTGTGAGCAATAACCAGTTCAGAAATGTTCTGGAATAGTGAAGGCATCTGGTGTGTAACATCACACAGATGTTCATGTCAGTTTGTTACAAAAAGCTTAAAATCTTCATCTTAAAAACTACAGATTTGTTGTTGATATAACAATCATGAAAGAAATAATTACAGTTAAATTTGTATTTGCAGAGCACAAAGATTCTGGGAGTCTTGAATTGCCTTTTGTTTTGAAATACTTCTTACCATTGGAAAAACTTGGAATTCCAGAATCGTTTGGGTTGGGAGGGACCTTAAAGCCCATCCAGTCCCACCCCCTGCCATGGGCAGGGACACCTCCCACCAGCCCAGGCTGCTCCAAGCCCTGTCCAACCTGGCCTTGGACACTTCCAGGGATGGGGCAGCCACAGCTGCTCTGGGCAACCTGTGCCAGGGCCTGCCCACCCTCACAGCCAAGAATTCCTTCCCAATATCTCATCTAACCCTGCCCTCTGGCAGTCAGAAGCCATTCCCCCTTGTCCTGTCCCTCCATCCCTTGTCCCAAGTCCCTCTCCAGCTCTCCTGGAGCCCCTNGTGGTCAGGCAGGTCGAGCCTCTTATCCACCAACACCCCCAAGTCCTTCTCCCCAGGGCTGCTCTCCATCCATTCTCTGCCCAGCCTGTGTTTGTGATTGGGGTTGCCCCAGCCCATGTGCAGGACCTCACGGTTTCCTTTGTTGACCTTCCTGAGGCTGTCACAGCTCTCCAGCCTGTCTTTGCACAGATCCCAAGTTTGCCAGGCCTTTTTAGCATTCTCTGTTGGACACGGGGCAGGCTGAGTACCAGACAAAGCAAAGCTTTCAGCAAAGGCATCGATTCAGAGTTTCATTAGCAGTGCAAATCTCAGTAATAAATTTAATCCACTGCCTCCAGCTCTAACAATTGCTCTAAGGACAAGGAATAGAGCAAATTGGAGAAGTTGTCATGGTGTTAAACAGCTGAAAATAGTAGGAAGGACTTGTAACTTTAATGCTATTAAGGATGTCTTTCTAAATAGTAAAGAATTGGACTACTGAGCCAGTTTTCTTCATTCACAGACTGCTAAAAATAGAGGAAAGAAGTGGCAAACTTGTGGAGGGAAGGTGACAAAACCAGAAGCAGAGCTGCAACTGTCTCTGAAAATATACCTGGAGGGCTGCTGGGAAAACAGCCTGTTTTACATGACCGAGTAGGAGAGGCTGACACTTTCCTTGCAGATAAATTGCTTTGTGGGGCTTTTGATTTCAGACATACTCATCATGATTTTTAACTTTTTTGCAACATTACTTTTTCAACAATCTGGTTGCTGAACTTAGTCCATGCTGCTTTATTTCCTGCATAATTACCTTGCCCTGACTTTTCAAATATGCACTTGCAGGTTTGCATGCTGGGGTTTGTATTAGTCAGGCTTTTTTTTCTGGGGGTAAATACTGTTCTCAGTTCTATGGCAGGTGATGAAGCATTTAGATTATTTCCATTGCTATTATTTTGTGAATTCCTGAAAATGTTACTTTGCTTTTAGTTATGAAATTGTACATTAAGATTTGAAATTTGAATTAAATCTTTGGGTGAAGCATTTCCAGTGAGATCAGGTTTTGTTCTTCCCATTCCCACTAAAAGTAAAAGCAGATAAAAAGAACAAAAAAAAAAGTATTATTTATGCCTTGAAAACGCCCATGATAACACAGGCAGGTGATTGACTGGTACCAGGAAGGTGTGATAATCTTCAAGGGAACATACTTGGGTGCACTATGGACTCAAAGAAAACCTGCTGTAAGAAATTATTTGCTAGATGATTGCTACTTCCTATGAAGTTTAAAGTTAAGACATGCCCATTGTGGAGACAAACCTTGTCACTGTATGTGAATAAACTGTGTTCCAGTTAAATTCCCCTGTGGGGTTTTCAGCTGCCTCTTTCTCGAGCCCTTTGCAGCTTCAGTGCATGTTGAGTTTCCTTCCTGTCTAAAATCACACAGTAATGTGGGTGGGAGCTTTGAAAATAGCTGGGGGAAATAACGGGGTGGCAACATTTTAATAAGGAATAAGGATGTGGACCTAGAGAAAGAATATTCTGGTGAGAAATCCCTGCTGTTACTGTCATGGTTGTCCTGAATGATGTGCTTTGTGTCTCCCACTGGAAATCGCGAGGGATAAAATACCCGAATTCACTGCGAGCTCCGAGTGCAGCTGCAACGGGTTTGTGTTTAGTATTCAGAGAGTAGTGCCAGAATCTTACACCAAAATAAAAAATGTGACAGGAGGTTGGGAATAAACTTCTCCTCTTGCACACAGCCATCAAACTGCAGCAGGTGAGTGGTGAGAAAATGCCAGTAAAGAACAGAAATACCCATGGAGACCCTTGAGACTCAGCGTAAATGACAGAGGTGATACATTCAGCTCTTAGTGTGCTTATGAGGGAGAATTTCTTGTATGATTACTGCTGTTAAGGAGATTACCAGGCAGCTGTAAAATTCTGCATGCACTCAGTTGTGTCAGATCTTTAACATTTTGAGAAAGGAGCTCTGAACTCAGCTCTTTATTCACTTGACACTCATCCTGAGGAAGCTCTGCCACCAAGAGCAGGTCAAAGGGTTGCTTTGTTGGGGGTGTTTGTCTGTTTTGATGGTACAAAAGCAAAGACAATTTCATACTTGACTAATAATATGATAAAAATTTCCACAGAAGTGGATACGTTCCTGGTGGTTTGAAAACCTGTGACAAGGCAATCCAGAAACTAATTTCAAAGTGCTGCAAACCCCAAGGCAGAGTCCCAAGGGTGGGCAAATGTGCAGGGAAGCAGCAAGGTTTGGTTAAAGTATTTTGTTTCTTTTTCATTTCTAACATGATGTTCCAGAGACAATGGAACTTTTTGTAGATAAGACTTTAACAGAAGAATTCAGAGAAACCTTCAGGCTCCTTCCAGTGCCTAAAGGGGCTCCAAGAGAGCTGGAGAGGGACTTGGAACAAGGGATGGAGGGACAGGACAAAGGAGAATGGCTTCCCACTGTCAGAGGGCAGGGCTAGATGGGATGTTGGGAAGGAATCCTTTGCTTGAGGGTGGGCAGGCCCTGGCACAGGTTTCCCAGAGCAGCTGTGGCTGCCCCATCCCTGGGAGTGTCCAAGGCCAGGTTGGACAGGGCTTGGAGCAACCTGGGCTGGTGGGAGGTGTCCCTGCCCATGGCAGGGGGTGGGACTGGATGAGCTTTCAGATCCTTTCCAACCCAAACCATTCTGTGATTCTGTGGGTTTGTCAGAGCTGTATTTCCAGCCCCAGGCACTCCCACTTGACTTCCATGAAGCTCATGTTGCTTTTCGGAACACTCACAGTCTTTATTTATAGAAAAGCTTTTAAGGGAAGTCTCAGATGCTGTAACTGTGGGCTCATTCCAGAGAGCCTAAAGATCTAAGCTCCATCAGCTTGTCACGTTTTCTTTCTTCAGGTAAAGCAAGATTCCAGAATTATTTCAACTGTTTTTAAACTTTAATTCTTTGCCTGCTGTTGTTTGCTGTTAAAAATCTGATTGCAATATATTTATTTTTGTGATGCATTTTCTTTCTAATCTCTTGCATTGTCAGATGAACCTGGACTGCAAGATCCCTGTTAGGAAGGTAAGTTGGATGCTTTGGAGACTGTGAGCTGCCAGGAACTCTATTACAGAAGGAGGAATTCCTCCCTGGGAGGGTGGGCAGGCCCTGGCACAGGTTGCCCAGAGAAGCTGTGGCTGCCCCATCCCTGGAAGTGTCCAAGGCCAGGTTGGACAGGGCTTGGAGCAACCTGGGCTGGTGGGAGGTGTCCCTGCCCATGGCAGGGGGTGGGGCTGGATGAGCTTCAAGGACCCTCCCAACTCAAACCATTCTGTGATTTTGTGAATCTGTAATGAAATGGTAACACAGCCCATGCACAGGTAGAGAAGGGCAGTTAATACCAGTTTGGTGAATGTTCCTGGCAGAGGAATACTGCAATTAATATTTTCAAACTACTGAGAGATGCCATTTGCATTTTATTTATTGTTATATTTCTATCATTCGTAACACCAGAAATTGTCTTGATGTTGTTCAGTTTTAAATAGTGAGATTCATCAAAGTGAGTGAAGCTTGAGATCATAGAAAATCCCGAGCTGGAAGGGACCCACAGGAACCATCCAGTCCAATCCCTGGCCCTGCACAGACACCCCAACAATCCCACCCTGTCCCCCAGAGTGTTGCCCAAACCCTCCTGGAGCTCTGGCAGCCTTGGGGCCGTGCCCACTGCCCTGGGGAGCCTGATCAGTGCCCACCACCCTCTGGGGGAAGAACCTTTCCCTGAGATCCATCCCAACCCTCCTGACAGAGGGGACCTGCTTAATTTGGTTCTCCAGTCACACAGAGGTGGGGTTGTCCCACCGACTGAGGGTGCCATTGTCTATAAATGAAATGCTCCTTGTTCTCAGTGGTTTTATGTGCCATTGACTCTGTTGCCCCATTTTTATTGCCCATTTGGAAAACCACAGAACTTATTGTAGCACATAAAATTTTGCAGTGCATGACTCAAACCCTCTCCCATCCTGTTTGCTCAGTCGTTCTTGGTTTGATACACAGTAGGAAAGGTCATTTACATATCATTTACATTTACATACATTACTTCTTTTTCATTATCAGTTACAATTTGCCTGACTCTGCAATGAGTGCACTGACTTTCTTGATCAATACCAAATAAGCAAACATTAAAATCCTAGAGCTATTCATGTTAAATATGATGTAAAAGAACCCAGTATGAGACTAAATTAAAATTGCTGTAACCAGTCTTGCCTGAAACCTCTGTGGCTCAGGGCAGAAGGTTGATTAAGAAGGCTTCAGCTTGAACACCAGATTCTTGGCTTTGTATTTTCAGAGGAGCTGGCTACCTTAGCTTTAGGTGAAGGTTTGCAATACAAGCTTAATTTCTGTGTTTGGTGTAGTGGTGGTGATGATCTTCTAAATAATTTTAAATTCCACTTTCCATAGTGTGTGTGGGAAGAACTGCAGATTTCTGTATGTTCCCTTCATAAAGCTGTCTTCATTTCAGTCAGGTTGTTACCACTCTGTCTCACTCTTCTACTGGTATGTTTTCAAAATGCTGGCTGAGAGAAAAAACAAACAAACAAAACATAAACAGGGGACTTGCAATCTCCAAAAATTACATCTACTGCACACAATAAAAAAAAAAAAGAAGACAGGATAGAAGAGCAGAGAATGAAGGAGGTGGAAATTAGGACAAAAAAGAAGGTTCTGCATAATAATGACACTGCGTGTATGAAATAATGTTCATATGATTCCAGCTTATCCTATATAAAGGTCTTAGGTTAGTCTGATATCTTACATTTAAAATAACTTTCCTTGAAATAGTGCACTGCAGGTAGTTTTATTGTGCTATAATTCTCCAAAATTGTACAACTCCCTGACAGGAGGGTGGAGCTGGGGGGGTTGGACTCTTCTCCCAGCTAACAAGTGACAGGTCAAGAGAAAACAGCCTCAAGTTGTACCAATAGAGATTTAGGTTGGATGTTGGGGAAATTTCTTCACAGAAAGGGTTGTCAGGCATTGGCACAGGCTGCCCAGGGCAGTGGTGGAGTCACCATCCCTGGGAGTGTTCAAACAATGTGCGGATGTGGCACTTGGGGACATGGTTAGTGGTGAACATGATGCTGGGTTGACAGTTGGACCTGATGATCTTGGAGGTCTTTTCCAACCTCAACAATTCTGTGATTCTGTGATTCCATAATCACCATCGAAACTGCATCATTGTGTAAGAGTCAAGTTGCCTGTAGCAACAGTTCCTTTCCTTCTGTTATGTCTCCTTCCCCTCCCACTCCTTGGTCTAGAATAAACTCTTTCCACAGCAAAACATGAAGAAAAAAAGAAATACACACTTCTTCCCCCCTCAGTATCATGTATGTTCTCTACATATATTCTGTTTAGTTTTAGATTTCTGCCCTCAGGCTGGGGACAGTTTCTGGTCTGACCTGAAGTGTCTGAAACTGCCCCATTTTGTTGTGAGGGTGGGGAAACCCCCCACCCTTTGGAGGAGTGACCCTGCCTTTGGGGGCTGCCATTTGGGAGCAATGATGTTCAGTGTGTACATACAAATGCAGTCACTTCCTTTGTGGTGTTTTTGAGTGAAGTTGACCAAGCAAATGCGTGAAGGACAGGCTGTGACACAGCTTTGGTGCTGCCACTGGTACCTGGCAGGAGAGGGAGATGGAGCGAACCAGAGCAGAACGGTTTGGTTGCTGTTTGTGACACGGCCAGTCAGAGAGGGAATTGCAACAGGCTTTGGCTTTGTGAATATGTTGATGGCTGAGAGAGCTGGGAGTGTTCAGCTGGGGAAGAGAAGGCTCCAGGGAGACCTGAGAGACCCTTCCACTGTCCAAAGGGCCTCCAGGAGAGCTGGAGAGGGACTTTGGATAAGGGATGGAGTCACAGGACAAAGGAGAACGGCTTCCCACAGCCAGAGGGCAGGGTTAGATGGGATATTGGGAAGGAATTCTTGGTTGTCAGGGTCGGCACAGGTTGGGCAGAGCAACTGTGGCTGCCCCATCCCTGGAAGTGTCCCAGGCCAGGCTGGACAGGGCTTGGAGCAACCTGGGCTGGTGGGAGGTGTCCCTGCCCATGGCAGAGGGTTGGAAACAAGATGATCTTTAGGGTCTATTCCAACCCAAACCATTCTGGGATTCTGTGATTCTTCCTTTAAAGTTCAGTTTCAAATCACTTTTCACATTCCTTCAGGCTTTTTGGAGTATTTTGAGTGTTTTTTTAGAATATACCGAAGAACATTTTTTCTGCATTGTTTATTATCAAATTAAGCTGTTTCTTCTTTGAGTACATTTCTGGGGGTTGTTAACCCGGTTCTGTTTAAATATTCTGGGATAAAGGTCATGAGCCATCCTAAAATATGTATTTGAAGAGGGTGCATTTCAGCACCTCCAAAGGTGTTTACACAGATGCTTTGTTTTACAGAATCCCAGAATGCCCTCTGGCAGAAGCCAGTGGGAATCTCTGCTTGCCATGCAGCACGACAGGGAAAGCCCATTTGTTACGTCTGAGCAGGCTGTTCCCTCTGTGTAACATCACCTTTTCTGGCCCTTGGTCATGTCTGGAGCAACGACTGGATGTGACAAAACCAAAAAGCACAAAACATTTCTGTTTGTCTCAGGGATTCCTGTGCAGAGCCAGGGAGTGTCACACAGGGCTGTAAGGGTGAACCTGTGTGTTTATTCTCCAGCCTAAACAGACCAAGTATCTAAGAATCCATCCCTAGAAATACAGGGGGTATTGCAAGTCCTCCTAGGGAAATCTGTCCCAAAAATCCTATTGACAGACTGGCTTCAACAGCTTGGGAAAGTTGTGGATGGAAAAATATTTACCCAAAAGTTTTCTTCCTTTGCCCTTAAGTTGTCAGTGTTTTCTGAAGGCTTAAATGCTATTTTATTATAATAAAAACAAAAAGTACACCCCAAAAAGCCCCAAAGATGCACGAATGAAGTCTGGTGTTTGCCTGAAGCTGCATTTTCTTCTTTTTCACCATTTTGCTCAGAATATTGGAAATGCTGAACATTAGTGCAGAACTGGTGTCTGCTTTCCTGGCTGGGATGATGAGCTGTGGAGGCAGCTGCTCCCTCCCTGCGGATGCTGCAGGACACAGATAAGCTGCTGCTGTCCCTGGCAGGGAGCTCAGCTAAAGGGCTCTCTGCCACTGCCCATCCCAGCCCACGATGCCTCTGGGGTCTCACCCTCTGTGGAACGGCAAGGGGTGGCTGTGCTCTTGGATCAGCCTCCCCTGGGGCTCACACAAGTCAGTGCTGAGACAGGATTAGACCTCAGCCTCCCTGGGTTGCTGCTGCCACCACAGGCACTCGCTCCACTGTTGCTGCTCTGGCCAAGCCACCAGTGGTGACAGCAACTGTCCCTGTTTGCAGAGGGGCCCACGAGTTCTGTGAGTGCCACACGGTGCCGCAGGAGACAGGATCTAGTGAGCTCCAGTTCCCTTCTAGACAGGGTGTGTGCCTGTGCCCTCAAAGGATAGAAAGTTCCTCTAAGTGTTGTCAAATAATGAGTCATGTGTGATGGAGGTTTGAGGGCGCGTGCGGCGCTGGGGCCGCCGGGACCTTCACCACAGCCTCGACAGCAGAGGAACCAGGAAACTGGGCAGTGGCTCTGTCTGGGAGCTGCCCTTGAACACAGAGGTTGGCTCTCTGTGGGAAAGAGGATCTACTCTCCGGGAGTTCAGGAATCCAACTCCAGGCTTAGTTGGCAGCTAGCACAGGCACCGCTGCCCTGCGGCCCCACATGGCCACTGCTGAGAGGTAAGGAGAGGATCTGAGAGGTGCCGAGAGCGGGGGACATGTCCTCGTGTCCACACTGTCAACGGGGAGAGACGGGCGTGGTTCCGTGTTGAGGCTGTGGAGGGCAGTGGGGGAAATGTTCAGGTGTCACCTGTTTTCCAGCAAGGGAGCTGTACTTGTCCTCTGTCCGAGTGACACTCAGGGCAGACAGGTGTTTGTGCAACAGTGCCGTGATGGCTGTTTCAGAGGGGGGTGCACAGAGAGTCTGCCCCCCACTGCAGGGCAGGGCAGGGCAGAGGTGCAGCCCCCAGCGTGGTGTCCCCTCCTGCCACGGTGCTGTCGGGTCTGGCAGCTCCTCAGCCAGGGTAACTCTGTGCACTGAAAACAAACCTGAGCTCTACACTTCAGAGTCAAGGTGGCTCCACCAGACCCCACCACGTTCCTATGCTTCTTATCCTCCAAAACAAAGAATGGGACAAATATCTCCTCCCAGGCTTTCTGCCCAAACACTCTTCTTGTGGGACTGCTTATTCTCAGTGATGGGAACCTCGTCAATCAAACACCTCCAGGAACAAACAGTTGCTTTAGGACAAGGTTTGTGTCACCAGGAGGGAGGTGATTTACTGCTGTCCCTTCTGGTGTTTGGGTGAGGCCCTGGCCAGTGTCCAGGCTCTGCCAGCCTCAGGTGTCCTTGTGGGCTGTGTGTCCAGCACCCCAGGACCCCATGCCAGCTTCGCAGAGGAGAAACCTGGCTCTTTGCTACTTGAAGTGGAGGATCTGTACCTTCCCAGCACCTCCCACTGTCTGCACACAGAGGCAAACAGTTGCTGCTTTTCACCAGAAATGTCTGTCTGGAGCAGCAGGAAACGAAGGACCAACTGTCAGAGCTGCTGTCAGCCCTCCTGGCTCAGCCAGCAGGGCCCTCCTTGGAGCAGGGTGTAGCCTGGAGAGGGATGTGGAGAGGACCTTGTTCCAACCCTCTGTGCCCATGAGTTCCTCACCATCCTGGAAGTGAGCTGAGCCTTTGGCTGTGCCTGCTGGGGAGCAAGGCATGGAGCAGCTGCCTTCACATCCCTGACTTCACCAAGGCAATAGGTGTGCCATGGATGGCCTGCAGGTTGAGGGGATGGCAGTGCTGGCTAACAGTGGCTTCTGGTGTAGACAAAACTGCTGCCTTCAAATATTAACCTTGTAGTAGCTGCAATTGTCCCTGTTTTGTATTGTGGGTAGGGACTGGCATAGTCAGGCAGGCAGTTCTCAGACCTGCACCGTCACAGAGATGAGTTTACCACTGGTGATGCAGAGGGGTGACTGTGACTCACCCTCTAAAAGAGGAATAGAGAAAAGTCATTTCTGCTCCAAGGAGCTCATCCCACAGCAGGGGCAGCAGGTGATGGGGAGACCCCACCTGCAGAGCTGCCTCCAGCTCTGGGGAACAACAGCAGAAGCACATTGAGCTGCTGGAGAGAGTCCAAAGGAGGCCATGGAGATGCTCCAAGGGCTGGATCCCCTCTGCTCTGGAGCCAGGCTGGCAGAGCTGGGGGTGTTCACCTGGAGAAGAGAAGGCTCTGGGGACAACTTAGAGCCCCTTCCAGTGCCTAAAGGGGTTCCAGGAGAGCTGGAGAGGGACTCTGAACAAGGGCCTGGAGGGACAGGCTTCCCGCTGCCGGAGGGCAGGGCTAGATGGGATATTGGGAAGGAATTCTTGGCTTTGAGGGTGGGCAGGCCCTGGCACAGGTTGCCCAGAGCAGCTGTGGCTGCCCCATCTCTGGAAGTGTCCAAGGCCAGGCTGGACAAGGCCTGGAGCAACCTGGGCTGGTGGGAGGTGTCCCTGCCCATGGCAGGTGGTTTGGAAACAAGATGAGCTTTCAGATCCTTTCCAACCTAAACCATTCCATGACTGTGATCCTCCCAAGCTGGTGACACTGGCATTGAAGGACTTCAGGAGAAGACCCACAATTTTTAATTGCAAAGTGTCATATGCACACCAGCATGACCAGCTGGTACCAAGGGGAACAGAGGGACCTTGTGCAATCATCCCACAGTCAGTGGGTGTGGCAGTCCCACCTCAGCATGGCCTCTCACTGTGGCGGGCAGTGCCCACAGAATCCTGCTGTGTCCCACATCAGCAGGGTCATAGCTGGCACCTCTCATGGCCCTGAGGACTTCGAGGCTGGCACTGCTCCCCCCACAGCTGCAGTGCTTGGCTCCTGTCATGCCAGGGGCAGAGAGCAGGAGAGCTGGGTCCTGCTCCCTCCTGTGTGTGGGACAGGAGTGTCCCTGAGACACAGCTGGCATGGGCAGGGTTTGCAGCCTGTTCTACACCTTTCCTCCATCCCGTGGTGCAAGACTGTGTGGCAGACAGGGGCTGTACTGGCCAGAGGAGCCTATGGGACAGCAGTGATGGCGTGGGATGGGCCAGCTCATCCCTGTCCCTCCACAGCCCCTCTGGTTTCTTCTGCAGGTGGCAACAGGAGAGGACAGGGAGTCCCTGATGCGTGGACGGTTGGCCATGTCCGGGGTGAGTGGGGACACCAAGCAATTCCTGCTGACATCAGGGTGATGTGTGCCCCCAGGACCCTGGTGAGCTGCAGGAGGGCCCATGTCCAGTGCCCTTGGTCCTCAGCCTGGGTTTCAGATGGTCCTTGGTGGCTGTGGGAGGCAGAGGGGTCCAGCTCTCGCTGCCCCTGCTGACTCTGCCCTCTCCTTGCAGAAGCACTGGCCCCCTGGGACACAGTGTGTCACCAAGCACGACCACAGCAAGCCCAAGCCCCGGGAGCTGGCATTCCACAAGGGTGATGTGGTCACCATCATCGAGGCCGTGGAGGTGAGACCGATGGGTGCTCAGGGACGCACTGCCCTGGGAGGGCATGGCAGGAATGGGACCACAGTGCCTTCAGCTGAGCTGCCAGAGCCAGTCCCCTCTTCCAGTGGGATTCTCCCTTCCTACCCTTCCTCTGAGACTCTCTCTCCCCCAGGGCAAAGGCTGGTACCGTGCCAGACACAACGAGACAGGGCAGGAGGGGCTGCTGGCGGCCAGCGCGCTGCGGGAGCGCGGTGCCATCCGTGTCGACCCCAAGCTCAGCCTCATGCCGTGAGTACAACTGGAGGGGGCCTGTGGGACCTAGCTGAGCCCCAGGAGCTGTGACAGCAGATGAGTCCAGCATGTTTTCCCTCATCCAGGGTTTGGGTGGACAGCTGGGGGCAGAGCAGCCTTTAGTCATGCCCTGGTGATGGAAGGATTTGCTGGGGCTAGTACTTGGCTTTAAGAACCCCTAGTTGTGTCCACCCATCTTGGATGGACCTCACGGAGAGGGGTTTTATGTAGTGGGATCTGTGTAGCTTTGACAGGGGCTCTGCTGTCCCCATCTTGCTGCTGGCACTGGGTGATGCCCACTGCCACAGTCCCCCTCCCCAATGCCCCTTTCCTCAGCTGGTTCCACGGGAAGATCTCAGGGGTGGAGGCAGTACAGGAGCTGCAGCCCCCCGAGGACGGGCTGTTCCTGGTGCGTGAGTCTGTCCGGCACCCTGGGGACTACGTGCTGTGCGTGAGCTTCGGCAGGGAGGTGATCCACTACCGCGTGGTGCACGAGGAGAACACGCTCAGCATCGACAGCCAGGAGTACTTCTCCAACCTCATTGACATGATCGAGGTGAGACTCCCCATCCCTGGGCAGTGAGTGCTGCTGGTCCCAAATGGGGGCAAGAACCTCATGGGGGGTCACACAGAGTAGCGTCAGATCCCTGTCCTGCTCTTTGTGTTTTCCACTGGCCTTTGTTACCTGGCCATCCCTGTGAAAGGCTCGTGGTTCCCACTCAGTTTGGGGTGCAATGAGCAGATCCAGGATGCCCCAGGCGGTGCCTCTACAAACCAGCCATACTGGCTGCAGCCCCAGTTCTGTGCCAAGGACCACATTCCCCCATCCCTGCTTATGCAGTGCTTCACACAGCAGGAAGGTCTTGGTGGCCTTTGCCTCCCCAGGACTTTGAGGCATTTTACCATGTCTCTCTCTCCCTTCCAGGCACCCTCTCACCTGCTGACCCCACAGGGCCCTCAGGCTCTTGCTTGAGCTCTTGGCCCTCCTCCAAGTTCTTGCTTGAGGTCCTTGACCCTTCTCCTCTGCAGAAGGTTGAACTCTCATGTTTTGTCATTTAGACACAACTTCTGCTTTTGAGTGGGTCCTTTGCTCTCTCAGCTGCCCTAGCCACGCTATGAAACCACAAAGGCCATCCATCCCACGCCATCCTGGCCTGGCCTGGCCTATACCACTGCTTCTGCTCCCTTCATCTCTGCAAACTCCCCTCAGCTGCGGAAGCACCCACTGGGACCTCAACCCCACCAGCAGCATCCTGTGTCCCCTGTGGTCCATGCTGGTGTTCCTCTGACTGTGTAGAGGGGAGCAGGGCTGAGGCACAGTCTGCAAACCACAGTGCTGGGGAAACAGGGTGTTTCGTGCTGCCCAAGCCAAAGAGGCTCAGAGCCCTTGAGGGTGGTGATGGTGGGGTCCCATGCAGCACCCCAAAGCTGTTCCCTGGATTCACACCCTGAGCATGAGGGTAAGAGCTGACATCACCTCCATCTGTTCATCCCTTGCCAGCACTACATGAAGGAGCAGGGAGCCATCTGCACCAAGCTCGTGAAGCCCAAACCAAAAACCGGGATGAAGTCAGCTGAGAAGGAGTTGGCCAAAGGTAGGGGATGGTGGGAGAGGATCACGGTCTGGGCTTTGGGGACAAAGCAACATGGCCCCACTAGTAGTCCCTGCTAATCTACCCTTGTGCCCACGCCCAGCTGGGTGGTTATTGAACCTGAAGAACCTCACACTGGGAGACCGAATTGGCAAAGGCGAGTTTGGAGGTAGGTGAGAGGGTGGGGTTGGGGGTTCCCTGGCTGCAAATTTCCCCACATGGCACTCCCTGATCCCCCCACCCATCCCATGTCATGGGGGACTCAGCCTGGGATGCAGAAGGTCAGCTGTGGGGCTCAGCCTGACTCCCCATCCCCTCTCAGATGTTCTGCAGGGTGAGTACATGGGACAGAAGGTGGCTGTGAAGAACATCAAGTGCGATGTGACTGCCCAGGCCTTCCTTGCTGAAACAGCTGCCATGACGTGAGTGCCCCATGGGGGTATGACCCAACCCTGCCCTGTGGCCCAGGGATGAGCAGGTACCCCCTTGACTCAGATCTCCTCCATTACAGGAAGGTCCAGCACAAAAACCTGGTGTGCTTGCTGGGTGTGATCCTGCACAATGGCCTCTACATTGTCATGGAGTTCATGAGCAAGGTGAGGGCTCCCAGTGGCTCCTCAGCCATCAGGACCCATCACTGCTCAGATCTGGAGACAAAACCTCTGTTTAGGCGCTGAGCCATAGGGATGTCAAGCACTGCAGCCCCCACAGGAGGCAAAGTCTCCCAGCAGCCCCACCCGGTTTGTCCTTATTTGTTTATCCTCCTCTGTCAGGGCAACCTGGTGAACTTCCTGCGCACACGGGGCCGGGCGCTTGTCCCAACCCAGCAGCTCCTCCTGTTCGCCCTGTAAGTCCATGTCCCTCCCTCCAGTCTGCGGACTGCTTTGCATCCCCAAGAGCAACCCCAGGGACACGTGGTGACAAGGCTTTGTCTCAATGGGCTGTGGCAGGGATGTGGCTCAGGGCATGGACTACCTGGAGTCCAAGAAGCTGGTGCACCGGGATCTGGCTGCCCGAAACATCCTCATCTCCGAGGAGAACGTGGCCAAAGTGAGTGATTTTGGCTTGGCCCAGGTCAACCCCAAGGGCACAGACACCACGTTGCTCCCTGTGAAGTGGACGGCGCCAGAGGCCCTGAAACACAACGTGAGCACCAGAGGGAAGGAAGGGGGTCCACAGGGTCCTTCCAAGGCATCTCATCCCCTGAGGTCTCCCCTTCTCCTTCCCCTGCCCACTGACCTGTCCCTGCCCCACAGTAGCTTCTGAAACAATCAGCCCTGCATCTCCCCAGGTTCTGGCTCTGTCCTGACCAGCCCTTGCCTGGGGTGCAGCAGGAACTGGGGCAGCTCCAGTGGGATCAATCAGGATGATGGGAATGGGGGGAGTTCGCACCCCGGGGAGTTGGTGGGGCAGAGAGCAGGCACTGTCCCCTGTCCTGCCCTTGGGAAACAACAGGGACCCAGCACAGCCACCGGCTGGCTTCAGCCTCCCCACTTGCTGCCACCACAGAAATTCTCCTCCAAGTCGGATGTGTGGAGCTACGGGATCCTCCTGTGGGAAACCTTCTCCTTCGGACGGGCACCTTACCCCAAGATGGTGAGTGCTGTGCCAGGGGACACCACTGCTGGCACCAATGGGATGGGGACATCCCACTGTCCCCTGGCCAGGGATGGGAAGGGGGTCCCAGCTGTCTTCTCCACCCTGCCAGACCCTGAAGGAGGTGACAGAGCTGCTGGAGCAGGGGTACCGCATGGACGCCCCTGAGGGCTGCCCACCCTCTGTCTATGCCCTGATGAAGAGCTGCTGGGAGCTGGAGCCAGGCAAGCGCCCGTCCTTCAAGAAACTCACAGAGAAGCTGCAAAAGGAGCTGAAGCACCTGAGGGACGTCTAACCCCTGTGCCCTTACTAAGACCCAGGGCATGAAGCGGCTGAGACCGTCTGGGGCTAGGAGTCACATGGCAAAGGGGCCAGAAGTGGGGTAGCCTTTGGTGCCACTCTTGCCCTGTGGACATGGGGCAGCACCTGGAGGGGTCTCACTTCCCCTGGGGCACCCAACAACGAGGCAACAGCCTCCCTCACCCCAGCACCGTCCTTCTGACAGCTCAGAGAAGGTTCCCATGGGATCAATGTCCCCTGACCAATTGGGGTGGGGAGTGTAATCACCAAAGGGCCCAAGCCCCACACCCCCTGTGCTCAGCCACAGGAGCCCAGCAGCACTTTGAACTGCGAATCCCAGTGCTGGGAGACAAGACTGGACATCTTTTGCTGTGGGATGAAACCCCAACACTGATGCAGCCCTGCCCCAGCCTCCTGGCCCGGCATGGAGATTCGACACACCCAGTTAAATCGCACGGATTTGGGTTTTTTGATTAAACCAAAGAAATTAGTTCAACAGCATCTTTAAGCCTCTGGGGTGAAATTAGGCCTATGGCTTCCTCGGGGCCTAGCAAAGACCAGCCAAAGGCTTTAGTGGGGCAGCAGCTCTGACCCTCAGGGCCCCCTATGCAGTCCAGCCCCTCTCCCCTCGGGGATCTACGCGTCGGGGGATTATGATTTTAATCATAGGCTGTGTGGGAATTGCTTGTGTGTAGATTACAGGCACAGGGCACATCCCTGGCAGTGGGCAGCCCCCAGCCCTGCAGGCTCCCAAGCAATCTCGAGTCTTGGTGAGCGGGGATTAGCAGGGGCATGGGGCTGCCAGCGGGCGGGTGTGTGCCCGTTGCTGCCTTGTCTGCTGCCAGTCCTTTGACCCTCCAGCGGTGTTTTTTGGCTAATCCTCTTGTGTCTCCTCTGTGCTGATTTCTTGCATCTCCAGTCCCACTGTGTGGGTGGCTGTGGGTGCCCACGGCTTGGGATTCTCCCCATGACTTGGCCCAGTGGGTACTGCCCCCACTGGGACCTGTGTAATGGAGGGGTCTTTCAGCCTGACCCAAGGTGTGCCGGGACTCAGTGGCTCCTTCCACCTCCCCATTGCCCTGATGAGGCAGCACCTGCTGTCCCCTCACACTGCCGCTGACCCCCCCCCAGCACCCTTGGGTGCAGTGGTCAGCACAGGAAGGTCTTCCCAGCCCAATGGTTGTGACTTCCCCTCCTAATGCCTTAATCCACCCTTGATCCGCAGTGCCCCTGGGCCGGTTCCTCTGACCTTGCAGGTGCAGGGACACGGTGGGCACCGTGGGGCACAAGCTGCCACTGCCACCCACCATGGCCTCCTTCTTCATGACTGCCCTGAAGAGCTTCCAGGGGGCAAAGGAGGAGCCGTCCAAGGGGCCCCCCAAGGATGACAAAGCAGCTGCCCTGCCCAATGGCATGGCCCGCGAGGAGTTTGAGGAGTACCAGCGGCAGCTGCTGGAGGAGAAGTAAGGCTTCACCGGGGCTGGGGGCTCGCTGGGGTCCCCCATGCGCCAGGACCAGGATCCCACATGCCACGGGTTGTCCCCAGGGTGGCACAGGACAGGGACAGGGAGGCAGCCAAGGCAAGGAACAGGGCAGAGCGGGTGCCCTTTGGTAATTCTCCCCCACAGCGCGGAGGTCCCTGTGGGTGCTGGCACAGGACTTGGTGCACCATAGGTGACAAGGGAAACCCCCAGGTGTCAGTGCCCCAGGGTGGGTGTCTGGTGCCAGCCCAGCACCCTTGGAGCCAAGGGATGGGGGTGGAAGAATGGGATTGGATTAAAGTCCCACCTCCCTGGGACCTGGTGCTGTGGGTGGCTTGGCACCAGGGAACTGAGAGGCCACGGGAGGAGCGAGTCCCTGCAACGGGCACTTTCTCTGCTGGGTGCTGGATGGGCAGGATGTGGCCCCTGCCTCCAAGTTCCCATTGCAACCCTCCTGTGGACCTCAGGACTTTTCCTGCCTCCTGCCCTGGACCTGCTACTGCAGGAGGATTGGGGTGGTATCAGTGTGGTTCTGGCAGTGGGGCTCAGTGAGGTGGGGTGATACTGCGGCACCTGCTGCTCCCAGAAGACCACAGCAATCCTGGGAGGTTCTGGCAGGGCTCGGTGAGGTGAGGGTGACAGTGTGGCGCTTGTGCTGGAGGGCGATACCAGGGGTCCTGGCCAGGGCTCGGACAAGTGGGAGTGACAGTGTGGCACCGGCTACAGGATCGAGCGGGACAAGGCGTTTGCGCAGAGGAAAGCAGAGAGAGCCACTGTGCGGATGCACCTGCGGGGCAAGTACCACCTGACCCAGGTAAGAACCGTCCCGCCCGCAGTGGGACCTGGGGGCTCCTCCGAGCCTCCATCCCCCGAGACATTCCCGGCCCCGCGGCTGCCGGGCTCCCCCGGACGGGAGGGATTCCTGAAGAGGGCAGCAGACGGCCGCTGTCTCCGTCTGACCATCCGCCGCCCACTGTCCGTCCAGCGTCCGAGTCTGGCACCGGGCGGTCCTGGCATCCTCCAGCGCCCGCAGCACCCTGGTCCTGGCTGTCCCCCTTGCCCCGCTCGGCACCGGGCCAGCCCCGCCCGACGCCCCCTCCCACCTCGTGCAGGACGAGCGGGACGAGGCGCAGGTGCACGTGGCGGGCGGGGTGGTGGAGCTGCCGCACGAATTGGCTGCCATGGTGCGCGGCGAGGAGGAAGAGGAGGAGGAAGGCGGCTCCGCGGCCTTCGCATTCCTGACAAAGCTGCGGGAGGTGGAGCTGCCGGCGCTGCGGGACCGCACACTGGGTGGCGTGAACCAGGTGAAGGAGAAGTGCTCTCTGATGTAGGTAGCATCGCTGCCCACCCTGCGGTGTGTGACTCCGGTCCCGCCTGTGCCCCCCAGGACCCACGGAGTGCAGAGGCTGTGGGTGCCGTTACCTGCGCGTGGGGGTCCCAATACACGTGCTGGGCGTGGGTTTTCCTGCCCCAAAACATTGCCAATAGCTTTCCCAGGGGTGTGGTGGATGGTGTGCAGGATGCCTGGGTTTCCTCAAGCCGTGCTGGCCTAGCCCCTCCTGTGTGCCCCTGGTGTGCACCCTGTGATGAGGCAGGTCCCTGATGCTTTGTCACCCCCAGCATCAGCCCCGGCGCCTTGTGCACCATTTGGCTTAATAAATGCAGCACTTTCTGGCACCAGTCTGGCCTTCCTGGTGTGTCCTGTGCCCGCACAGACCCTGTCCTGGGTGGAGGATGACATGATGACAGCACTGCAGCAGGGCTGTCCCACATGCCCTGAGCCACTAGGCAGCCCAGGACACTTGGCTGCTGGATCCCCACCTCCTGCAGCAGCCCCCAGGCACGCGAGTCAGTGGCACCCGATGTCCCCTGGGGCATCCCTGGGAGACAGCCCTGGCGGGGGATGTGGCAGCGTGTCCCGCCCCACTCGAGCCTCCCCTGCCCGTGCAGGCGGCGAGGGGTTCCCTTTGGCTGGGCCAGGGTGCCCCTGTGCCTCTTGCCCCTCCAGGGACTCACTCCTGGGCACTCGGCAGCGGCCCTGGCTTAAATGCCGCTGCTCCGGAAGGCCGGGGGCTGCTGAGATCACTAATACCTGCCTATTTTAGCGAGGTCTAATCTTCCTGAGTCGCCTGTCCCCGAGGACTAAGCTATGTGAACCCGTGTAAAAGTACGGGCAGCGGTGCCCCAGCGGCACCTCCCGCCGGAGCCGGAGCCGGAGCCGCGGGAGTCCCGCTGTGTGTGCATGAAAGGAAGGACGCGCCGGCCGCCTCCGTCCTCCCCACGCCGCAGCCATCTGCTCCGGAAAGGCTGCGGGCACGGCCCGGCCCGGGCTGCCCACGGCCCTCATGACCGGGCTGGGAGGAGGAGACCGAGAGCTGTGGGGTGGGAGCTGTGCCGCGGAGCTCAGCACTGCCATGAGACCCTCCCAGCTTGGCCATACTGGGTGGCATCCGACCAAGGAGGTCTCCCCAGGAGATGCAGGAGGTGCCCAGGACCCCAGGAGCAGCCACCCCTGGAGTACTAGTCCAGAGAATGGTGACTGCTGGAGCATCCCAGGGAGTGTGAGATGGGCTCGTCAGAGCCTCTTCACGTTTGGTGGCCCTGCTGTCCCCGCTGTCCCCACAATCCCTGCTGTTGCTCACATCCTTCCTCTCCAGCCTCTTTAGAACTTTCAAAATCTCCCTTCGGGCACAAACCCCACCAGTCTTATGTGGGATGGGGCCATCTGTGCCCCACCAGTCCCCTGCCAGGTCCCTGATGGGGTGGCAGCAGCTGTGGCACCCAGCACACCACTGTTCCCACCCCACGTCCCTGCACTTTGCAGTGCTGGGCTGGACACCAAGTGCCAGCTGCTGGGATGGTGGCACTGAGGTCCCCAATGCACTCTGTCACCACAGTTCCCCCATCTCCCCTCCACATGAGGGCCCCATCCTGCCCTGAAGGGCAGCCCTCTCCCAGTGCTCCCAGTGGGGCTGTGTGGGGACTCCCAGCGCCAGCTGGGATTCGGGTCAGGACCCTCCACCAGGTCTCCTTGGCTAATCGTCCTGCCCCCCCCCCNCCGCCTCCGGCCCCACCGCCCCGGTAAGCTGACGCAGCGTCTCTAAGCGTTAGCAGCTTTGCGCGCTAATAGGATTAGGGAGGTTTAAAACTGTCATTTGAGTGAACTAAACCCCCTGATACTCTGCATTGCACCTTCTTAACCAATTTGCCTTCAATTAGGGTAATTGGGAAACTAGCAAAGAAGTATAGCATTAATATTTTAAAGTGATGAAGCGATTACGGGCCTTGGACGAGGAAGCAAATCAATTTGCTATCTGCTCCTAAAAGGCAATTATAATCATTTGGCAAATCAGCCTGCTGCCTCCCCCCGGGCAAGCCAACACCTTACGGCGGCCGCGGGGCCGGCACGGCACTCGCTGCGAGCCAGCAGCGCCGAGGCCGGGCAGCTGGGTACCCCCTGCCCCCAACCCAGCACCCTGGGGACCCCCTGCCTCCAACCCAGCACCCTGGGTATACCCTGCCCCCAACCCTGCACCCTGGGGACCTCCCTGCACCCCCGGCAGGGTGGGCTAGCCTGCGAGAAGCTGCTGAGGGCCACCAGAATGGGAGACACTGCTCCTGAATTCATCACAGTGGCCAGTGTGGGCACCTGACCAGGTGGGGTCCAGGTGCCCATTTGCAGCCCCTGTCCCACATGTCATCCCTGTGCCTGGGAATGTCCCCAAACCCCCCATAGGCAGCACCTCCCTGCGCACCCCTGCACCCCCTGGCAGCTCTGTATGCTGTGGGGGTGTCACCCCATCCCTGTGGCCCCCCTGGACATGTCATGCCACTCCTTGTCTGGGGCCTTGCTGTCCCCAGAATGGTGCCAGCCTGTCCCTGGGGTGGTGACCTTCTGTCCCCAGGAAGGTGGTAGCTTGCTGTCCCCAGGGGGTTGGCATCCCCAAGACAGCATCCTGCTGTCCCTAGAGCAGTGTCAAGTGGGGCAGACAAAGCTGCACAGCCTGAACGAGGGACACTGAGATGGCCTTGGGGCCCAAACCAGCACAAGGAGAGGGCTGCAGGACCCTGCCAGCAGCAGCCCCGTGAGGAGGGCACAGACCCACGTGGGGCCAGCAGCCACCAGGCACAGGATGCTGGGGTCCAAAATCCCCACAGTGACATTTGCCATCTGAAAGGGGAACTGTGGTGAAGAGGGGAAGGGAGTGGGAGGAAGACGAGACGTGGCCGGGGGCGACAGCAGTCACAGGTGGCAGGAAGAGGTTTTTGGGAGAAAGTAAAAGTGAGTGAAGAAATAAAAGTGCAAAATCAATCCCACAGGATGGAGGTTCTGGGCAGCACCAAGCACATCCTCCCCGGAGCACCCCAGGACCCCTAACATGATGTTCCCATCATCCATCAGAGTCCACAGGCAGCAGTGGGAGAAGGGAGAAGGATGGTCGTCCTTCCCCTCAGCCTCGTTGCCTTTGCCCCACAGTCCCACAGCCAGGGACCATGGGCAGTCCCCAGGGATGGTCCCCATGATTGGACCCCACAGTCAGTCCCCACAGGGTGTCCCCATGCCTGGTCCCAGTGTTCAGTCCCGTATCCATGAATCATCCCCATGTCTGGTCCCATGGGCACTGCCCCGTGGCTACTCCCCACAGCTGTTCCCCACACTTGGTCCCCCTGCCTGGTCCCTCTCTCTGGCCCCTGTTAGTGTTCTCCCTGCCTGGTGTCCATACCAGGTCCCTTAGGCTGTTCAGGGCTCCTGGTCCCTGTGGCTGGTCCCTACACCAGGTCCTCACACCTGGGGCCCCCACCCAGACCCCAGAGCAGGTCCTCAGACCATATCCCCACACTGGGTGCTCACAACTGGTCCCCATCCCTGTCCCCACACCCATCCCCATCCCTGCTCCCCACTTGGGCAGGGCTCCACAGGCAGCATCACCCGCAGCTGTGGGGCCATCCACACCATCACAGGGCCACCCTCAGCCTGGCCATCCTCATCCGGGGGAACAACACCCCCCAGCGCAGCATCCCCATCCCCTGGACCCCATCCCTGGGGCAGTGCCTCGCAGCCCAAGGAAATCCTGCCCCCTCCCCCTCCATCCTTTCTTCTCCGCTCCCCCTGTTTCTAATTCTTTCTCCTCGCCCGTAATGAGGGGATTACACAGCAAACTCCAGCAGGACGCCTTTGTGGGGAGACAATCCGAGTGGGGAAGGCAGTTCGGGGCTTTGTCCGCCACTGCCCCCCCGGACCCGTGCTGGGGGGACATTTAGAGCAATTACTTGTCCAGAAAGTAACTGTCAATCATTCTTAAAGGGGAAGGCCTCCAATTAATAACCTCGTCTTAATCCTTTGGACTCATTTCCAATCTGCAGTGCCTTGGTGACATCTGCAACACTAAATAAAGATTCTCCCGAGCCTTAGCACGGCGGTTCTGTGACAAATAAGAAGACTAGAGGCAACTTTGGCGGCCAAAGCTGCGAGATTGGTGAGGTTGAGCCGCTTGTTTGGTTCCCGGGAGGGACTGGCAAAGTTAAATACTCCTGGAAAAGCCGAGTTGGGCCCAGCAGGTAACGCCGTTTTCTTCTGATTTGGGATGAAGCACTGAGGGAAGATACTGAGAAAGGGAACCAGTGTCCCCAGGGTGTGTCTGGGGCTGGGGACGGGGCTGGCACCCTTCCCTGGGGGCTTGGCAGAGGGTGCGGGCACCGGTCAGCGTCACTGGCTCCAATTTACATGGGGCCAGGGGCAGGAGCCACCCACGCTCCTACCACCCATCCCAGGCAGCTTGAGCCCAGGGAGCCAAATCCTGGCACCCAGATGGGCTTCTACAGGCAAGGAAAGGGGTCCCAGTGGAAGCCAGGGCTGTCCCTGGGCTGTCTCCTCCGCATCGCCTGCTGCCAGGTAGGGCCACTTGTCCTTGCTGATGCTCAGATGCTTTGCAGTACTGAGGAAGTGAGTTTTTTACCCACTTCGACCAGGGTTCAGTGTCGTTTCTGTTGCCTTTTTGGGTGTCTTTAGCAGCAACTTTCCCCTCCCCCTGGCTGGCAGCCCCCACAGGAAAACCTCCGGTTGGGGCATCAAGGAGACGAGGGGAAGAACCCTCTGGAGGCATCAAGTCTTTCTGGTTCTCAGCACAGTTTTACAGCTTAAGGGTTTAAACCCAAAAAATTACTGTCAGGATGCCAGTGGCTGCAGGAAGATGTCCTTTGGCAGCTGGCAGTCCAGCACCCCCTGACCCAGCTCAGCACAGCCCATTTTCAGGCAGGATTCCCAAAACGCTGGCAGTGAAGCCTCGGGGTTCCTGAGGCCAGTCCCTGGAGGATGGGGAACACAGGATGGTTTGTGCTGACATCCCCCAGCCTGATCCTGTCAGGGTGGCCCCTTACCCACCCAGGGACATCTGTGCCCCTGACCAGGCTGAGGTGGGGGGGTCCTTGCAGGTTGTGGTGATGGGCCCCACTGCTGGGTCACTCCTGCTCTGTTATTTTGCCATTCTTGGCTTGTTCCTGCTCCCAGGATGGGCTTTGCTACTCCATGGGGAGCTTTGGCCTCCTTTGCTTTCAGATGGGGTCAGGGTGGGGGGACCATGGGGCTGCACCTTGTTCCTGTCTCCCCACCACCCCTCACCTCTTCTCTCCTTCCACTTGCCCCATCTTGTCCCTGTCCCCCTCCAGCTTCTCTCACCCATCCCCTCCAGTGCCCAACAAACCCATTCCCATTGCCTCAGCTCCCCTCAGCCCCCACCCAGCCCCAGCTCCCCCACATTCCACATGGGACCATGGGACCTGGCTGGGCAGGGCAGACAGGGGCTCCTGGTGGGGTGCTGGGTCCCCTGGGGGGTCTGAGCCCCAGGCAGGGGCTCTGGGTGCTCCAGGTGCTCACACCCCCCCTCCTCTCTTTGCAGGTGTGGAGCTGCGCAAATGAGAAGCAGGTGAGTGAGAGCGGGATGGCAGTGGGGGACCCCGTCCCCTCCCTGTGTCCCCAGACCCAGGACACACCACAACACTTGCATGGTCACCACAGGGCCCCTGCTCCCCCCAGCACCCCCTCAGCCCTCCTTGGGGCACCCCAGGGTGCAGCACCCAGCACCCCTGCCCCTACTCATGGCTTCCCTGAGGCACTCTGAGACTGCACCCTGAGCTGGGCAAATACCCTAGGGCCACAGACACTGCACGAGGGGCTATGGGGCATCTGGGGAGGCTGCAGCTCTCAAAGCACACCCACCGTGCTGCACCCACACTGCACGTGCACAGCCCACGCAGCACACAGGCCCAGTGTGCGTGTGGCACATGCTGGGTGTGCAACACACACTGCAGTGTGCATTGCACACACTGCACACACAGAGTGCACACACACTGCACACACACTGCACACACACACTACACATGCTGCGCACACGCCGCACACACACAATGCACACACACTGCATGCACACACTGCACACACAATGCACACGCTGTGCACACGCTGCACACACACACTGCACACACACTGGGTGCACACTGCACGCGCGCACATGGCGCACACATACACTGCACACCCTGCATACACTTCACGCACTGCACACACACACTGCGCACATGCTGCACACACAGCACACACACTACATGTGCACTGCACACACTGCACACTCATTGCACACACTGCACACACCCACTGCACACCCACTGCACACACACACCATACACATACACCACACACACACTGCAAACACTGCACACACACACCATACACATACACCACACACACACTGCACACCCACTGCACACACAGACCATACACATACACCACACACACACTGCACACACTGCACACACACACTGCACATAAACACTGCACATACACTGCGCTTTGCTACACACGCATGCATGCACCACATGTGCTGCACTGCATGGTCTGTGCCACAGGCTCTGCACGTACCTCTGCTGCACATGCCACGTGCACACACAGGTACTGCACATACTGCACACACACCACACACACTGCTTTTGCTCTGCACGCACACCACACACACTGTACACACAGTGCACACACACTGCACATATTGTGCACATGCTGCACACAGTGCTCACACTGTACACACTGCTCATACTCTGCCCACTTTTCACACTACACACACACTGCAGTCTCTGCACACACTGCACATGCAGTGTGCACTGCACACACAGGCTCCACACACACTGCACACTCACTGTGTGCCCACAGCTCCTGTGCCCACATGCTGTCAACACTCCGCACACGCAGCATGCCCTGCTCTGCTGTGCCCACACTTACCTGCCCTGTGTCCTGCAGGTGTAGGCACTGCACCATGTGTGCTGCATGCACAGCACATGGGCACTGCACTCTGTCACTGCACACAGCAGCACGTGGCACCAACCACCCTTCACACACACTCAGCCTCGCACAGGCACACCCACACTGTGCATGTGCTTCACACATTCCTCCCCGTGCTCAGCCAAATGCACACCCTCCCACACCTGCACCTCACTGCAAGCCCCCCTGAGTATCCCATAGCTGCTCTGCAGGCAGCTGCTCTGCAGGCACACCACCCCAGTGGAGGCACTGACATGCTGTGGACACACCACTCACACCTGCACTGCCCACTGCACACAGGAGCAGTCACCACATGTGCACAGCCAGAGAAACACCCAACACCCACCCCCTGCTGCTGCCCTCTGGGATCCCTATTTATACACCCTTCCAGCATTAACTGATGCTCCTTTTCCCTCCCCACTCTCATTTAAGCATCAGCCAGGTCTTTGCTGATGATGCAGCGCCTTCCCCTTGCCCCAGGATTATGGCTTTCCACCCCATTTTCATGTCTGCCGACATCCTCACGGTGGAAAGAGACACTTAATCCCCAGCAAATACTGCAGGAAGATTTCAGATGCCGGATAAAAAGCTTAAAGATGAAACGTTGCAAGGGTTGAAAATGCTTATAAGCGTCACCAAAACGGTTATTAGCCAGGGGACAGTGCCAGGTCACTCCTGCATTGCTCGGGGACTGACACTGGGCCTTCCAGTGCTCCAGGGCCAGCCTTCCCCATGGAAGAGGCTGGAGGAGAGGAACTAGTCTGGAAGGAGGGATTCAACCCAGACCTGGTCCCCTTCAGGGCAGGGCAGGGGGAGATCAGGTCAGCTCTCAGTGATGGTGCTTTCATAAAATCCTCCATTTTAGGGGAAATTTGACTTTTAGCACCAACAGGTGCATTGGCCTGGTGGTATCTCACAGCACAGCCAAGTGCAGGGTGCTCAGGGTGTCCATCTCCAGGACACTGTGTCAGTCCCTGGAACCATGGGTCAGTCCCCAGGACACCACAGCCCTGGGATAACACTGTGGCAGAGGGGATTATGCCTTTGCATAACCTGTTCCTGGGGCCGCCCCATCCTCCCGTCCCTGCATCCACTTGTCCATCTGTCCCCATACAGGGATACATGGGGGGTCTGATGGCCCCTCACCCTGCTAACCCCGCGGTCCCCTCGCAGGTGCCACCATGTTCCTGAATAAGTGTGAGGGGGACCTGGGCGAGCTGCGGAAGCCGGGGGACAGCGAGGGCACCCCGCCAGCCTCCGCCGAGGAGGAGCAGCCCAAGAAGAAGCACCGGAGGAACCGCACCACCTTCACCACGTACCAGCTGCACGAGCTGGAACGCGCCTTCGAGAAGTCCCACTACCCCGACGTGTACAGCCGCGAGGAGCTGGCCATGAAGGTCAACCTGCCAGAGGTCCGCGTGCAGGTAGGGCAGGCACTGCTGGCCCCAGCACCCCAGATCTGTCTTTGGACAGTGTCAGAGGGACCCCCTGGTGCTGGAGAGCTCTGCTCTGCTCTCAGCTCCACCCCCACCACCTCCGTCTGTGCCTCAGTTTCCCCACTGCTCGAGATGGAAGCAGCATCTCTGCAGAGCTGACTGCTCCTGACAAAGCCAGGGAAAGGGTTTAATGGCTGAGCCTTGTTCTCCATGGGGACCCAGTTTGGCCCATGGGGTCCCAGTTCAGCCCACAGGCCCAAGGCTCTGTTTGGGCAGGGAGATGGTTTTCAGAAATTCTTTGTCCCCTTCTGGTGGTGGCTGCTCCCATCCCTCCTGCTGTTCATGTGGGAAAGCAGCCAAATATTGGCCAATTGTAGCCACTTCCAGGTCTTTAGGGCTGGGAAAGTACAAGATCCTCACAGATTTGAGACTTCTAAGCTTGTTGGAGCAGGGCAGTTCAGGCGGTCAGTGGGGTTGGGCAGGTTTTGTTCCCTGGGTTGTCGGAAAAGGCTCATGGGGGAACAGCACAGCCTGGGAAGAGCCTGGGGTCCCACCAGTCTGGTCCCCACCATCCCTGGACTTACAGGCTGAGATCAGGGAGAGGGAAAGGGTCAGTGTGCTGAAGAAGAGATGAACTCCCTGCAAAGCAAAGCAGTAACCCCTGCACAAACAGACTGAGTTCCCCAGGCCTCAGCCCCACCCTTTTTGGGGGATCCAGACCATAATAACATCTCTGCTGAGCTCTTTGAGCTATGACCAGTTTCAAAGAATCACAGCATCATTCAGGTTGGAAAAGCCCTCTGAGACCATTTAGTCCAACTGCTCATCCAGTGCTGCCAAGGCCACCACTAACTCATGTCTCCCAGAGCCACATCCATATCTTAAATCCCTCCAGGGATGGTGACTCCACCACTACCCTGTGCAGCCTGTGCCAGGGCTGGACACTTTTGGTGAATAAGTTTCCTCCAATATCCAACTTAAATCTCCCCTCACACAACCTGAGGCTGTTTCCTCTGGTCCTGGCTCTTGTTCCCTGGGAGGAAAGCCTGACACCCACCTGGTTCCACCCTCCTGTCAGGGAGTTCAAGAGAGTGAGAAGGTCCTCCACCAGCTTCCTTTTCTCCAGGCTGAGCATCCCCAGCTCACTCAGCTGCTCCTCATCAGACTTGTGCTCCAGATCTTCCCTGCTCAGCTGTTGATCTTTCCTCCCCCTTTGCCTCTCACAGAAGACCCTGTGCTGCTCTGAGGAGATGGGGACCAGCACTCTAATGAGCTGTTCCCACAGGGCCAGATGTCACTGCTGAACTTGGCTTGCTGGTCCCTGATGTTCCTGCTGGGTTTTGGTGCAACTGTGGCAGTTTAACTTCTAAAAGTCTTGACCAAAGGGCTGGAAAGGCTGGATAACACTACCCAAGGGCTGCTGAGTGTCTTCAGGGCCAGGGTGCACATTCCCATGGAGCATGAGAGTAGGGATTGTATGCTGACACCTCTTGCTTTCTACAGATCAGGGATGTCCTCGGTCTCTGGGGCTTTTAGGAGATGTCTGGCAGAGGTGTGTGGTGTGCTGGAATTGCTGGAGTCTTTTGGGGCAGTCCTTGTGCAATGGGGTACCCCATACATCACACCCCACCTGGAGCACTCCCTGTGGGGCACCCTACATGGGATACAGCCCACGGGGCACCCTGCATGGGGCACAGCATGTGGGGCACACCGCAAGGGACCAGCTGGGCATGGTGGAGCTCACCCTGGCTCTCACCTTGCAGGTCTGGTTCCAGAACCGACGAGCCAAGTGGAGGCGGCAGGAGAAGATGGAGGCCAGTTCCATGAAGCTCCACGACACCCCTGTACTCTCCTTCAACCGGCCCCCCATGACCCCCAACGTGGGGCCCATGAGCAACTCCCTCCCGCTTGACCCGTGGTTGACGTCCCCCATCTCCAGCGCCACCACAGTCCACAGCATCCCCGGCTTCATGGGAGCCCCCCAGGCCCTGCAGCCCCCCTACGGCGGGCACTCCTTCCTCAACACCCCTCCACCGATGGCGCAGGGCATGCAGCCCATGGCCCCCGCGCCCTACCAGTGTGGCACCCCCTTTGTGGACAAGTTCCCGCTGGAGGAGGTGGACCAGAGGAGCTCCAGCATCGCCTCGCTCCGCATGAAAGCCAAGGAGCACATTCAGACCATTGACAAGACCTGGCAGCCCATTTGATGAACGTTCCCCTCCAGCCCCTCCGGCCACCCTGGCCCCGGCTCCTGCCCCCGGTGCTGGCTCAGCCCTGGGGCAGGTCAGGAAGGACAGTGGGATGCTCAGCAGGACCAAAGCTGGTGCTGGGCAGGGATGCCAGGCTGCATCTTCCCCCTGCCAAGCCAGCACCGGCAGGGGCAGGGGAGCCAGTCAGGTGCTGACAGACCCTGCTGCAGGGGAGCATCCCAGGGGAGCCCATTTGCCTCATTGTGGCAACAGCGCTGGCTGAGAATCTGGCCGAGGCTCAGGCACCCCACCGTGCCACTGGGCCATGCACCACCCCCTGGCCAGACACCTCCTTTCTTCACACCCCTTCCATTATTATTAATTTTTTTTAATGCTGCAGATTTAAACAAAAGTGAACAGAAAAGCTCTAGTTTCATAGGGAGTATTTGGGGGGAGGTTTTAGCTGTGTCAGGGCACGATGCTGGTCGTGCTGGGAGATGTGCTGGCACTGAGAGGACGGTTGTATCGTGAGTAAAGAGATGAGATGAATGGCTGCTGCATGCTGGAGTCGGGCGCTGTGCCCTCGTTAGCACTGCAGGGCTGCCAAGCCTCTGCCGGGAAGGATCTTTCCAGGGGCCATGGGAGCATCATCCCTCGGCATCCTCCTGCCCCACTCCCTGGGGATGGTCTTTGCAGGGCTGGGCCGGGGCCAGGTGTGGGAGACTCACTCCAGCCTCAGCCGTGGGCTGGAACCAACTTGTGCTGCACCGTGGCCTCAACAGCTCATCACGGGTCACCTGCTCCACCATCCCTCTGGGGCTGTGCCCATCACACCCCTGCCCCTACACTCCCCGGAGGTGCCAGTGGCACAAGGGTGCTGGAATTGTGCTGATGAGAGGATGGGTGGCAGTGGGACCCCCAAAGCCCCTGGACAGGGCTGGTGAGCAAAGAGGGCCAGCTGGGAGCCCTGATGTCTCTGCAGCAGGGATGTCAGGGGGTGCCAACACCCGCCTTACCCCTTGTCAGTGGTTCCTGCCAGGTGGGAGCTGGTGATGGTGACAATGTGCCACATCCCCAGGGGTCCCTGGTGTGGCTTTGCAGCTCTTGGGGGCTCTGCCTGCCCACCCACCAGAGCTTGGGGCACAGCCAGTGTCACCATCACACTCACTGGCCCCTAGGGCCAGCACAGCAGGTCAGCAAGAGAGGGGCTCAGCCCTGGGTGAGCAGGAGTCTCAGTCCCTGGGATGCCTCAGCTCCCCGGGGAAGCCAAACGAGGGCCAGCCTTCCCCACACTGAAACAAGATGTTTCCCCAGAAATCCTCCTGCTTCGACCTGGTGGCAGCCACCAGCCAGGGCTGTGCTAGGGAAGCCCCGTGCCCACAGTGTCCCCACGTCCAGGACCCCACTCAGTGCCACCGTGCCCGCCTGCAGTCCCTCTCCGCCGCCCCTGCCTCCCGGGACTCTCACCCCGACCCAAGACCCCCAGGCCGGACTCTGACGTGCCCGCGGGGTCAGGCGGGGCTGGCCGGGATGCCAGCAGGCCAGGCGAGCCACTGACCCCGGCGAGACCCTTCTCCCTGTGCCCCGTCCCCCGGCTGCCGCTGCTCGCCTGTTTCGTTAGCGACAATTAAACCTTTAACAACCCATTAAACGCATAATCGATGGTCCCCGGCCCCCGGCCCAGCTAATGGGGTGAAGCGCCCCGGCAGCGCCGAGCTCCGTCCGGCAGATAATGAAGCAACGGCTGCGGAAGTAATGGGGTTTGATCCGAGGGCCGGGACGCGCTCAATGGGGGCTGCGCTTTTCACATGACATAATTGCCGAGGCTGGCGCCAGAGCGGGGCACCCCCCGGGCTGCGAGCGCCGACAAAGGGCGGCTGTCGCGGGCAGCGGGAGCGCCGCAGCCCCGGCTCGGCTGAGCCTCGTCCGATCGGAGCTTAATTGGGGCGCGGGGGCTGCCCCGGCCCGGCCCCGGCCCAGCGCGGAGGGGCCCCGAAGGAGGATGCGTCTCGCCGGGTCCCTGCGGTCTGGGGGGCTGTGTGAGTTATTGAAATGAGCTAATTTGCATGAGGTGGCACCGGTGTGCCCAGCGCACGGTGGCGAGGGATGTCGGGGTTGGTAACCCTTCTGTGTGTGCGCCCGGGGCTGCGCTGCCCTTCCTGCAGGAACAGGCAAGATTTCTGACCCCAAAATGCCATTTCAAAGCAACACAGGTGCAGAGGAGCTGAGGTTCCTGCCCGGCCCACGTTTATTGTTCTTCCTCGTGGAGACACACTGCAACCCTCCCCAGCGTGTGGGGCTGTGTTTGGGAAAAATCCAAGCAAAAAGGCTCTTTTTTCTCCCTTAGATCCCAATCCTGTCCTGAAATCACTCACTGTCAACATGGGGCTGGTGTCTGGGATTGTCCTGGGGGGACCGGGTGCTACTGGGAGCCCTGGGAGGTGCTCCCAGTGCCTCGTGGCAGAGCAGGAGCCCTCCTGCTCCCACCCCCTCTAATCCCCTCCTGCGGGATTTGCCCCCTAAGCTGCTTATTTCTCTCTATTTCTCCCAGGCCTGAACGAACACAACCCTGCCCCGGCGCGACGCCTTGTGCCCGCTGAGCTGTGGGCTCTGGGCACTCTGCCCCCCGGGGCTGCCCAGTGGTGGCCTGGCATGTGGGGCTGGCACCGACCAGGGATGTGGGGCTGGCACTGCCATGTCAGGGGATGTGGGGCTGTGCCCAGCAGTCCGAGCCCTGCTGTGCTGTGAGCCCCACACCCCCTTCATAGGCCAGGACAGGACTAAGCCCCTCGCACCACCCACCTCTGTGCACATCACCTCCATCCCTGGCTCCTGCCCTGGCAGGACAGACATGGCCCCAGGGAGCTGTGGTGACAAGGAGGGGCCACACTGCTCCTCTACATGGTGTGGGAGCTGGGAACCTCGGGGCTCAGGTTCTCCTCTGGGGTGTTGACCCATGAGCTGCCTTCCACTCCCCAGCTCCTGGGAGGGGAGGAGGAGAGGGGGCTGCGGGGTGGCGAGGGGGACACCGCGCGCTGCAGATTGAGCTTGGCGATGAGCGGCCGCCCCACGGTCACCCGCTGCCGCTCCTCCAAGAAGTCGTCCATGCCCCGGTAGCGGTACTGCAGGCAGATAGTGAAGGCCAGCTCCTGCTGCAGGGGCACCAGCACTGTGGGCACGAGTACTGGCATGACTGTGGCCATATTGTGCCCCTGACACTGACCCACCCACCATGGCTCTTACCCGCAGCTTCTGCAAGCCACAGATCCGGCTGTAAAGGCAGCAGGAGGGGCAGCCGAGGCTCCAAACAGGTGCCAGCGGGCTGCCCACCTCCTCCGGGCTCTCCTTGTTGGTGCATTTGAGGTCCACATCCAGCTCCTGCCACAGATGGCATCCACATGGAAACCACCACGAGTCCTCCCACCCCATTCCCCAGCAGTCACTCTGGTGTGGCTTTGGCAGCCCATTCCCACCTCAGGGATGTCAGTGAGCCTGGCCTCGCACTTGGTGATGTCTTCAGGGGCGCCTACTACACGCGTGTAGATGATCATGATGTTGGAGAACTCAGCAGCGAAGCCCAGTTGGACGGTGACGCCACAGTCAAAGTGGAGGTGCCGGCTCTCTGGCAGGACTGGGAAGGGGACAGGGGCTGGGATGTGCAGGGGCTTGGAGCTGGAGCTGTACCCGTAGGTGGAGTGCCTGCTGGATCACCCCAAAGCAGGGATGCCAGCATGATGCTCCTGCCTCCAGGCTGGCGGTTCTGTGACGGAGGTTTCTCCTCCAGCTGGGAGGAACCCAGGAGATGCTGCCTGCAGCCTCTCCCTGCACCTCAGGCTGTCCCTGCTCCAGGTGCCCGCTGTGGATGGGGTGGCTGTGACTCACCATGTGCCTTGGCCCACTGCAGGTTCCTGGCAGAGGTCTCGTCCCGGCCCGGGGGGCGGATGGGGTCTGTCAGAGCTCGTCTCTCTGAGAGGTTGCTGCGGAGCTCCAGCGCCTGCCGGCCCCGCGTGATCTCCAGCGTGCCCATGTCTGCCATGGCACAGGGGGTCAGCAGGGGCCACCAGGGGCATCATTGTCCCCCACTGCTCCCTACTCACCCTCAGCCACCTTGTCCAGCAGCACCGTGATCTTCTCGTCCTCCAGCAGCCAGCGCTTGAGGAAGGTGACAAAGATGCCATTGGAGAGCTCACCCTGGCTCAGCTCATAGGCCTCAGCATCTGCACACCTGCAGGGATGAGGCAGCAGCCAGCTCTGTCATGGGCTCTGGCACTCTCCCGGGAACTGGCCCCCAACAGGACAACAGCCCTGGGGAAGCCAGAGCTGGGCACCTACAGCTTCTCCTATTCCCATCACATCATCCGGCCACCATGCCAGGGACAGCTGAGAGCCATGGCCAGATTCTGAATGCTTAAAGCATCACCAGCCCAAATCCCTGTGCTCCAAAGGAGCCTCAGGGCTTCATGCCCTCAGGCACTGTCCAAAGCTGAGCAGTGCCATGGACACCTCCCTGCCCTGTGAGAGATTCAGGGCTGCTGTTTGCTCATCATCTCCAGCATTGAGTGGAGGGCATGACACTGCTGATACATGGAGGGAGGAGAGATGCAGGCATGGGGGCTAAGCCCCTGCCCCACTCCAAGCTAGGAAGAGCAGGTGACAGGAGGGGACCCACGTGGCATAGCCAAAGACGATGTTGGCTGTGACCTCCAGTGCCCCAACCTGCGGGATGACGTCGTCATTCAGATTCCTGCAAGAGAAATGATGCTGGGTAGAACCACAAACTGCCCCCCTCCAAAACCCACCCCAAGGCACCCCAGACTCAGAGGGGTAGTGATGTTTTAGGGCATTCAGACAAACACAGCAGGCTTAGATGGGACGCTGGGGGTGCCCTGCACTGCTCCCTCAGGAGCCAGCACCCATGGGTCCCTGTGCTGGGATGTCCTTGAGTGGCAGCTTGTCCCCAGGCAGGTGGCAGGGCTGGGTCACCTCTTGCGGCACATGTCGAGCAGGAAGGTGTTGAGGCCAGTGCGGCGCTGCTGCATGGCCTGCAGCACCCTCTGCACACACAGGCAGTGCGCCGACGTGTAGGCACTGGGCGCATCGATGGGCACCATGAAGCTGTTGCCAAAATTTTCATAGCCGTGCCCAGCATAGTAGAGCAAACCTGCCGGGGGAAAGGAGGGCAGGTGATATGGTGACATCCCCAGACCTGCCAGCACCTGCTTCTTGCTCAGTCATCCTGCAAGACTCCACCAGCACAAACCCCCACCATTCCCCCTGGGCTGGAGCCGCCCTGGCGGGTGTCGTCGCACCATAAACACCCTTGTCGAGGAGAAGGAGGAACTCATCCACAGCCATCTGCATCTCAGCCTTGCACAGGTCCAGCAGTGACACCACCTTGAAGTCGAGCTGGCGGAGGAGGGCACTGAGGGCGTGGACATCCACCATGGGGGCCTGCAGCTGCTTGTGGTGCAGGTAGTGCATGTTGCCAATCAGCAGTGCCACTTTGTCTGTAGCTGCAAGGATGGGAGAGGAAGGTGTTGGGAATGGGGTGGGAAGCTCCTGCTGTCCCCACTACCGTTCAGCCCACCGAGGTGACACCCAACTGTGGCCAGCATCACTGTCCCTGAGTACTGGAGTACCCTGTGGCATCCCTGCCTCACTGATCTCTGAACCCTCAGGGTAGGGTTGGAGGTTAGGGTTAGGCATTTGGGTTGAGGGTTAGGGTGCTGATCTGCTCTCCTGGTTAGGGTTGGGGTGCTGATTCACTGTCCTGGTGTGCTGCACCCAAAGCACCCTTGGCCAAGCAAAGCCTCATGGGGTGACAATGGTGACAGTGGGGACAGTCAGAGTCCCCCAGGGCCACCAGCCCCTCCTTACCATACAACTGACACTCTTACCATACAGCTGACCGGGGCTGCCACACTCTGGGGAGCCTGGGAAGAGAAAAACACCATGCTAGAGCCCTCCCATGCCAGGGGAGCATGATGGGCAAGGCAGCACAGACCTGCTTTCTCTGCACACACCTACCTCCATCCCCTTCCTGCCAGGAGCCTCCAGAGGTGAAGAGCCGTGGGCCTGTGGCAAAGGGGGTGTCAGGACCCTATGCATGGGAGCACCTCCCAGCATGGGCTGCAGCCCCACAAAATTGCAGAGCAGCCATGAGGGCTTTATGGGGGGCAGAGAAGGGTCAGGACACCCCACACAGGGAGAGGGTCACAGAGGTTTTTCTGAGGCCCTCACCAATCTCCACGTCCACCTCCTGGCTCCACACCTCATGGAAGAGGTTGAACACATGGCAGGAGTAGCTGCCCCGCTCAGCTGTTGTCACCAGCTTCACCTGCCAGCAGGACAGAGCAAGAGGCTGGGCCAGTGTGTCAGACCATACTGCACCATACCACACTGTGCCATGCCATGCTGTGCCAACACTGCACCGCACCAAGGTCCTGCCATACCTGGAGCTGGGGTGCCTGAGCCCCCTCCACAGGACGTCTGTTCCTGAACCACTGGTACTGGGGTGGGGGGTTGCCAATGGCTCTGCACTCCAGCACCAGCGTGTCCCCCTCGGACAGGCGGCACGGCCGTGGCTGCCGCAGGATCTGCAGCCCTGCCATGCTTGGGCAGTAGCCACTGGCTGGGGAAAGGACAGGGAGGCAAATCTGGCATCCAGCCATGGCAGCATTCTGCAGAGCTGCTCCAGGCCCCAAGTTCCTCACCCACTGGCCCTGGCACCCACGGGTGGCACAAGGCAACATTTACAAGGCGTATACAGGGCATGTGGCTCCTCTGTGGGCACCATCACCCCAGTGAACCCAGAGACCCTTGTGGCTGAGCCAGTGTGCGACATAGCAAGTGATGCCCCTGAGGATCCACCCCCATCCTGATGGGGGGTGCAGTGCCCTGCAGAAGCTGCCCAGGTCCCAAGAGGGCAGACGGTGCTGCAGGGGTGCCAGCCAGGGATGTAGATCTCTGAGCCCACCTGAGCTGGGGCTGCTGCTCTTCTCCACCTGGACATGGGCCCACCTGGAGAAGGTGAAGGTGGCCCCACAGCTCACCCGGCAGATGTACCACTCGGGCTGGCCCGGTGGGGCAGCCGTGTCAATCACCAGCTCTGGGGATGTGGCACCGGGCACCTACAAGACAAGAGGGGGCCAAGGAGTCTAGGGCTCCCTCTTACCCATGTGAGTGCCTTTGCCATGGACAGGGCACAGGGGCCCTGCTCAACGTGGCACAGCGGGGCCTCACCTCCCACTTCCCACAGAACCACTGGTACACAAGCCCTGGCGGGCCAGTCGCACAGCAGGTCAGGGACACCCGTGCCCCCTCTGCCACCACCTGTGACTCTGGCTGCACCGTGATGTGGATCATATCCTGGACTGTGGGAGAGGAAAGCTGGCAGAGCCCCGTCCAACCCCATTCCATCCCATCCCATCCCATCCTGTTCTATCATATTCTGTCCTGTCCCCATCCACAACAGACTGTCCTCTTGCAGCCCATCCCATCCCATCCCATCCCATCTTATTCCACCCTTCTATCTTATTCCACCCCTCTCTCCTGTCCTAAACATCTCATCCTACCTGGTTCCATTGATACATACAGTGCCATGCCCATCTCACCCATCTCATCCTATTCCGGTCTATCCCACCCTGCTCTGCTCCATCCCATCCCATCCCATCCCATCCCGTCCCATCCCGTCCCGTCCCGTCCCGTCCCATCCGACCCTATCCCAGCCTGTCCCACCACATCCCGTTGCCTGGCCCCCATGCTATCAGACCACATCCCATCCTGCCTCACCCTGCTGCATCCACCCCACCTCGCCTGTCCAGGACCCCACTACCGGGCACAACCCCCAGAAGGAAGAGCTGCTTTTCACCTCACCCACCTCCTCCCACCGCCCCCGCCGCGGGTGCCCCTCCAGCCCGTACCGGCGGCGCTGAGGACCCGGCACGCCTGGGTGTGTCCCATCCGCTCCAGGCAACCCAGCAGGTACCTGAGGGTGCAGTCGCGCTCGGCCAGGAGCTGCAGCAGACACTGCGTGGGGCTGCCGCGGGGCTCCAGCACCTTCAGCGAGCACATCTCCAGCTCCTCCGCGCTGCGAGCGCCCGCAGCAGTCAGCGCCGCAGCCGCGCTCCCTCCCCTGCCAGGGGCATCGGCTGTGCCCCCAGCCCAGGGGATGGCAGCGACCCACGGGCCCCTCGCCCAGCCCACGGTAGAACTGTGCCCGTGGGCGTTTTGTCATCCGGTCGGAGGCAGATCCCGGCGATGCCCCCCAGCCCTACCTGCACCTGAAGCGTTTCTCGGCCCCGGCCAGCTCCGCCAGCTTTCGCCAGCCCCGCCCGGCGTTATCCAGCAGCTCACACAGCCGGGCCACCACCTCCTCGCCCAGCGCTCCGATGGGCACGCTCCAGTCCCCCATCCCTGTCTGGGCACACCGAGAGGACGAGCCGTCAGTCGGTTACAAGGTGACAGGCACCCGTGTCCCACCAGACACCTCTAGGCACAGTGGGGTGAGCACCAGCATGAGCTCACCAGCGTCAGGTCACTGGGCAGTGCTGCTGCATCTGACCACCGGCAGCCAGCCAGGAATGTCACATACTGCCCCTCCATGAGCTGTGACAGCAGCACAGGGGACCCCACTCAGCCCCCAGCCATGGGCAAGGAGCCAGGGCACTTAGGCTCAGTCCCAGGAAGGGGGCTTTCATTGAATAGGGGCCCATGGAACTGGAAAGAGGGGATGTCCGCTTTCACCTTCCCTGTCCTTCATGGGACACAAAGAATGGGGCCCAGGGACCCCTCTCCCTCTGGCAGAGGCCCCAGTGGGACAGCAGCAGCCCCCTTGCCATCACTGATCCTCTGTGTGGTGGCTCTAGACTCAGCACAAGCTTTTCCAGGCCACCAAAGGGGGCCTGCTGGGGGACTGGAGAAGGGTACATGGGGGTCCTGGGGCTGGTACGCAGCTCAGCTTGCCCTGACCCTGGGAAAGGTTTTGGCAGTGAGGGGAGCAAGGCCTGAATCACATGGCCAGCAGCAGCACCCAGGGAGCAGCTCTTTCCTCCTCCCCTCAGGTCCCTCCCCAACAGAGGAGCACTTGCCCCCACGACCAAGCCGCCCAGAGCAGCCGGGGGACACTCACCCAAGCTGAGCACTCTGAGACGGAGGGCAGGGACCCAGGTGCTCCCTCTGCTCACCTGCTGCTGGATTTGGGGAGCTGGATGCCCTGGGTGTGGTGAGGAGAGGGTAAGCTGCGGGACAGGCCTGGTGGGACAGGCACTGCCCACAGGGTACAGCCAGACGAGCCCTGTCAGCTCCGAGGGTGTGCACCGAGCCCCACGCAGAGGAAATGAGGGTTCAGCCCAAAATCTTCCGCGGCCCCCGCGCTGCAGCACAGCACTTCTGCTTCCCTCTGCCTTCCTTCCTGCTGTGCAGCATGTGGGTGTGCAGCTGCCACCCCCCATGCACAGGGCACGGGGCATCGGGGACACTGCCGGGCTGGGCAGGGGCTCCTCTGCCCCCTCCTCACTGTGGGGGGACCTTATGGGTGGCTCTTTGTCATTACAGCCCAGCTTGAGCCCAGGCAGAACCCGCAGGGCAGCGAGGCCAGGATGGAGGTGAACTGAGGTGAACTAAGCTGACAAGGGGGACCTCTCAGACCAACCCATAGGCAGCTGGGCTTTGCCAGGCCGGAGCCAGGTGAGGACAGGGCAGCAAGCCCCCGTTACTGAGGAAGACCCTGCCTCCACCACTGAGCCCAGCCCAGCCCTGGCATCCCAGCACCACTGCCCGTGCTACCACAGGAGGAAAGGAGAGCAGGGCACGGGGGTGGCACTGCAAGGGGCCACCATGTCACCCCTCACCTCGCCCACTACCCCACAGCATCGCCAGAGCCTGGTGCCTGTCCTCCTGCCCTCCAGGAGGACAGGCTGCTCAGTCCCCAAAACCCCCAGCCAGAGGCACAGTGACACCAGGGGCAGGGGTCACCCACCACCCCACACCCCCACAGAGCCCTCAGCCCCTGAGGTACAGACAGTGACAGAGCAGGGAGCAGGACCTGTGTGAAGTGTGAGCTCCCTCCACCAGCCAAAACTTGAGCTTCTGCCTCCACAAACACACCCAGAATTTGTGGTCTGTGTTGCCTCAGCCCTTGGCACAGAGGACACCTGCAGCACCCACAGCAAGCTTGCCAAGGGCCAGGTTTGCCACCTTTGTAACAGGTATCAGCCTCACCAGAAGTTTATTTATTGTTTACAATGAAAAGAGACCAAAAGCAGGAGCGGGTCCCGGTGCCACCTGTGCTAGCAGAGAGGTAGCTCCGAGCTTGGCAACACCTACAGCTTCTTGCCCTTCTTCAACTTGTTGCGCTGCCATGTGTTGTATTTCCGCAGGCGCCTCCAATACTCGAGTGAGTCGGGGTCCAGCTCCTCCAGCTTCTTGGGGGGCCCGAGGTGGATCTTAAAGAGCCTGGGGGCAAATGCAGAGGATGAGGCTGCAGGGAGGAGGGCAAAGGGACCAGCACGGGACACAGCGATGGCCGTGAGTGACCAGGACATGCAGATCCTTCACCCCCACAACCACAGTGCATCCCCTGCTCTCTCCGTGACCCAGCAGAGTCCCTGGGCTGCAGAGGGGCATCTGCCTCCTCCCAGAGCACCGCCCTGCCCTTCTCACACAGCTCGGTGGGGGCACGGCGGGGAGCGAGGCAGCACCCACCAGTCGGGGTACTCCGAGTCGGGCTTCAGGGCCACCTCCGGCCCCTCCTTGAAGTAGTTGACGCCCATGGCGTGAGTGGCGAGCATAGTGGGGTCCGTGCACACCTCCGGCCCCTTCAGCGCCTCCTTCGGAGCGCCCTTGCCCTTGGCCTTGGCGACTGCGGGGACAGGGGCAGGGTGAGGGCAGGGCTCGTGTGGGACACCGGGATGCGGGCGGGGAAGGGCCGGGGCTCGGGGGCACCGGGTGCGGGGCCGGGCAGGGCCGAGGGCAGCAGTGTGTGAGGGAGGGAGGGAGGGAGAGAGAGACGGAGCCGGGGTAGGAGCGAGGGGCACGAGGGACTGAGCCGGGGCAGAGGCCGGAGGGACACGG
>VWZD01003733.1:80805-98854 GCA_013396695.1 Sakesphorus luctuosus
CGCAGAGCCGCAGCCGCAGCCACGGGGCCGTGCCCGAGCGGAGCCCGGTGTCGGCAGCGCCCCGGGGGGCACCGCGAGCCCTCGGGCCCCCGGCAGCGCCGAGCCCGCGGGCATGGAGCTGGATGAGCCCCCCGACCGCCCCGACACGGCCGCGTGGGCCGAGGACGAGGGGGACGAGCCTTCGGAGATCCAGGGGCTGCTGGCCCAGCTCGAGACCCTCGACCCCAACCTGTGTGACCGCCTGCCCGCCGGGGGCCGGCGGTGCCCGGGTCGGGGCCGGCCCTGCCCGCTGCACGTGGCCACGGGCCGGGGCCTGGCGACGCATCCCTGCTGCCCCCGGCACCCCGCCTGTGCCCGGCCCTGCCACGGGCTGCTCTTAGCCGAGGCCGACCGGGAGGACTTGCTGAGCCTCTTGTGCTACGAGGGGGGACTGCCCGAGGCTGGCGCCAAGACCCCCTTGGCCTGCTCAGATGTTCTGGCTGGGACCAACCTGGAGATGCTGCAGGCTGGCGAGGAACCGGCCACTGCGGAGAAGGCTGAAGGGCTGGAGAGGCCAGAGAACTCAGAGGAAGAACATTCCAGCAGCTGGTGTTACAGAGAAGGGCCTTGTGAGGTCAATTCCACCTCCGAGGGCACTCGGGAAGGTTCCCCAGAGCCAGCGTGGGCAGCCCTGCCTGCAGCTCTGGCCTCCGAGGCAGAGCAGCCACCTCAGGGCACCGTGACCGTGAGTGCACCAGGCTGTGATGGGGCCACAGGAGCCGGGAATGCCCCTTGGCTCTTCTCCCTCCTGGGTCCGGGGTGGGGGCAGAAGGGAGACAGGGATTTCTTTCCTCGGGTCTTACAGGGCCTTCTGCTGCAAGCGTGCCCAGACAGGACCCTTGGTACCGGCTTTGGCTCCTGCTGCCCTGAATGCAGGGGATGCTTGCATGGCTTCCTGATTCGTGCGTGTCCCAGGGCAGAGGCTGGTGGGTCCGAACAGCCCCTCAGGCCCCTGGATCTTTTGCCATCCTCCCTTCCAGCCCCAGGACCCTGAGCCCTCTATCCCTCAGCCCCAGGACCCTGCTTCCCCCTGCCCAACCCTGGGACCCATTTCCCTCAGCCTCAGGGATGCTGTGCCATCACTGTCCCACTTCTTCAGGACCACGCAAGCTAAATCCCTGGGATCCCCAGCACAGCCTCACCTGCTCTCATTTCTTTGCAGAACAGGGAATCCCCATCAACCTGTCTGGCCTTCAAAGAGGGTGAGTTACTTCTGAGCTTGAGCAGCAAGAGCATCCAGGAGTCCTAACCCACCTGCTCTGACCCTGAATGGGGGTGGCTGAGGGTCCCAGCTGTGGAGGGAGTGCCTGGGTCTGTGCCCATCCAGGATGGGAATGTGGCTGCAGGCTCCAGGTGGCTTGTTTGATTCTTTGCTGAGGAAATAGAGGTCCTCCAGGGATAGGGATAGGGAGATGCTGAGGAAGAGAGATAGGGATGCCAGGGCTGCCTGATGGAAGGAGGAAGCAGCCCTGGTCCCTGGTGATGTCAGGAGCCCATGTCCCAAGCACTGAGCTGCTCCGCCACATGTAGGAATGCAGCTAACAGACAGTAAAAGTTGGTACCCACAGTTTCAGAGGTGGGTGAGCAGCCCCTGCTCAGTCCCTCCCAATGCCTCAGTTTCAGGCCCGTGTGACCCAGAGGATCTGTTGGATGGTGTCATTTTTGGGGCAAAGTACCTGGGCTCCACACAGCTGGTCTCGGAGAGGAACCCCCCGACCAGTGTCCGCATGGCGCAGGCCCAGGAGGCGGTGGACAGGATCAAGGTGCAGGACCCGTGGGGTGTGGGGCAGCACTCAGGACCTGCCCAGGGGCACCTGGCTGTGGGGCCAGGACCCACTGGGGTCCTGTGACCTCTCCATTGTTGCACAGGCACCCGAGGGGGAGTCCCAGCCCATGACAGAGGTGGATCTGTTCGTCTCCACGCAGAGGATTAAGGTGCTCACTGCCGACACGCAGGTGAGTGGGAGTGGCAGTACCTGCGTGGCTCTGGAGCTGCTGGAACCTTCCTGTTTGGCCTCAGGACCTCAGCTTTGTTCCCACCCTGGAGGGCTTGTGCCCAGGGGTGACACACATCTGGGAGGGGACATGTAATTCTGTAGCCATGCCATGTTGTGTTCTGAACTCTCTGTGTGGCTGTACGAAGCTTCCCATGTGAGCTGTGCCCTGGGGAGCTGTTGGGATCCCAGATCCAGGGAACCCAAGCTTGAAATCTTGGAAGCTTTTTGCCTCAGGAGTAGTTTTTGCATCATAGTAAGAGGGAAGAGCTGTCCTGTCCCCAGGCAGCACCCAGGGACATGGATGAGTCCTTGATGAAGGAGCTGTTTGTACCCTGTGGCACAGACATGGTTTCTGCCCACTGTGTGCCGAGCACTTGAGCTGCATCCCAGCACCATGGCCAAACCCTTCCTAGTTGCTGTGCAGACAGGCTTACAGCTGCCCACAGGGCTGAGCATCTCTGCCTGTCGCCCTTGCCAGGAGGCCATGATGGATCACTCTCTGCAGACCATCTCCTACATCGCTGATATCGGCTCACTCGTGGTGCTCATGGCACGCCGGAAGCTGCCTCGGCGGTCGGAGGTGGCAGAGGAGAAGCGGCTCTACAAGATGATCTGCCACGTGTTCCACTCGGCCGATGTGAGGCCACACGCGGGTTCCTGGGGAGGGCGAGGTGGTCCTGGGGTCCTGGGCCCATCTCACTGTAACAACTGGGGGTTCTGTGCTGGGGGCAGCAGCAGAGACCCCTCCCTCCCCACAGAGAAGGCAGGAGCCCAGCCTGAGCATCTCTGACTCAGAGGGGCCCAGCAGGCAAAGTGGGGAGGACTGGCATTGTAGAGGGCAGGGAAGGAGCTCCCAGGGCCAGTGCCTGTGCTGAGCACTGCAGGGCAGTGGGAGCTGTTGGCTCCAGCCCTGGGCCATGGGCAGGAACAGCCCCTGTCATTCCCCAGGCCCAGGTCATTGCCCAGGCCATCGGGCAGGCATTCGGTGTGGCCTACCAGCGCTTCCTGGAGGCCAACAGCATCGACCCCAGTGAGCTGAGCCCTCGCCAGTACAGCCGTGCCCTTGAGGACCAGGAGCAGTACAATGCAGAGCTGATGCACTTCTCCCGGCAGGAGAACTGCAAGGATGTAAGAGCTGCTCTGGGGGGTGGGAACAGCATGGGGAACCTGCTGGCACCTCTTGAGTCACCCTCTCCATGGCTCCCTGAACAGCTGAGGTGCTCCCTACAAAACCAGGCCCCATCTCAGCTGGCTGTGAGCACAGGACACCCATGCTGGTTGGGGCACATGCTCTTGACTGTGGTAAGCATAACCCACCGGTTCTTCTCCCAGGTCTGCATCCAGAAGCAGAAGGGGGAAATCCTGGGCATTGCCATTGTGGAGTCAGGCTGGGGCTCCATCCTGCCCACCGTGGTCATCGCCAACCTGATGCACGGGGGCCCTGCAGAGCGGTCAGGCGAGCTGAGCATCGGGGACCGCCTCATGTCAGTCAACGGGACCAGCCTGGTGGGGCTGCCCCTGGGCACCTGCCAGAGCATCATCCGGGTGAGCCAGGGTAGGGAGACCTCCTGCCTCATCCCAGGAGGGATGGGGAGTGGCCTGCAGTGTCTGTGATGCTGGGATCCCCCTGGTGGCCCCAGCTGTGGGGGCAGGAGTGCAGTGGGGGCTGTACCTGTCACATGGGCTGTGACAGTCCCTGCTCTGAGTGCTTGGGAGGAAGGGGTATGACAAGGGAGGGACAGACCTGGGGACTGTACTTGCTGTGGCAGGGCATGGACAGGGCATTGCCTGAGAAGGAGACAAGAGGAGAAGGCAGGCACGTGTTCTGAAGGGAACTTCTTGCACCATCTACCTCTGAGGCAGGAAGGAGCTGAAAGCAAGGATAGCATGGCCTCAGGGGCAGAGTGTGAAGTCTTGGGCTGGGTTTATAAGTTCTTGTCCCTGGATTTGAGCATGGCGGTATCCCTTTGTATACCTCAAGTTTCCCCACTGAAAACAGGTTGCTAATCCTCAGCCCTCCCTTGAGCAACCTGGCTACATCGCCCCAGCTGCAGCTAAATAGCTCTTCAAAATCTCACCAAGCCCCATCCCACCTTCCAGGAGCTGAAGCACCAAACCGAGGTGACACTGAACATTGTGCACTGTCCCCCTGTCACCACAGCTGTCATCCGACGCCCTGACTCCAAGTACCAGCTGGGCTTCTGTGTTGAGAATGGCGTGGTGAGTGCCAGTGGGATGGGGACCGGGCCAGGGTCTGCCTAAGGTCCAGGCAGAGCTGGCTGTGCTCCCAGACCAATGCCCAGCTCCTGTGCTCGCTGTGCCTCTTCACACTGAGGGTTCACAGTGCTCAGCTATGCAGAACAAAAGGTTCCTCACAGCTCTCCTGCAGCACCAACATTTGTATCCTTCTCTCTGGTCCTCCTTAGGTGTTTGCTTTCCGGGTGGTGGCTTCTTCTTGGCTTTCTGGGTGTGACCCCAGTGACATTTGTTGCTGTCCTCAGTGCCCTGGTCACTCCCTGCTCTGGCCTCTGCTGTGACTGTGTTGTGAAGTCAGAGAGGGGCATTCCCAGGCCCAGTGGAAGCCAATGATGTGGCCCAGTTGCTTTGCACATCAGCCAGTGCTCCCAGTGGGATTGGAGATGTGTGTCTCTCCTGCTGCCCCCAGGGAGAAGCTTGGGCTCTGCAGCCCAGGCTTGATGGGAGCAGGAGGGCTTGGTGAGTGGGGGCAGCTGCACTCTCCATCAGCTGGCAGAAGAAGTCCTGGGGGCTGCGCTCGCCACAGCTCAGCACATCACTCTGGTGGCAGCAGTGCACAGGGACATCCCTGCCCTCACTTCATGCCCACGGGCTGGAGGCAACAGCATCCAAACCAGAGCACTGTCTGGGAACCTGCAGGGGTGTGAGGGTTTGGGTGCACAGCCCTGATCTCACCAGCACTCCCTGCTCCCAGATCTGCAGCCTGATGCGTGGGGGCATTGCGGAGAGGGGCGGCATCCGCGTGGGGCACCGCATCATCGAGATCAACGGGCAGAGCGTGGTGGCAACGCCCCACGAGAAGATCATCCAGATCCTCACGGAGGCAGTCAGTGAGGTGAGCAGGGCCCCCACAGAGCAGCTGGGCTTAGAGCTGGGCACCAGTACCCTCCAGCCTGGGCTGTGGTTAGGGTTAGCCTCTGATCGGTGCCTCTCTACCTAGGTCCACATCAAGACCATGCCGGCCTCCACATACCGCTTGCTGACAGGGCAGGAGCAGCCTGTGTTCCTCTGAGCCATGGACCGTGCCTGGGACAGGCAGGAGCAAGCCTGGGGCTTGAATGGGCAGGACTGGCCTTGGCTTCTGCCCCAGCCCTCCATCAGAGACCTCAACAGGGACTGATCATGCACCTCTTTGGTTTTACTCAGGACACAGTGGAAAACTATGGGGACCGATACCCAGCTTGAGCAATGTCAGGGCCTGTGGTGCCATGGTTTGGGCACCTCCTAGCCTCCACTCACCTCTTCTTGCCTCACAGTGCCTGCACAATGCCTGTCCTGCTGCTGCACAGGGTCCCTTGTCTTGGCCTGGTGCTGTGGGAGGAGAGGGGACCCCATGTGAAAGGTCCCCCCCATGCAGTCACTGCAGATCATCCTTTTACACTCACCAATGGTGCCTTTCCCAAGGTGAGGACAGTGCTGGAAGCACAGCTCAGCTCCAGAGCTCAGCCCAGCCTAGCCTCAGAGCAGCACTGACCCATGTGTGGGTGCACCACACATGGGGTGCCTGAGGGACCCCAGCAGCTCCCAGACTCAGCCTTAAGGGCAGAAGCACTCTTGGCACCTGCTTCTCCCCCTGGCTTGGCCAGGGGCCTGCTGGGGTGCAAATGAACTCTCCCTTAGACCCATTGCCCCGCGCTGGGAACTGACCTCAGCTTCTCCCTGGTGCTGCCTTGAACTGCTCTGCACACACAGCCCAGCCCAGGACCTCAGCCCTTGGCACAGCAAAAGGGAACGTGGCACTGCCCAGCCCCATATTGTGGGATCTTGGGGCACCAAGGAACCTCCTAGGGATGTGCCTTTTGGTGGGTGGCTCTCTGGGCCCCTGAAGCCTGGGCAGCGTTGACCTGGCTGTGCCTGTGTGCTTGGTTGATGTAAAAATAAAAGTTTGGGGAAATGTGGTAGGCTCCGTTTGCAGAGCCCTGGGGAGGCTGCAGTGGAGGAGGCTCAGCTCTGCATGGCACACCCCTAGCCTGCAGCAGTGCCAGGCCCTGGTTCCCTCTGTGGCTCAGTGCAGGCAGGGTAGCTGGTAGCAGATGTGCCTGTGTTTCATCAAGGCCACCCTGCTGCACAGTGTCCCCTGCATGCTGCCACCCAGCACACAATGGGACATGACCTGTCCTGATCCAAACATCCCTTTTATTTCTGTAGCAGTGGCCCTGGCCAAAAAGGAAGGAGGCACTTAGGGGTTGGGCCCAGCCCAGCCTGGCTGCAGTGGCATGACCTGGACTGTCACCTGGACCCAGTGTCATGGGGCTGTGGCAGGGCTGGCCCATGGGGACAGGCCAGCAGTGCTGCTACACATCTGTGGCTGGCCCCCACTCATAGCCTTCATCCTGGTCCGAGTCATCCCTGGCCCGTGTGAACCTCTTCCTCACTGCCTCGTGCTCGTATTCCCTGGAGGAGAAGGCAGTGGTGGTGGCTCTGGCACCCAGCTGGACTCGGGCTGGGTGGCGGCGACAGTGCCCTGTCCAGGCCTTCCCCAGCCCTGGGCTGGCTGCCACCCCCCTCCCCGCAGTCCCAGGGCACAGGGTACCTGATGCTGTCATAGCGCTGGCTCCGCTGCAGCTGCTGAGGCCCCTGGGGAAGAGCAGAGCAACGAGGGGTCAAGGACAGGGCAGGGGTTCTGCCTCAGCCTGGGGCGTTTGCCCCTGGGGACTCAGTGCACAGCTGGACCCTGTGGCAGCCAGAGGTGACTCCCTGCCTGTGCCACAGGCATGGGAATTAAACCCTTGAGACAAGCACTGTGGCCACCCCCTTCTGCCCCACCAGCCCCTTGTACCAGTCTAGGGAGACCCACCTTGTCACTCCGGCCATGGCTTGGGGACACCTGTGCTGGCTTGGAGGTGCTCAGGCTGGAGCTTGGCTGTGCTGGCTCAGAGGAGCTCAGGCTGTGCCTTGGGGCCAGCTGTGCTGGCTCAGAGGAGCGGGCCAGCCCGGGCTGGTCATAGGCATCCTCTGCCTCACCGTCAGTGTAGGCACTCGCCTCGCCATCTGTGTCATCATAGTCGCTGTTGGCGCGGCTGTCACAGGTCAAGTAGCCTGAGGCCACCGTGCTCTGTGCATTCAGCAGGTCCAGGCTCTCCTCAGGTGCCACATCTGCCTATGGGGTGGGGGTGACAGAGGCGTGTGGTGGGACAGTTGTGCAGCCCCATCACCTGCCTGGCCACAGCTCCAGCTGGCCAAGCCTCGCCACAGTGATCTTGTGCCCTGTACCTGCTCTGCCGTTGTCCAGACGGGCTGGCTTTGCTGTGTCCTGATGATGTCCTGAATCTCCTGGAACCAGGCATTGCCGCTGCCGCTGAGGTGGACAGTGGCTGTGAAGAGGTGACTGCAGTACTTCTTCATCTTGTTGGCCTGGGCATAGAGGCGCCGGGAGCTCTTCCTGGAATCAGGCGCCAGCCACTGTCGCATGGCCTTGATGCCTGGGCGGCTCTCAGGCTCACAGAACACCACCACCGGGTAGTACTGCACGTAGTTGAGGCGCTCCACAGCTGAGGGCGTGATGTCCAGCAAGGCGTGCTTGCCCTGGGGCAGGGCATGGCCGTCAGCCCCCCTGGGCACAGAGACAGAGGCCCCCGCAGGCCCCCGTGGGCTCCCCGCAGGCCCCACCTGGCTCCAAGGACACAGGAAGAATCTCTCACCTTTTCTGCGATCTGCCGCACCGAGTCCAACTTGATGACCTTGGACGATGCCCCATCTCGGGGCACGCTGGCTGCAGGACATGGAGACAGGGCATGAGAGGGGCTAGAGGAGGTGGGAATGTTCAACAGCCCCAGGCTGGTCCCAGCCAAGCCCAGCCCCAGGCCTGAGTCCCTCAGGGAGGGGCTGGGCTGGTACTGTGATGCACCAGGGGAGGGTGAATGAGCCCAGGAAGGTGTTGGGGTGTCAAGAGAGGGAGCAACAGGCAAGGGTCAGGACAGAGCCACAGGTAAAGAGCTCCCACAGATCCTGGATGGTGCAGGTCTGGCTGCTGGATACAATTTCCCCCCTGCATGGAGGCACTTACGGGCGATTTCAAACAGCTCGGGCAGCTCCGTGCTCAGCTTCTGCACAGCAATGTCTGTGATGGGGCCCAGGATCACCACTGGGCGTTTGAAGCTGGCTGTGGGAGGACAGAGGGGCTCAGGGAGGCTGGGGGTGAGGGCAGAGCTCCCAGCATGTGGACATCCAGCCCCACTCCTTGTGGCGCCCATGGGCCTGGAGAGCTGAGCCCATCAGCGCTCACAGTGGGGTGGCCCCGGGGCCAATAGCCCCGTGTAGGTCTGGGCAATGGGGACACAGCCCTGGTGCCCACCTTGCTTCAGTACCACCCTCTCATACGGTGGGTAGTGACCCTGCTTTGTGAGGGCAGACAGGTCCTCTCGGCTCTTCCGCAGCATCTTCTTGGCTCCCCTCAAGCCCCGCAGCTTCCAGAACTCGGCCCGTGCCCCAGAGAGATTGGCACCAGATGTGGCTTTCAGCACTGACTCCAGGCTGGCAATCTGCTCGGCCCTGAGAGAGGAGAGGGCTCAGCACCTACAGGCTCTGGGTTCACCCCCTGACTTGTCTCTGTGGGCTGTAATGAGTGAGGTAGGAGAAGCCAGCATCACTGCTCAGTGACACAGCTGGGTGAGTCTCTTCCCTCTGGGGCCTTGGACAACCTGAGCATCAGCTGCCTCATCACCCCTGAGAAGGGATTTCACCAGCTCACCCTTCCCACCACTGCTCCCCCAGCCGTTGCCCCACCTCTCAGTAGGCCCACCCCTCATGACCCTGGCTCACTGGGGAGCCTTTCCCAGCTCTGCTCATCTCAGGGCCATTCCTGACTCCATCCCTACCTGCTCTGGTTGGGGATGATACCCTTGTCCTGCTCCTGCAGGTCCCTGCCCACGCGCACAGCCAGCCAGTTGCCCACCCTGCCGCGATACAGGGTGTCCAGCACATGGAACACGTCCCCGCGCACGAAGCTGAGCCCTGATGGCGTGTCCTTCTCGAAGTCAAAGTGTGTCCGGATGTAGAACGAGTCACCCACATTGGATGAGACCATCTTCCTGTAAACTGGAGCCCAGGGTGAGAGGAAGCCCAGTGTCAGGGGAAGTGCTGGCTGAGGAGGAGGATGTTGGAGAGGAATGTGCTGGAAGGATTTGGGAAGGAGCTATGCTGGCTGGGAGCCACCACTATAGCCCTTGCTGCTAAGGAGGGTACTGGGGACACATTTTCCTCTCATGGCTTTCTCAGGCAAGCTGGGAACAGCAAGACCTGACCCCCAGGCACACACTTCTCTCTCCAGGCTGAGCCACGGTGCCAGAAAGTTCCCATACTCCAAGATGCCAAGGCATAAACAGGGCCAGGATGGTCTGCTGCCCTCCCATCAGCTCCGGAAGAGGAGGAGGTGGGTATGGGGAAGGACCATCCTACAGGGACAGGAAGGACTATATCAAGTCCAGCAGGTCTAATGCTTGCCCAGAAGAGACAGGATGGAGAGGCACAAGTCCCAACTGAGTCTGGTCATCACTCACTGTCCTGCTTGCTCTGGGTCCACAGCGTGACCTCCTCACCCAGGGGCAGGGCCATGAGATACTCCACAGCCTCCTCACGGGTCAGATGCTGGAAACTGGTGTCATTGACCTGACACAGAAAAGCACTTGGACACAGCCCTGCCAACAGGAGAGAGGGCACAGGCACCAGTGGGGCTTCCAAGGACAGCAGTGCCCAGGGCAGAGTGGGAGAGGGAACCCGAGTGCCTGTCACCACCCAAAGTGGGCCTCTGAGACTGCAGAGATGGTGCTTGACCCCACTGGCTGTCAGCATGGTGCTGGAGACAGGACTGATCCCTCAGAGAGTGCCCGCAGAGCCTGCCCAGCAGGTACAGGCCATGGGTACCAGCACTGACCAAAAACAATGCCCAGCAGGAGAAATCCAAAACCCAGGGAAGTATCACACCCAAAAGGGCTGGGACCAGTCCAGGTGCAGCAGCATTTGGAGCCATTCCCAGCCTTGGGTACCTGCAGGAGCTGGTCCCCTTCCCGGACACCCTGGCTGTCAGCTGGGCTCCCCTCCTGCACACTTGACACAAAGATGCCCACGTCGTTGCCACCCGCCAGCCGTAGCCCCAAGCTCTTGGCCTTCACAAACCGCACGACCCTGGAATCGGCGCTGTACCTGCCATGGGGAAGCACAGTCAGCCCTGTGGTGACATGCAGGGACAGGACAAGGGCCACATACCCTGTGACCAGCCCCTGTGTCCCTCAGCTATTCCCCACCACTTCTCACAGTCATACCCGTCCTTGCTGGCAGCTCGGGCAGTGGGGCTGGTGTGGGGGCCATGGCCATCCTCCTCCATGGTTTCCAGCAGATCTGCAGGAAGGAGAACTGGTCCAGGTGCAGCAGTGGATGTGCCAACCCATGGGGAGCCCTGGCACAACTCTGACAGGCATTTGGGCAGCAGAGATACATACACATGGGCCCAGAGCCCCCTCAGTGCCCAGTGCTGAGCGCACTCACCTGGGCCCTGAGCATCAGCCATGGTCACCTTGGCCACAGGCTCCCTGTTCAATCGTCTCCTCTCCCTGCAGCAAGGTCAGGCAGGATTTAGGCAGTGCACAGGCAGGCAGTGCCAAGTGGGCAGTGGAGACAGCTGGGGATGGCAGCCCCATCTCTGGGGACACTGGCTCAGGAACAGAGAATTAGCGCCCCCCCCAGACAGGTGGAGAACACAGCAGGATCTGCAGGGGACAGAGGGGCTCATGGGGACAACGTGGGGCTTACGGTGGTGAATTCGTCCTGGCAGCAGCTGGAGATCGTGGGGAAGCCTCAGGGGACGGTGGATGGGACAGCTCAGAGTCAATGTCAGAGATATCTGCATGAACAGGAGGGAAGATGCATCAGTGACCATACAGGCCCTGTGCTGTGTATTTGGCCTCCAGCCCCATCATTGTGTCCCCTCACCATCCATCCGGGAGCTGTCGCTCTGGCTGTCTATGTCAGGGATGTTGACTAGGAACTGCCGGTGGTCCCGGAGGATGAGCAGGGTCAGGACCCCCTCTGTCCGCTCGATGAGCTGCTGGGTTTCAGCCAAGGACATGTCCTGGCTGGCCACCCCATTGATCTGGAGGAGCAGAGTGGGAGACCTCAGGACACCTGCTCCTGGGAAAGCCACCCACAGGAAAGCCCCACTGGAACAGGATGCTCTGACTGCAATCTCTCCAGAATCTTCCCAGTCCCTCCAACCCAGGCCCAGCTTCCACAGCTTCACCTATCCTTGGCCATGTCCCTGTTCCTGGCTGCCTCTCAGTGTGACCTCATCCTACACAGAGGAAACAAATTAGCCAGACTAATTAACATCCACCTCCACTTGCCTAGGGCCCTGCCTGACAGCAGGAGCTGCACAGACCCCTCAGACACCTGATGTACTGTCCTTCCATGTACTGTCCTTCCACATGTTGGCCTGGAGCCAGGGAGTCAGGCCCCAAGGAGATCGTGGGGCTGGGATCTGCCTGAGTTGTAGCAGCTTTTCCCAGTAGTTTGTGGGCTGTAATCCCTTCCATTTGCCCCAGAGTCACTTTGGCACCAGTTCTGAGTAGCCACAGGTCTGCCTGGCCCAGGTATGCAAATGAAGGGTCTCCCTCCCTCTTCCTCCTCCCGAAATACTTCAAGCATTTTTTCACTTGGCAAACACCTGAGCTCCTCAGGGACTGTCACACAGCAGGGACATGCACACATGATCGGGGACCATGCACCATGGGGAAAGCAGGGTGGACACAACCCTGCTGTGCCACCAGGACAAGCCACCAGCCTTGGCAGGACAGGGACTGGTCCCCAACAGCCCCAGCAGGGTCCCAGGGACAGCTGAGGTGACAGGGCAGGGAGTGCACACCAGGCAGAGCTGCCTCCTGCAAACTCGTGGCTGGGCCCTGCAGTGACACCAGCCAGGGCCAAGCCCCTCAAAGAGGGGCAGATGAGACCTCCAGTGAGTGCCACATACCCTGGGGTTCCTCATACCTTCAGGATGAGATCTCCCTCCTGCAGGGAGCTGCCCTTGGCTGCCAGCCCAGTCTCCACTATGTGCTTGATGAAGAGCTGACTCCCCAGCTTCAGGCCATACTCTGCAGCAGAGAGAGATGCGATGGTGGCAGAGCCAGGCAGATGCAGGACTCCCTCAAGGTCTCCCTTCGTCACCATTCCCGCATGCCCCAGCCCCCCCTGGGGGAGGAGCAAGCCCCAAAGCTGAGCTCTGCAGCTGCTGGCTGAGGGCAGGAGATTTGGTGCACCCAGCATGGCACATAGTCCCATTGTCACAGCCAGACCCTGGCACCCACCCTGCCACCACCTCCTCCCCAGGGGGAAGGCACATCCAAAAATCAGGTGACAAAACCCAGGGAGAGTGGGAGCAGGAGGGCCTCACCTTCACTCTGCTTCTGCTTCACCAGCACGGACGTGATGGGCTTCATGAGCACGTCCTGGCGTGGCAGTCGCTTGAAGCCCGACACCAGGGCCAGCCCGTTGGTATCCCCTTCCTGGCCAAAGGCACTGGTGGAGCGCTGCCGGCTGTGGTCCCTCCGATCTGAGCCGCTGCCAGCGCTCTGCCTCCAGTGGCTGCTGTCCTGGCTTCTCCTCCGGCCCCGGGGCACCGACTTGTGGTGGCGATGGTCATCGCGGTGGTGGCCAGAGCTCCTCTCGCTGGATGAGTCCCCATCATAGCCCTGGCTGTGGTCCAGGTCATCCTGGGAGCGCTGGAGGGTTGGATCTCCCCTGTGCAGCTCGTAGTCCTCATCCGAGTCGTAGTGCTGGGGCACAGCAGGGGACCCGGGGCTGCTCTTGCTCACAGGGAGGTGAACCTTCTTTGGTCTTTTCAGTGTCTGCAGGTGTAAAGTGAGGAGAGATGGTGGGTGCAGCCATCTCTGCCAGATGTCCCTGCAGCAATTCCCAAGCCCTGAACGGGAACCCTGTTGTGTGTGGGACAGGGTGCTGGGATGGGAACAGGCACAGTGTGGCCCTGCACACAACACTGGCCCCTGTCCCACCACAGGGCACACTTACAATGTTGGCGATCTTGCCACAAGTTTTAAGTATCTGGATGGCAAAGGAGGATGGGACATTCTCCATGGAAAGGCCATTTACCATCACGATGTGATCCTTCCTCCTGGGAAGGGAAACACAGTTGTGGCTCTGCCCAAAGCACAGCCTCCAGCCTGGGGAGCTGGCAGAGTGGCAAGGGCACCCCAAGGGGACCCCACCCCAGGGCAGGGCGACAGTGCTGTTCCAGCAAGAGGGATTCTCCGTACTTCCCACCCTCTCTGGCGGCAGCACCCCTGTGTGTCCCCACGTCCCTGTGCACTCACTGGAGCTGGCCCATCGCTGGTCCCCCTGACACCACATCCGAAACAAACACTGCTGTGTCCCCAGTGGTCCTGTTGGGATGGTCCCGGCCTCCAGAGACAGCGAAGCCAAAGCCTCGGTGAGGGTCCTCACAGGGGTGGGCAGAGAGGAGTCAGGCAGAATCGACCTCACAGACCCCATCCCTCCCTTGGGTGCCCCAGGCCATGCTCACCTTGCTCAGCGTCACCGTGTGCTGCTCCCAGATCACCATCTCCTCCATGGTGGGCACCCCCCAGCGTGGGCTGGGCAGGGGAGCGGTGGCAGCCGGACAGTGGCAGGGCTCGGACGGGCTCTGGCCCCTCTCTGCAGCCACTGGCCCCTTCCTCAATCCTGCATCGGGCTGCAACGAAGAGCAGCAACAATGCTGAGTTGTAGGAACTGGGGACAGTGAGTGTGCAGGGGACAGAGCCCTGCAGTGCTGGGGCACCCACAGCAATTGTGTCACACCCTGGGCCATGTGTTCCCCTCATAGGAACTGGCTTCAGAACCCAGAGCTGCCTCTGTGCAGTGTGAAATCACCCCCCTGGGGATCCATCTCCGTCCTCTTGGACACAGGTCCATGGAAGGGGACGTTTCACACAGGGCAAGGTCAGGAGCTACCTCCATCCTTTTGGTCTTGCTCTCCATTCTAATCTGGGAGCTGGCAGACCCCAGGGTGCTGCTTTGGATGGTGTTTCAGTTCCTGCCCACCCACTCAGGCTCCAGTAGTTCTACCAGCTGCTTCAGCAGTACCACCACCCCGGCTTCACTCTTTGGTTTTCCTCAAATCCAATATTTTCCAGCTGAGATAGACAAGCCTGACAGGGTGACATCCCCTCCTGGCTGAAAATCCTGGGATGGGCCAGGGGATTCCTTCCACTATCTCCTGGCTCCTTGAAGGGAACATCAGTGTGAACACAGAGAGACACAGGATCCCACATGGGTGGGGCAGACAGCAGGGCCAAAGCCTCCTGCCAATCCCCATGGCATGGGACAGGGAGAGACCAGTTTGATCAGGGACTCACAGAAGCATCAAGGCTGGAAGACACCCTCAAGATCATCAAGTTCAATCATTGATCCAGCACCATAATAATCACCCCTAAACTATGTCCCCAGGTGCCACATTCAGATGCCTCTTGAACACTTCCAGGGATAGTGATTCCAACACCTCTCTGGGCAACTTATTCCAAGGCCTGACCTCTCCTCCAGTAAAAAAAAAATTTCTAGTATCTAATCTGAACCTGTTCTGGTGCAACTTAAGGCCATTTCCTGTGGTCCTGTCCCTTGACACATGGCAGAAGAGGCTGATCCCCATCTCACTACACCCTCTTTTCGGGGAGTGGTAGAGAGCAATGAGGTTCACCCAAGCCTCATCTTCTTCAGACTGAACACCTCTGGTTCCCATGGCAGCAACATGGCCTGTGGTGCCCCAGGGCTCTGGGATGGCTGTTCTGGGGGCCACGCTCAGCCACCCTCAATCCCAGCCAGAGCCCCACATGTTGGTGCCACAGGCAGCTGGAAACCTCCACAGCTCTTTTGGAAATTGACCATGGAGCAGCTTTTATGGGACCAGGAGATGCACCAGAGACACCTTGTGGGCAATGCCAGAGCTGATGCCAAGCAGGGTCTGGCAGTGGTCAGTCAGCCTTTGGCAAGCACCATGGCTCAGCCCCAGCACAAGGACTTCCCATGGCAGCCCCTGGCTGGAGCAGTGCCGAGGCAGCTGCTGAGACCCCGAAACAAGACCCAGCCAAGCCCCCAAAATGAGACCCAGCTCACAGCAGCCCCAGGGAGGGCCAGGAGAGCCCGGGGTAATCATTCACCCGGAGCACAGCGGCAGCCCCAGCTGGTGGGTGTGGAGGGCAGAGTCCAGGCTTCCCCTCTGCGCCAGGAGCTGCCGAAACCAGCCCGAGAGCCTCCCCGGCACCTGCCAGTGCTCACCACATGGGGGACACACACGTGTGCCCGGGGGGTGGCTGGGGCTGGGCAGGACCCCAGTGTGGTGGCACCCACAGTCCTGTGCCAGCGCTGCAAAGGCTGATAATAAACAGAAGCCCCCAGTGTGGCAGTGGGGTGGTTTCAGCCATGCCATCAGAGTTGGCTGGTCTGTGTTTACAGGCTCCCTGGGCACCCACAGGTGATATGATGTGAGCCACAGGTTCAAGGGACCCCAACCCGGGTCAGCCAGAGCATCCCCCTCCCCAGTACGATGACATTTGCCATCCAGCACAGTCTCTCATTGTCCCCAGAGGGGTCCCATTACTGTCCCATCACCAGGGCACCACAAAGTGTCCACACACCTTTCTCCCACTGCTGTCTGTGGCTCTCCGTGGGGCAGCGTGGGGATGACAGCAGCTCGCATATCGCCAGTTGGCACAGGCAACGCCCACGGTGCCACCAAGCCCCGGCCCTGTCCCCTGACTCCCCCCAGCACCTGGCGCGGGGCCTGCCCCAGCCAAAGGCCGAGGCTGGCAGCAGGAGGAGCCGGCTTAGCCGGTTTCCGACAGAAACCAGCCCGCAGCTGGAATGGCCCCGCCGGGAGGGGCAGTATCTGGGCAGAGCTGACCACGGTCCAGCCCAGCGCCGGGCACCGGCAGCACTGCGAGCCCCACACGCCCCACTCTACCCTGAACATGCACTGTGGCAGTGTCTTCCAGGGGTTTTAAAGACAAACAAAGCTGAGCTGTGCCAGGGCAGCTCGTTCCACTGCCAGGTCCCCAATTCGGGGCTGTGCCTGGCCACGGGTGACGCTGCCAGCAATGCCCACCGTGGGAACAACAACGACTTGGGGAGTCATTTATCAGAAAGTAACACACCCTGCCCACCTCAGCTGTGCCCCACAGCCATCCCCTCCACGCACGGTCTGCTGCCCATCCCCCTGTCCCACGGATGGTCCTCAACCTGGGACCTCAAAGCCTTCCCGGGATCAGTGGGGTCCCTGCTCTCAGCCTGTGCCACAAAGCCGCAGGTCCCTTCTCTGCTCCTGGTCATGGAGCACCGAGGTCCAGGACACCCCCAGAAGTTACTCTGTCCCAACCCCACTCATACCAGGATGGGCTGACCCCGAACCCCTGCTCTGGGAGGTCTCTGGCAGAGCTGACCCGGACCGGGTGTAATCCAGTAGCAGAGGCACGTCCTCTAGCCCGGGGCGTGGAGCTGCGATCCCCTGGGGTATCTCATGGGGCAGAGTTCCAGGAAGGTCACCGGGCTCTGGAGCCACCCAGAGAGGGACAAAGCGTGTCCGGTTTCCCAGGGGAAGCACAGCTGGGTGCTCTCCCCAGCCGGGAAGCTCGGCCGACAGATCCCGGGGGACAGAGTTAGGCACTCACCGAGCCTCGGATCCGACCAGGAAGGAGCTGAGCTCCCGGGCTGGTGGCAGAGGTGTCACTCCAGGGTGCCTTGCGTAACCCTTTGTGGCCCGTGCGCTGCCTGCAGGAGCGAAGGAGAACGGAGGGGGTCCCGGGGCAGCTTCCCGGGCACAGCAGGACTCCCGGGGGGCTGTCCCTGGTGTCCTGCACCGTGCTGGTGGCTCAGCCACCTACACTCCCCCCCGCCCGTGCCCTGCACAGGGACAGGCTCACGGGGTGCTGGTGGTAGCGGTGCCTGTGGTCGGGGGTCCCCCACGCCCATCCTGGCCCTCTCCAGGGGACGATAGGACTCTGCGCCAACTCGCACCGCCCCGGATTCTCAAATCACCCAGTGCCCCCCAAGAGAGGACAGGGATGGGGGACAGCCCAGGGCTCCCTGTCTTGGGGAATGCGAGGTAACATGTGCCTCTGCGGATGGATGCTCTGCCCTCTCCTCCCCTTCCCCTTCCCTGCCCGCACCTGGGGACCAGCCCCTCGTCATCCCTCGTCCCACGGGGTGGCTTTCCTGCGGTGACAGCGGTCAGGTCCACGCCGCGGCTCTCCGCGTCCCGCCGGGGCCGGTACCGCTCCCAGCCCAGCGCCGAGGCGGCCAGGGGGGACCAGTGCGTGCGGAACCGCCCGGTCCGCAGCCGCCAGCCCGGACCCGGGGCCATGCCGTGCCCTGCGCTCCCTCCGCGGCACCGGGGGCAGCTCGGAGCGGCTCCCCCCCCCGCCCCTCCCCGGGCCCAGCCGCGCCCGGGAGCCCCTCGGGCGGGGGCCGGCGCCGCCGAGCAGTCTCATTAGTGCCGGTGGCCCCAGCGCTGCCTCCTGGCCGGGGCTGCCCCCGCCGGGACACGCGTGGCCCCGGGGCCGGGAGAACCGGCGGGGCCGGCCCGGGCTGACCCGCACCCCGGGGCTGGACGGCGTCTGGCCCGGGCGGCGCCACTAGATGGTGTCGCGGGGCCGGGAGGAGCCGGGAGGGGCCGGGAGGGGCCGGGTTCTCGCCCGAGCTGAGATCGGCGGCACCGCGGCCATGCAGGGGCACGGAGCGTGTCCGGGGCCCGGTGCACAGCA
>VWZD01003733.1:99294-137747 GCA_013396695.1 Sakesphorus luctuosus
GCGGAAGGCTCGGCCGCGGCGGGTGCCGGTGCCATTACCCCGGAGGCCGGCGTGGGGGGACTGGACGCGTCAGGAGGTAACGCTGCTAGCACCGGGGGTTGCCCCCGCCTGTACCGGGCCCAGCGTGTCACCGTGTGTCCCCAGACCCGCCCGCCGGCCCGCAGTGGTTCAGCCCAGCCGTACCCCTGACCGGGCCCCCCCGCGTGGCGCTGGAGTGGTTCGGTCCAGTCCCCCCCTCCCCGGAGTGCGCCCCCCCCGGTACCGCGTGGTTCCGTCCAGCTGCCGCTCCCCTCCCCCCGGACCTGGGATGGTTCCGCCCCGGGGCCCGGGAAGGGAAGGGGCTCCCCGGGAAGGGAAAGGGCTCCCCGAGAAGGGAAAGGGCTCCCCGAGAGGGGAAGGGGGGCCCGGGAAGGGAAAGGGGGGCCCGGGAAGGGAAGGGGCTCCCCGGGAGGGAAAGGGGAAGGGGCTGCCCCGTGTCCTGCCCCGGCCGTGCCAGAGCTGCGAGCGGCAGCCGCGACCCCCGGAGCACCGTGAGGGGCACAGGTCGCCCGGCTCCGGGACTGCTCCCGGTACCAATCCCGGTGGGCCTGGGGGGCCGCGGCGGGGCCGTGCTGCCCCTCCCCTATCGGGGCTGGCCCGGGTGGGAGGTTGCTGTCGGCCCGGGCAGCCCCTGGCAGCGAGGGGTGCGGGGCCCTTCGCCGGGGGATCCCGTTTGTCCGTGGCCAGAGCGAGCCCAGCAGCGACACCGACGGGAGGTTTGGGGGTCCCGAGCGGCAGGAGGATCCGCAGGGCTGCGCCGGTGCCCCTGGCTAATTACTCCTAGTCAATTAACAGCCCGGGATCGTGACGGCCCCGCCGCTGCCGGGCGGACACGGGCGCTGCTCGGAGCCTTTGGCTGGGGCACGACAGCGATCTCCGTGTCGTCAGGCCTTTAAGTGAGCATCATTAGAGCCTCTGAAAACAACCTAATTATAGTACAGGCCGCGCTCGTTTCGCAGATGTCACCCATCCACCGGCCGGGTCGGGGAGGGGAGAGTGGCTGTGACTCTGATTTTGGGTCAGGTGCCGAGGTCTGGACCGAGGGACGCTGTTCCCGCCGTGCCCGCGGTGCTGCAGGGGAAGGAGGGACCAGCTGTGCCTTCCCGAGCTGCTCACGGTGCTCCCACCCACCCTCGGCCCTCTTTTTGGGAGTGCTCTCCCAGCACAGGCAGGGCTGGCCGCTGATGCCGAGGGAACCTCCTGCTGCCCAATGGTCCGGAAGGGATCTTACAGCCCATCTTGTTCCACCCCCTCTGCCATGGGCAGGAACACCAATGAACAATTAAAACATTGTCCTTCTGATTTCTCTGTCACCTTTCTGGTTTTAGGGAGAGTAGAAGGTTGTTGCTCAGGACTAGACAAGGTGTCTGGGGAGACTGTTGCTCCGCAGGGGTTTAAGGAAGAAGCATGTGTTTTCCTTCTTCCCTGAGCAAGTAAATCTGACTTTATGAACCTATAGGCTGTCTTACCTTACGCTGATAGTAAAAAAAGATGAAACAGAGCCAGTAATCTCACCAAAGCTTTGATTTCTGGAGTCAGGTTGCTTACTCCTCACTTGGGTAGCGTCCAAATTGTGTCACTTGGCCTCAGCTGCACTTGCAGCTGGAGCTCCCGGGGGGCTGGGGACAACCTACACAGCAGCCAGCCAGTGTTTGCTGGAGGAGAGCAAAACCTGGGGGGAAGGAGGTGGCCCTTGGAGGGCCGTGCAAGGCACAGCTGCACCTGCACAGGGAGAGCTGTGCTGTGGGTCTGGGGCTATCACTGTGCTCTGTGGGCTGAACTGGGTGGCAAACCCTGTGCAGCACATGCAGCACTGGTGCCTTTGCTGCTCTTTGGAGCAGTGGTGGCGGTGCCGAAGTGCTCATGACCCACCTGTACAGGTGCATTGTGCAGCTCACCTTGTGCTCCCTGCTGTGCCCGGGCTGTTGATGAAGGATCAACAGCTCAGCACTCTCCAGGAGCCCTCTCCTGCTCCTGGCTGGGGAGGAGGTGCTGTGTGCTGTGCTCTGAATGGAGGTGACGGGGTTAATCCAGAGAGGAGCGTGGTATGTGCTGTGCTCTGACTGAACAGCCTGGCAGGGTTAATCCAGACTGTGGGTCAGGTCAGCAAAGACCTTCCCCAGGCGCTCAGTAAATATCGAAGGGAGCCAGTTAGTCTGGAACAGGAGTAAAACTGGATGGAGGAGAGGGGCTGAATCAGGGAAGCTTTGGCAGGAGGTTGTCTTAAGGCACAGAGAGTGTTCTGAAGGGAACTTTTGGAAATCTCATGCTTTGAGGGACCAAACCCCACTTAGTGCCAGCAGCTGAGCTTGTAAATAAACACAGAGGCCCAATTTGTCCCTGTCTGAGACCTCAGCTTTGAGGTTTTAAAAAGTTCTGTAACCAACTGTGTTTGAAAAGTGAGTTTCAGAATTCAGTAGGTGCAGTATCTGCTGTGCCTTCTTAAATCTGCACCCTCATGCCCTGGGAAGTGGCTGCAGGAAGTGTAAGGGGCTGTTCTGGGTTCTGGTGAGCTGTTGGCAGGAGCAGAGGCACAGTGTGGGGTGACAGGTGAGCACTGAGTTTGTTCAGGCTGAGGTGCCCCAACCGCAGAAACAGCTGGGTGAGGAGATGGTGGATCCCTGTCCCTGGGTACAGCTGGAGACAGAAGGTCTGGAAACCTCCTTTTTTTCCAAAGGGTATCCAGTTATTGAAGAGCTGTTACTACAAAACTGACAGCAGAGCTGGCCTCTCCCATCTCCTTGCTAAAGTGGGAGTTCTCAGCCTGGTGGGAAGGTAAAGTTGGCATTGGATTTACTTCCATTACTCAGGTCTCCTGTTACACAGGCTGCACTCTGCCCATGGCTTATGACCCAGAACCAGGGCAGAAGCCTCCAACATATTCTTCAGGGTTGGATTCCTCTGCTTTAGGGAACCTGAAATGACTTAACGAGGATTTACACTCTTGCTGGACAGTTGTCTTGCTGTACCTCGAGCAGGAGGAGCAAAGTGAAGATCTTGGCCCCAGCCAGGTGTGCTGGTGACACCTGTGTGGCCGTGTCCAAAAAGCACTGAGAGAGTGTTGATTGTGACAGCCCAGGAACGGTATTGCAGCTCTTCCCTCTTTGCAGCAATAACTTTGAAGTGACTTTTGAAGGGTGGCTGGAAGCAATTTTTCCAGTGAACAGATTAGAGATAAGTGAAGAATTCCACCCTGTGGGGCATAAGCAGTTCAATCCATACCAACGCGATGGAGAGGGGAAATTGGAGAGAGCTTATCAGCTTGAGGAAAAATCAAATGTAAACATCATCCCCAGCATGATTATGGTTCACAGCTTAGTTGGATGTCACATGCCTGTGTGCCGTGAAATGGTGCTGGCGAGGGTGATTACAGGGGGAGGAACAGGCAGAAAAACACCCTGTGCCTTGAACTCTCAAAGACCCTGCAGTTACTTCACAGTCAATAAGTCACAGCTCAGCTGCAGGGAAAGAGGAAGGCAGTGGAAATAGAATTTGGACTGCTCTGGCAAATTAATTGTTTTGTAAGATAGGATGTGGCTGGAAGCACAGAGGGAAGCTGGGATGATGGATCTGGGAAGGCCAGTGTGTACAGCAGGGAGGTGTGGGCACTGTCTGAAGAATGCTGAGCCTGTCAGTGTCAGGACAGGCTGGAGAACGAGTCCCCGAGAACACAGGGCAGGGAGTGATTAATCTAATTTTCATTAACCAGCATTTGGCACTGACCTGTATATAACAGCCTGTTCCACCACTGCTGGGGCTGGGCCTGGCCGAGCTGCCACTGCCACGTCCCGCTTGGGAGGCCCATGGGCCTCTCCAGACCGGCTCCTCAGGGAGTGACCTGAGTGGATTCAGTATGAGCAGCACATAATTTAGGAACTATTGAAGTGATTCACTGACATGACCATTATGGGCTCTTGCCAGATGACAATCTTAATAAATATGGTTTTTCCATATAAGGCGGTTGCAGCCTGAAAGCAGCAGCAGGAATTCCAGCACTCTATTTCTTCATGGACACATCTTTCAGTTGGCACCAGACAAGTCCAGAAATAGTCCTGCCACAGCTGTGTGATACCCTGACAAAAACTCGAGAGCCCTTCTCATCACTGGCTGCTTCAGCTTTGTCATGTTTGTTTGTTCCCATCCATCTTTTTGGGCTGCCAAGCTTATTCCCATAAACCATGATTAATCTGTGGAGGCCTGGCAGGTGCCTGACTCCCCACATGGATGTGGTGCTGTGTGCTCGCTGTGACCTCCTGCCATGAGATCAGTTGCCTGTGCATGTGGGAAATGCAGGTGTTACATGGGGATCATTAGCTTGTGACTCAAAAATCAGAAACCGTTGCACCTTTTTACTGCACTGGGGAATGTGAGAAATAGCGTGGAAGTGGGAAATGTCTGCCAGTCCCAGTGCAAGGAGTGTTGGCTGTGCTTAGGTGGGAGTGAACACTCAGTGCTCGCACCAGCAGTGTGGAGACAGAGCTGCTGGCAGTGTCAGTAGCAGAAGATGCATCTTGCATCCTGCCTGCAGGAAAGTAAGAGCCAAAGCAGGTCCTGCCTTCCCTGGATGGTCTGATGGCATGGGTGCACCCCCCTGGGTCTGTCCCAGAACACGAGGTGCGGGTATCAGAGCAGGTTGCTGGGTTTGAGATGCACTCTCTGGTTTAACACAGAGGCCTTGGCACCTCTTTTCTTAAAGCTGCCTGTTTGGGGAGGGGAGTGACTGTGAGTATTGGAATCACAGAATCCCAGAATGGCTTGGATTGGAAGGGACCTTAAAGCTCATCTCATTCTACCTCCCTGCCATGGGCAGGAACACCTTCCACTAACCCAGGTTGCTCCAAGCCCTGTCCAGACCAGAATCTCTGACAGGCTCCTTTAATTTCTCTAATAACCCACTGACAGTGTTGCTGTCCTTCAGCCATCTCCCAGGCCTACAGGCTGGGTAGCCTTGTGAACATACCCAAGAACATAAATTCTTAGTCACATCAGGCTGTCTGATCAGAAGCTATTTTTAAGTGTTATGCAGGTGCAAAGCCCCAGTTGTTTGGTGTGGGTTCCCAATAAGTAGCTACTGGTTTATATGTAGATACAGATACACATCATGGTATTTCACCATTTCTAAATCCTTTTGTGGCAACTGCAGAAACTCAAAGGAACAAAATACTGTTGCTTTCTGTAAGTCTTTGGCAAAGCAGAACTCCTGGCCAAGCACACTGGGGATGTTTGCTGCCTGCTGAGGGTGCCTGTGCAGCCACTGGTGTTTTCCTGCAATGGGAAGGGTGCTGGGCTGAGGCCACGGGCTGTGCTGAGCCCTGCACAGGGCTGGCTGTTCCACCACAGGAACCTGCTCACAGAGAGGGAAATCAAGGCACTGTGAGGGCCTGGAAGCCAAAGGGTGTTTAACACTGAAATGAAACAGCGAAAGCACAAGAAAGAGGGGTCAAGTGAAAAAAACAGAGTTGTGGCCTTGTGTGAAGTGGGTTTGGTCTTGATCCTCCTCACCAGGGACCGTGACAGCAGAGCCTGGGTGTTGCTCACCTGCCTACATGGGGAGTGTGTGCCAAAGGAAAAGCATCTGCTGGCTTTCCCAGGCTCTCTACCTCCTCTCTGGATGGCTCACAGACTGAGTCCCTGGAGGGAGGGGAAGCCCTGGAAGCTTCTCCAAGAGCCCTACACGAGCCAGTGGTCATAAGGTGGTGTTGGGCCTTTTCTTTCTTTAGGCAGGTCTCAGTTCCTGTGGAGCCTGGCACTTCTTTGTTTCAGTTTTAGAGTGTTGCCAATAGCTAGATTAACCTCAGGACTTTCTGGGAAAGCATTTTCTGTAATTAAAAAGCTAAAAGTGATCAGAGAAGCTTTTCTGTCACTTTGTCTCCTCACCCACATATTTAGCAGAAAATGCTGTCAACCCCTAATTAAGTGTTGTCTTCTTCCACCGTGTGTTCTTGTGGCTTCCCCAGCTTACGTGTGGGTTTTGGCACTGGCTTGTGGTGAATAACCTGGGCTGAGTCAGAGGATGTGCTGCAGTGGGGAGGAGATCTGGAGCCTTCAGCCTGCTGGGTGGCCCCTAGTGTTCACAGCCCGGCTGAAGCCACTGGTAACCCTGAACTGGGACAGGAGAGGATCCGGGACAGGCTGTGAGTCTTTCACTCTGAGTTACCCTTCCAGCATTCTTTGAATACATCAAACACAGCACTCTTTCCTAATTCTGTTTAAAAAACACAAATGTGTACAACTAGAGAGTCAGTGTGTGATGTGAAGGGTTCTCTTGCTGCCCTTACTGTGACACAGAAGCAGGCTGGGATAATTGATGTGTGAAGAGCAGCAGCATTATTTCATAGTATGGAGATGGCATGTTCTTTACAGGGCTCTGTGAGAAGAGCTGTCCCTCTGGATAACTTGGCTCTGCAGCCTTTGGATCTGGAATTGCAGAAAACGACCCTCACCATGTCCAGCCACTGCCTGTGTGGTTTGCAGACTCACCGAGGTGGTCCAGGCCTCACCTCCTCTGTAATCAGCAGTATCTGCATGTTCGTGTTCTCTTTGCAGAAATTGCTACTGGATGGGTGGGAGAAAAGAGAAGTTGAAAGCCACGTGTTTGCTCCTCTGATGCCTCCATCATTGCAGACCTGCCTGTTGCATGAAGAGTATTTGGAAGACAAGGGCCAGGGTTCCAGGAGCACACCTGTGGCTGCTCTTGCTGCCCAAGGCACTCTTGGATCTGGCAAAGGGAACCGGGTTGTGGCCTGGGGTTTGTCACAAGACCAGCCTGGACAGGTCCCCATCCCGACTGAAAGGGCCTGGAGATTAGCGGAGCATGAGAACAGCACAGGCATCAGTGCCTGTCTTTGTTCTGGATGAAACAGCTCAGCCTCCTATACTGGGAGGAATTAATGGATTACAAGATGAGGGCAGCTTTGCCTTGTTTGTGGTCATTAAACACAGCAGTGCTGTGTGTGGCTCGTGCTGTGGCTGGTGAGAGTCCACTGAGCTCAAATGCTGCTTTTCCCTTTACTGCATAACGTTCACCTGTCCCAGCCATGCAGGTGAATGAGATTTGGTTCAGCTTCTGCCATGTGCTCAAGCTGATGCCATTAAGGCTTTCCTATCTCTGAGTTCTGGACGTGCCATGGTCTGGGTGGTGCCTGCAGGAGCTCTCACAGGTTGGTGGCTCCTGCAAAAGGAGTTTTCTGTGCTCTGAGGGTCTGTGTAGCCATGGAGTTGGTAACTCTTCTGTTTAAGCCCAGTGATGCTTTCTCTGACAAAGCTCTGTCAAACTACTGACTTTTCACATTCCAGTTGTGTGTGTTCCTGTGCCGTGGCAGACACCTCTTGATGTCTTCTCCAGAAGGTGTGGTTGTGCTTTGACCTCAGCCAGCTCCCAGAGGAAAGGCAGCTCAGCAGAGGAAGGGAGTGCTGGGCTGGGAGCCAGTCGGGTCTCTACACCCTCACTGAATTGAGTAAATCAGAGTAATTCCCCAGCTGTTTCATGTTTTTTCCGTAGGAGGCAAAGAGATCTGCTGCTTTTGGGGCTGGGGAGCTGAGTTCACAGTCATTGGAAGCCTGTCCTTAGTGTGACCCAAGCCCTGGTCATGTCAGGATGCTGCCCCTCAAAATGAGTGTCTTGGATGTGTGAGACTGTGCTGGTGACCATGTTGTGGTTCTGCAAGAGTAGAATTAGTCAAGATTGTTTTGCCTGTTCATTTGCTGCCTGGCAAGATGTTGTTTAAATTGCCAGTTAGATTTTTCTTTCCTTTGGAGCTTGCCATTCTCAGTTGCTGCTTTACATTCTGTTACCCCAAGTAAGTGAAGGTCCAGATCTCCAGAGGTGAGATGACCACTGAGACCAGTGGAGCTGAGGACTGACACAAACCCATTAAAACAGCATTGTTTGCAAAGCCAGTCTCCGGTGAGTTCAAGCTTGATGCCCAGACTTGATTTCTGCCTCCCCGGTTAGGGCTGTGTGCACCCCACCTGCACGTACCACCTGGGCAGAGGCGTCCTACCAACCCTACATGGGGCAGAAAGGCCAGGGAGGAGTGAGGTAGGTAGAATAAAAGCGATTCTCTTGTGTATTTAAAGTAGGAGTAATATAGGTCACCTTAATCTCCTCTTCCTGTGGGATCGGAGAGCGTCCCAGCCATGTGCTGCAGGTGATGGTGAGGTGGGACCACCCTCACCTTGCTGCTGTCACTTGTGGAGCATCCTGTGACCTTGGCAGGCTTCTCTGAGTTTATTGCCTACCAAAAAAAATCAAATAAAACTCTCCAACAGTAGAGCAGAACAGTATTGTTTCTGTGCAGGAGATGAATGTCTTCAAGGTGTTCCCAGTTATTTTTTAGGGTGGCATTCCTGGTTTGTGGGTGGAACTGTGATTCTGTTTAAAGGACAAATTACCAGCATCCTCCTGAGTTCTTGGATATTTACCTGGTTTTCCCTGAGTTGCAGCTGGGCAGCAGTGCAGTGGCAGCGCTGCTTCAGACACTGTTCAGTGCTGGCCCTGTCAGCCCTCAGGTGACTCAGTCGCTCAGAAGGGCTGAGTATTGATTTTCATCTCATTCAGGGCTTCCTCAGCTGAGGTAATTAAGGCCACTTGACACCAATTTAAGCAACTTGAGTGGGAACAATTTGGGTTGGTGCGTGGATACAGCCCACAAAGAGTTCAGAGCACTTGAGGAATATTTTTATGTAATTGGTAAGTTTTTAGAGATTTTGTGAAATCCTTCCAGAGCTCAAGATTCAACTCCAGAGTCCTGCAGGGCTCCCAACAGACAGCAGTGCCTGAAACCAGGGAGCTGTAGAATCATGGAATGTCCTGGGTTGGAAGGGACCCACAAGGATCCTCAAGTCCAACTCCTGGCCCTGCACAGGACAACCCCTGTGGCTGAGAGCGTTGTCCAAATACTTCCTGAGTTCTGGCAGAGTTCAGGTGATCTCAGCCACGTGCACATCAGCGGTGGAAGCACCAGCAGCAGTGAGTCCTGCTCACGTGCGCTGTCAACAGATCTTGGGGGTCACTGAGTTGGGACACAGCTGGTTCCTGCTCTTGGAGCCTGCTCATTATTGGTACCACTCTGTCTGAAGTGGATCCCACGGAGAGGGCAGCTCACCTCTACTGTCCATTGATGTTACTTGATGTTCTAAAGAGCTGACGGGTTAAAGAAAAGCCTTTGGGCTTGGCATAAGGCCTGGAAACACAAGTGTGCCATGTACAAAATAAAATGAAGGTGATGAGCTGAAGCCTCCCATGGCCATTCCCGCAGGATGCCTGGCTCTCAGTGTAGGGTTGGGAACTGGAGCTCACACTGGGGTTGTGACACTGATGGTATTTACCACACAGGTCAATGGGCAGAGAGGGAAGAGCCCTGGGCAAAGCAGAGGGGATGGACTTTGTTAATTGCTCTGAAAAATCAGGGAAGATGTGTCCATGTCTTTGGGCTGCCGTGTTGTGTTTGGTGCATTCCGTGACCTGGGCAGAGGCACAAGGAAATATTGCCAAAGTCTCTGGTGTGGGCAGGATGCAGCAGCTGATGACAAAGATGCTGCGGTAGTTTTCTTTCTGTAGTTTTTCTGCACATCTGATGGACCAGATTTTGTGCATTTTTCAGTGTAAAATTGTCCATTGCTGCATTTTTCAAAGAGAGGCAGCTGGCTAAAATCCTCCTCTGGCTGAGTGCTCCTTCCCTGAATGTGCTGATGGCACTTCAGCAGGCACAGTCACCTCACTTGGATGCTGATGTGGAACTTTGTTCTCTCTTTGCTTTCCTGTTTCCACAGTTTCTGTTGGTGTAACCAGTTTTGCATCCCTTTGCCAGGAGGAAGGGGTGGTGTGCTTGGTCCCACGTGCAGCCAGGAGGGCAGATGTAATACCTGAAGCCACTTGTCTTCTCTCTAAATGTCACTTTTAGCTGACAAAGTGACAGTTTTCCTCCTCTTTGTACGTGTTGGGTGCCGCTCTCTCCATCTGGCTGCTGCGTGGTGATGGGGGCAGTGTACAAAACGAGAGAATTTGCTGGCAGAAATGCAAACTATAGAGATGTAAAATAGTCCCTGACTTCAAAGCTGGAACAGAGAGAGCAGAAAATGAATCTGAAGTCTCAAAGCTGTGCTCTTGTCACTGTTAATGACATGCTCAGCTACAGACACTTGCTGAGGTAGAATCCAGAAATAAGGTCCCATTTTTCAGTCTGGTCTAACAGGTGGGAAGTATTTGGGGCTTTAATAGCACATGTTATAGGACGATTTTTCTGTTGGTAAGGACTGTTTGTTCAGTGATAAAGAGCTGAAACCTGGTAGGTTAATAATTGCCTTTGCTTAATGTAATGCTTTTTCCCCCTGTAATTCAACTTGTCCAACTCCTGCACAGACACCCCAACAATCCCACCCTGTCCCCCAGAGCGTTGTCCAAACTCTCCTGGAGCTCTGGCAGCCTTGGGGCTGTGCCCACTGCCCTGGGGAGCCTGGTCAGTGCCCACCACCCTCTGGGGGAAGAACCTTTCCCTGAGATCCATCCCAACCCCCTGGCACAGCTCCAGCCATTCCCTGGGTCCTGTCCCTGGTCCCAGAGCAGAGCTCAGTGCCTGCCCCTCCACCTGCCCTCGGGAGGAGCTGCAGCCCCCGAGGAGTCTCCCCTCAGTGTGCTCTGACCCAGCTGAACAAGCCCAGTGCCCTCAGCTGCTCCTCAGACCCTTCCCAATGTCCCTGTCCCTCCGGTGGCCACTCTCCAACAGCTTTAGATCCTTCTTAAATTGTGACCCCCAGACTGTCCCCAGGACCCAAGGTGAGGCTGCAGTCTCGTGCTGATTGACATGCATAACAGGGTTTTTTAATTCCAGAGTATTTCTTGACCCAGCATCTCTTCAGGCTTAAATTAATTTTGATGGAAGAGAAATGCTGATACAGTCTTTCTCCTCCATGGTCTCAGAGGGTTGGATGTTTGTTTTCATTTCGATATTGGGCAGAAGTCACTGGTGGATTAACTATCTGGGACACTCTTTTGAGAAAGAGGCTTCTGGACTGATAATGCCAGAAAATGCTTATTAAAGAAAATGAGCAAAGTGGCAATTTGGGAGGAACTTGATTTAATATGTGCAAGTCCATTTTTTTATGGATAGGATGGCAATGCTTGAGGGATTGCCATTAAAGGTTTATAACAATCTCAGTGAGATGCTGTGGCTTCCTGAACTCACAGCTTTTAAACCACAAAGATTGGATTTATTTTTAATCTTTTCTAAACTGAAAACTGGGAGTGCAAGGAGGCTGGAAGGGCCCAGCATGAAGAGCATACTGTAACCTAGAGAAACAAGGTGGGTTTTCACAGCTGCTGAAGAAATGAAATTTAAATGCAAGTTTTGCTTTGAGGTGGGGTGAAAAATGACTTAATTCAAGACCTGTGGGAGGTAGGGATGAGATGTGTCTGAATGGCAGCTGCTCATCTAAAGGGAAAAGGAGTATGTTGCAGGCAGAAGTGGTAAGTGCTGCCTGGTATTTTGTCTTTTCTGTTAGAGCTCCTGCCTTTGACTTGCCAAGGTAACAATCTCCTTTGCCTTATGACTCGCCCCTGAGTTCTGGCAAAACCAATGCACCCATTTTGGTGAAGAGGAAGCCAGGAAGCCCCATCCAAAGCTTCAGAGGTTGGTCAGGCCCATGGCTAAAAGGAGCCACAGTACCTGCAGGGTGGTTCTGCTCCATCACACCTGCCTTCTCCTCTCCCCAGACAGCCACAGCACCCAGCTCTGAGCCCTCCAGCTTCCCCTCTGCTGTGCTTTGTGGAAACAGCCCCTCCATTCAGACCTCCCTGGGCACCTGCTGAGCCTGGGGCAGCCCCACTGCTTGGTGGGGACAGAGCTACAGCTTGAGCCTTCTGGTCTGGAAGGAGATTACTGGGTTGGGAGCCAGGAAACGCAGAGTTTAAGCCATGGGACTGCCCCTGTCAGCCCAGGCTGTGCTGTACTCCCCATTCAGAGCAGGTATGTGGGTGATGGGCAGTGTCACCACACCCTTCTGTCTCTTCCTCCCACCCCACAAGTCTGGGTTGTCCTCGTGGAGGTGCTTTTCCCAGTGAACGTTTGATGTCTGTGCCTGGCTGTGGCTTCTGTTTTTCTCCAAACACAGGAGCAGATCGTGCCGTTCCCCTCCCTCCTTTGCAGGTCAGTGGCAGCATCTGTTTGACTGATCCAGCCTTGCAGCGTTCTGGTTCAGGGGAACACATCCATTTCTTGTTTTACTGAAGTCTTAACAAACAGTTTAAAAAACCCATGAGATTCTTCTGTGCTCGAAAGTGCCCAACTGAAGTTCACTCATGCTATTGGCTTGAATTATGTGTCCAGTAGGGCCGGGGCAGGGATTGTCCCCCTGTGCTGGGCACTCCTGAGGCCCCACCTCAAGTCCTGGGGTCAGTTTTGGGCCCCTCATGACAAGAAAGACATTGAGGGGCTGGAGTGTGTCCAGGGAAGGGGAAGGGGCTGGAGCACAAGTCTGATGAGGAGCAGCTGAGGGGGCTCAGCCTGGAGAAAAGGAGGCTCAGAGGGTCCTTATCCCTCTCTCCAACTCCCTGACAGGAAGGGTGGGCCAGGTGGGGGTTGGGATCTGCTCCCAGGGAACAAGGGACAGGACAAGGGGAAATGGCCCCAAGTTGTGCCAGGGCAGGTTCAGGTTGGATATTAAGGAAAATTTCTCCACAGAAAGAATGGTCAGGCATTGGCACAGGCTCGCCAGGGCAATGGTGGAGTCACCACCCCTGGAAGTGTTTAAAAAACAAGTAGCTATGGCATTTTGCCAGATGGTTTAATGGGCACTGGGGCTTCAGTTGAAGTGATCTTGGAGGTCTTTTCCAACCTTAATGATTACATGATTTGTAAGCTAGACCCAGCTGGACAGTTGCTGAGTAAAGCCCTGAGAAGAGCTCGAGTTGTTCATGGTTCAGGGCTCTGTTTTAGAACCTGGAAGACCGGAAATTGTTCCCAGTTGCAACTGGAGTTTACAGAGTGGTGTCAATGCACATGTATGAGCTGTGTGGGCAGCCAGACCGGGCTCTTCCTGACATGGTCCCTTGTGTTTGCAGTTGTTGTTCCCTGTGTTCAAGGAATGCCTTTCTTCCTGCACACTCTCACTGGAGCAGGGCTGCTCCAAAACCCATAGCCCAAGAGTTGGGGGCTCTGGGAAAAGGGCTGACCCACCTGGCTGGGGTTCAGCTTCACAGTAACTTGGCTTTCACCTGATAAGAGTCTGCTGTCAGATACACCCTGGAACCCATAACATCAGAGAGGCTGTGACCACTCATCTGTCCCACATGAGTGCAGGATGTGCCCTGTGTGCAGCTCAGCCACAACTGTGGTCTCTGCTCTGCTGGATCCCCACTGGTGCTGCTCCCAGAGGGGTTTGTGCTGTGCTGGCTACCAGGGTGTGCTCAGCCCTGAGGAAAACAGTGACAGAAATATGCAGGTCCTGAGCACCTGGGGCTGGGGAGGGTTGGGAGAACCAGTTCCTGAACAGCCTCAGTTTTACCTGCTCAGCACCTTGGGAGCCTGAGTGCTCTTTTGGATTTTGCTCTTTGTTCTTTTGCATCTTTCTTTGGGCACAGACCTGTGCAGAGTCTGGAGATCTGCTTCCCAAAGGAGTAAATAAACACACATTGCTGCACTTGGTTAAGTAGAATTAATAAATGCCTGGCTCAGCCTCCAAGTGCAGATCGTCCAAGCTGGGCTGGGGAAGTGGCTTTCCTGCCCCAGCTCTGAGCAGGGTTCGGGTCTGTGCCAGAACCAGCCTGTCCTTCAGCTCGAGGCTGTGCTTGATTGTTGGTGGGATACGACTCACATGTCCTTGTAGCCTGGCATGGGCACCAGGTTATCTCTTCCTGCCCTCTCTGTGTGTCTCACTTGTTGGAATTTCCTGCTAAGAGCTCCAGAAGTGGTTTTTAAAATGCTATTATTTTTTAGGCCCCTTATTTTCAACTGCTAGCCGAGTCACCAGCTGCCATGCCACAGCCAGGATCCCAGGGAGAGGAGAAACTTTGAGTTACGATTTTTGGCAGCACACTCCACCTTTTGAGCTTGTTCTACTGTGGCTTGTTTTGTTCCATCTGTTCAGGTGCCTTTGTTAGAGCAGAGCAGGAGCACCCAACCAAAACCTTTGAGTCACACGGAGCATGAGAGTCTTAACAAGGCCGGTGAGAAAAGAACACTTTGGTGAGCAATAATGTGAATTTATCCTTGATCTCCAGCCCCCACACCTTGTGTCAGTAACTTTTGCCCTGGAGATTCTTCTTGTGTCTCACAGCACAGGGATGTGTCTCTCCAGAGCTGCTGCAGCTGTGGGGGACTTTTGCTGGAGCCCCAGTGAAGGAGAGGACTGGAGGTTCAGGACCCCTCCTGTGTACCAGCCCCCTCAGTCTGGGGAAGAAGGAAGGTGTTGGCACAACCAGGGAGGTGTGGGGTCATGGGAGTCCCAGAATCGTTTGAGTTGTCAGGAACCTTAAAGCTCATCCAGTTTCACCCTCTGTCATGGGCAGGGACACCTTCCACCAGTCCAGGTTGCTTCAAGCCCCGTCCAGCCTGGCCTTGGACACTTCCAGGGGTGGGGCAGCCACAGCTGCTCTGGAAAACCTGTCCTAGTTCCTCCCCACCCTCACAGCCAAGAACTCCTTCCCAACATCCCATCTAACTCTGCTCTCTTGTAGTGGGAAGCCATTCCCCCTTGTTCTGTCCCTCCAGGCCTTTGTCCAAAGTCCCTCTCCAGCCCCACTGGAAGGGGCTCTCAGGTCTCTCCGGAGCCTTCCCTTCTCCAGGTGAGCCCCCCCACCTCTCCCAGCCTGGCTCCAGAGCAGAGGGATCCAGCCCTGGGAGCATCTCCGTGGTCTCCTTGCTCCAGCAGCTCTACATTCTTCTGATGTTGGTGCCCCAGAGCTGGAGGCAGCTCTGCAGGTGAGGTCTCACCTGAGCAGGGCAGAGGGGCAGAATTTGCCCCCTCAACCTGCTCGTTGATGCAGGCCAGGATCCATCTGGATCTGTCTGGAGGAAATGATGTGCAGTAGCTGGGTTGAATCAAGCAGAGTTTGCTTCCAAAGAGCTGGTCCCTTGTTGTGCTGTGGGATCTGGGTGGGCTGTGCAGGAAGGTTCAGGCAGTGTGGGGGACAGGCAGGGGTCACACTGAGGGGAAGCAGCAGAGTTGGGGTGGTGCATTTTGAATGAAGCCAAAAAATCTCTGATCATGTGGTGCCGGTTAAGCTGAAAGCCACTCCTGCAGCTTGAAGAGCTTGGGTTTCTCCTTGTTACATCAGCAAGAACTCAGGTTTATTTAGGAGCAGATCACAGAATCATGGAACTATTAAGACTGGAAAAGACCCCTGAGATCACCAAGTCCAGTGTTCAATCTCTCAAACAAAGATGTGTCACTGCTCTGCTTTTGTGAGGATGTTTTAATTTTCAGTGGTACCTGCTCAGCTTGAAATCCGTGGCTGAGTTGTGTAGAGCACGTGCCCTTTGGGGGCTGCGTCACAAACCCACTGAAAACAGACCTGGAAATTCAACCTGATGCTTTTGCTTGGGCATCTGTTTTTGAAACAAAAGTTAGAGATGTCCCCCTCTCTTCTCCCACCCAGACCTTGGCCTCAGTGCTGCCATGCAAATCTCTCCTGCAGTGTTGTCAGCAGCACCTGTGGCAACCTGGAAGTGTTTGGTGAAGGAGTTGGCTGCTCACATCGGGCTGAGTACAAGGACTTTATCTCCAGTGACGCATGTTGTACATAACCCTGCTCTGAAATCCCCTTTCAGGTCTCCAGTGCTTGAGCACCCTCAGAAAATCTCTGTCAGGTGACATTAGCCAGAGTGGACTTAAACCTTAGAGGATTTAGCCGAGCAGCTTTGGCTATGGAGTAAATCAGGAAATACCCCACTCGTTAAAAATCCAGGTGCATCTTCAGGCTGACTTGTGAAGGGTGGCCTGCAGACAGAACAGCTGTTTTGCCTTTGGAGATTGCTGTTGGCTGGGATACTGGGATCCCAGGGGTTTAAAGATGTGCTGAGGGCAGTGACATCTCTGTGTCCTGGTGGTTATTGGGAAACTTCAGGTAGATTTCCTTACCTGCTGTGACTGTGGTAACTGGACTTCAATACATTTTTTAGAAAGTCAGAAAATGGAAAATTTGGGGAGGTGGATATCTTTCTTGAGTTATGTTCTTCTATTCTCATACAAAATTAGATTAGAATTATTCCTAGTGGTGAACGAGGAAGGGAGTCAGCTCTCTTTGAGGCAGGATCTATAGGAAAACACTTTTAAATGGTGGAAGTGATGAGTAATCTGGTCACCCCTCCTCCTGGATCAGAGATGCAGAACCCTCTGTAAGAGAGGGCTGAGAGATAAAATTGTGGAGATAGTCACTGTCCCACACAGCCTGCAGTCCAACCCTCTTCCAACCTGCCCTGCTGCTCCTGCAAGCAGCTGCACTGATTCCTGTGCTTTGCCAGTGCTCTCCTCAGACAGGGTGAGATCCTTTACCGGATACCCAGAGAAGAAATGTTGGAAAGGCAGCCAAGCTGATATGCAAAGGCATCCTCCTGCACTAGATACAGGGGGTTTTCCCTCTCAGTAACAATATTCTGTGCTGTTTATCAGTGTGAGTTGTTTTGGGATTGACTGTAGTGAATATTTCGCTTTTCCAGCCAGCAGTTCCCGGGCCTGGGCCTGGGCCTGGCTCCTGCCTTGCAGGTGCCTCACAGAGCCGGTGACTTCCAAAGGAAGCTCGCCAAGGTCGGCTGGCGAAGAGCTTCCAGCAGCTCTAATTCCCACCTGCCTGGGAGGGGCTGAGGGCTGACGTTAAGCCCCAAGCATCCAAAGCCCTCAGCTGTGCCTCCTGCAACCCCTGGGTATTTGGGGCAGAAGAACTGTTCTGGCTCTGGCAGGCAGGGTGTAGCCTCAGATTAGTCAGGCTGAGCTTCTCCCTCTTTATTAGTGGCTCTGGGAGAGCAGCATAATGGAGGATGGAGGTGAGCATCCTTCCCTGCACAGAGGTAGGACGCATTAAAGGGTCTGGGTCCTGCTTCTCAGCAGGAGCTTGCAGGCAGGGAGATAGGGATGCTCAGAAAACGAAGGAGGGAAATTAATTCCTTCGTTAGCTTGTGCTTCTCTGACCTGGGCTTGGGAAACAACTCTCTGGGACATTGTGGCAGCTGGAAACTCCATATGGACGTGCAAAAAGAGTCCCAGGGGCTGCTTGGAGGTTATGGGCTATGTCCAGGTCCCCCGTGGTTTTGCAACACACAACTAGAAAGGCAACACAAGGTTCTGTGTTCCCTCACTGCCAAACCACATCTCTGGGCAGCCAGGAGCTGCTCCAGTGAGGGGAGGCAGTGATTGGAACCTGCTAGTAGCTAATGTGAAGCTTATCCTACTCCTGAGCCAAAAGGAGGAGCAGCTGGATGTTGCTCTGGCTCTTCTGGGTGATTGGGAGGAATGTGGCTTCAAAGTCCTTCAGCCTTTCATGGCTTCACTCTAAATTGGCGTCGTGGTTTTAGTATGGCACCTCTGTGTCCGATGGCGTCACAGGGGCAGAGCTGGCTCTCTCCTGCAGAGGTGACACTCCCTGCTGCTGTGTGTGCCGTCTCTAATCCTGGTCAAGCTTTGTTGTGAGTGCGGGTAGGCAGATTTGGACTTGCATGTTGTCATAAAGAGAGAAGCTCGAGGCTGGGAAGGCGCTGCCTCTCACCTTCCTGCCCCTGCTGCCCGCAGGGACGTGCTGGGAGCGTGTGTTGTTCCACTGCACGATCCTCCTGTGACCGGCGTGTGGAAGGGAGCAGGAACACTGTGTTCAGATAAGGCTGCACCTTTCCCGTGGAGCAGATGTTTGCCCGAACATCCCACTGGATTGCATAATTAGGAGCCGAGCGGCTGCAGCCTGTTCCGGGGCCGGGTGGCAGCTTTTGTGTGCTGCTGCTGCTGCTGCTGAGGGTTTTGGTTTGCTTTTTGTCGCTGTGTCACCCGCTTTGGGCTCAGCACTCCAAAATTGTCCTTCTTCCTACAGGCAGCTGATCCTAAACAAGAAAACAAATCAGTTCTTTTTAAATTTCATTTCCCTGCTCTTGTCCTGCTCGTTGCTGGCTGTAATTGGGCTTCACCGCAGTAAGCGCTTTTCCTGGGAGTTGCCAAGGAAACGCTCCCGCATGGTGATGTCCTGGCTCAGCTCCCTGCGGAGGGCTGTGTCCAGGATGCTGCACCCCGGATGCAGTGACACCTGCAGCTGAGGATGAGGAAGGATGTGCTAACTCTCTGCCAGCATCTTCATCCTCTGCTCTGCCTCCTGAGCTGGGGTAAACAGATTTATTTCTGAGGCAGAAAGTGTTTCTGCATAAACCCAAAAATAAATCAGGCTGGTCGGTGCCATTGCTGCAGCATCATCCCTTTGTGGCAGTCCCTGGCAGTGCTGATGCTCCATAAGCTGGAAGTTTGCTTTGATTGCCCGAGCTGGGCTGTAAAGTACAGGTTCAGTGGCTGATCCCTGGAGTCCTGGCAGGGGAGCACCTTCTGGAGTCTGAAGGTCAAAAACCTGAGGGGGTGGCTGGGGCAGGACTGGGGCTCCCACCTGCCTGCCTGTCTCCAGTTAATGGAAGAGCCTGTCTGGGAAGGCGGGAGCAGCCATGGCTGTGCTGTCAGCAGGTACCACAGCAGAGCCCTGAGGCCCAGCCTGCTGCATTCACCTCCTTCCCTTCATTTGTAGGAGCCATTTGTACAAGTCATTTATTTGTACAAGCCTGGCCGTTCAGATAAACAAGACAAAGGCCATGAAAAGAGTGCAGCACATGGAGCTGGGGCAGCAGGCCCTGGTGTGCAAATGCCATCTTCTCTCCCCGGGGTGAAGGTGGCTCCTGCGTGCTTGGAACAAGGCACAGAGCCGGTGTGGGCGGCAAGCGAGGGACAGGGAGGAGAGTAGGGCAGCTGAGGTGGGATTAAGTAGGATTACTTGCCTCTGGCTGCTCCTGGTAGCCCACTTTGAATGCTTCCTGGTGCTATCAGCATTTCTGTCTGCAAATTGCTGCTGGACTTTGAATGGTGGCTAAAGTGTCCTGAGGAATGTGGAGCTACTTGTGCTGCAGGTGCATCATGGCTGGGTCTCCCTCCCCCTCGCCATGATTGCCCACAGGGATGGAGGGGGCAAACCAGCAGGAGAGAGATTGGGCTGCGTTCAGTCATCCCAAAAATCAGTCAGCTGGTGCTCCAGGGAAAAAGGACCACATTTAGGTGGCAAAGCTATATGTGGGTTCCATATAGCAAGCAGAATTTTTCTCAGATTGCTTCATTTCTGTATTATTTCTCCAAGCTCTCTGATGGCAGGAGCAGCAATCCATGCCCAGGGTGAAGAGAAGCTGCAGCTCTTTTCTGCCAAGAGATGCCACATTTAAGAGGGCAAAAAAAACCCCAATTTTTTTATTTAGTATTTTGCCTTGTCTAATGGTTCTGATCCAAATCGAATTGAGTTGGTTTTATGGGAAGAAAATGTGTAATGATCAGAAGGAGGTGATCTGGCTGCCTGGGAAGGGCAGCTTGTGCTCAGCTGCCTTCTCCAGAGGGTTGCTGAGAGTCCAGCTCCTGCTTCCTGTGCTGCCTCTCTCTGTGCTGGGACCTGGAAACACACATGTTGAGTGTGGGAAGAAGTTCACAGGTTGCTTTTGCCTCTCCCTTTAGACATGGCCTGGTGCTTGTGCCAGTCCCTCGGGAGCCACGCTGGCTCCGGGGCTGCTTCCAGCTCAGGGGTTCTCTGGCTTACAGGAGAGCCAGAGAGGGACCTTCAACAAGGGTGGTATGTAAGTAACAGGACAAGGTGGAATGGCTTCACGCTGACAGAGGGCAGAGTTGGATGGTACATTGGGAAGTAATTTTTCCCTCTGAGCGTGGAGAAGCCCTGGCACAGGTTTCCTAGAGGAGTTGTGGCTGCCCCATCCCTGGAAGCATCCAAGGCAAAGTGTCCAAGGATGGGCCTTGGAGCACCCTGGTGTAGTGGAAGGTGTCCCTGCTCATGGCACAGAGTGGAACAAGATGAGCTTTAGGGGCCATCCCAACCCAAACCATTCTATGATTTGCTGAATTGTCTTGCCCCAGTCCTCCTTGGTCTTACTCTGTTTTTATCAGCAGTCTCTTACACGCAGTAACAGCTGCCTCTTGATGGATGCATTTAATTTCCAGCCTTTTTCTCTGTATTTCAACTGCAACACATGTAGAGCCTTTCACTTCCACAGCTTCTGTCTTGGCAGTCTTGTTTCTGCTTTTGCCTGTCAGGCAGGTCTGTGTTCGGGGGCTCTGATGGAACAAGGCATCGCAGTGGCCCGGTCAGTCTCCACCTCCCCTTGTCGTCCAAATGGGTTGCTCAGGTGTGTCACATTGTTTTGTTCTCAGCTGGGAAAGTGTAAAATGAGATACAGATCTCCTTGGGTGGATGTGTGACTTGTCAGGATTTCACAGAATCCCAGAATGTTTTGGAAGGGACCTTAAAGCTCATCCATTTCCATCCCCTACCATGGGCAGGGACACTTTCTGCAAGTGCCAAAGTGCATGTCTCTGCTGTGCTGCATTTCTGGGGGAGTCCTGCTGGTGCAGCCTCCAGCTGAGGAGCTTATGTGGCATTTATATTCTCACATATTTTTAGTTGCAGTCACATTGTATATCCTCATAAACATTTTAATAAAGTGAAGCTTTTATTAAAGATGCAGCAGTTCTGATCAGAGAAAAGAGTCCAGATAAAACCAACTGGTTTTTCAGATTTGTTCTGACTTCTCTAGGCCATCATAAAGTATCAAATACTTACTATTTATATTTGTATGAGTGTGTGTGTATACACCTGACTTACAAAGAAAACTTCTTTATTAGATCTTATGGACACCAAACATGCTCCCCAGGGCAGTGGGCACGGCCTCAAGGCTGCCAGAGCTCCAGGAGTGTTTGAAAAACATTCTCAGGGACAGAGTGGGATTGTTGGGGTGTCTGTGCAGGGCCGGGAGTTGGACTCCATGATCCTTGTGGGTCCTTTCCAATTCAGGATATCCTAGGATTCTGTGATCTTAAATGAGGCTTATCCTGGATTTTTGTAAACTGTCTTAAGAAATTCCTTTCCAGTAGACAGAAACCCCTGTGACTCTTTTGAGAGCAAAGGGGTTTGGCAAGTCAACCTGCCCCAGCTGGTTTTGAAGGACACCAGGAAGGGACACCTTCCACTAGCACAGGTTGCTCCAAGCCCTGTCCAAGCTGGCCTTGGACACCTCCAGGGATGGGGCAGCCACAGCTGCTCTGGGCAACCTGTGCCAGGGCCTCACCACTTTCATCTTGTGCAGGTTTTGCTCCTCTGGCTGGGAGAGCTGAAACTCCAGAGCCCTTTCCTGTGTCAAAGTGTGCAGAGGTGTTCCTGCCTGTCCTGCGGGGTGTCAGTGTCGTGGTAGGGATGGCCTGGGAGTAGAGGAATATGGAAAAAACAGCAGTTAAATGTGAGATGGGAATTGCACAACTGAAGCAACTCCTTTCAGAGGCTCTGTAGGAGCTCGAGGGTTGAGACAGGGTCGCTCAAAGCCATGCACAGATGAGAACAGAACTGAAGGCAGCAGGTCAGGCGTGCACAGAGCGCCTGGCAGAGCCCGGACAAGGCTGCAGGCAGGGCAGAAGGTTGGGGTTTCACCCCGAGCTCTCCCCTCCAGAGCTGCTCCTCAGCCCGGGCACACGCTGCAGGCAGGGCACAAAGTTGGGGTTTCATGCCGAGGTCTCCCCTCCAGAGCTGCTCCTCACATTTCTGAGCACACCCTGGCTAAGCTGCACCAAATTGGATAAGAATCATTTCAATTATCTCGTTAAGTGTCAGAACTTCCCCAGCAGCTCCCGCAAAGCCCAGCGCTGTCTCGTGGCTCTGGAACCCCTGGAGCTGGAGTTAAATCAGGGTTTGCCAGGCCATCTGTCAGCTTGTTGGAGCTGAGCACAGCCCTGTGCCACGCACGGAGGAGCCAGTGGAAGATTTTTATGTTTTCTGCCTAGACAAGTTGATGTTATAGAACTAGGGTTTTTGTTTCTGGTGGGAGTTGGGGGTTGTTGCTGGGGACGCTCTTTCCCACCTCAGGCATCAGTTCTTCTGGAGATCTATGGTTCTTCACCTCTGGTACCTTTCTTTCATGTGGACAGTTGGTGTTGATTCCACATTTGGTATGTGTACAGCAGCAGACACTTAAAAGCTGGGAATGAAAGCAGCTTGTGGTAATTATCACAAAATTAAAGATAATCTCCTGCTCTGGAATTGTGACAAAGTGCAGAAACAAGATTAGTGCAGTAGGAGAGCAGTGGCAGCCATGGCAGGAGAGCATATTCTGCTGGCCTGGAGCTCCTCAGCCACAGTGTGTCCCCAGCAATTTCCAGTGTTCAGTCTGGACCAGCATTTCCCCTTTTGGATTCCCCAGTGGTCTGGACTTGATGCTCCTGCTCATGTCCTGAAAGTTCATTAGCTAAATGCTCACTTTTACTGCCTTATTTCTTGCTCCTCGGGCCATGGTGGGGTGTTTTGTTCAACAATCACAAAATTGCAGTGGCTTAGGCCAAAGAACTACTTTTTCAGCACAGTTTGAGCTCACAGTGGTCCTGAGCTGGTGCAGTCCCACAGAGCTGAAGGAGTCAGGGGCTTAATGTTACTCATGGTGTGTCACCCACCCGTGTCAGGGACACCCCCTTGGGCTGAGGGGTGACAGCCCTGTCACCCAGCCCAGATGGGTGACAGGGGAGCTGCTCCATGTCCCTCGAAATGCTGCTCCACTCATTTCCCTGCTCCTGTCTGAGGTGGGATCTCAGACCTTTGCTGCAGTCCTGTGATTGTGTTCCTGATGCAGAACTTGGGCACTGAGGAGCACAGTTTAAAATAGAACTACGAGAGGTGACTCTTCTGGTTCTGCCCCGTGGGTCAGATTTTGGACCAGGTGTGCACTGCAGGCTGCTCCAAATGCCACGTGGCAAGACCTGTTTTGCAGCAGGGTCTGCCCAGTGTGTGGAGATCAGAATGGTGAGATACCTGCAGCACTGCTGATCCTGAGCAGTTTCATCTCCCTTCTGACCCCTGAGGGTTTTTTGTTTGGTTTGTGGTTTATTTGCTTCCCAGTATCTGAAATGTTTCCTGAAATGTAACTGAGTCACATACTGGTGGTGTTGTCTGCAGCACATCGTGCTCACATTATCATGGAATCACGGAATGGTTTGGGTTGGCAGGGATCTTAAAGCTCATCTCCTTCCACCCCCTGCCATGGGCAGGGATACCTTCCATATTGCTCCAAGTCTTGGACACTTCCAGGGATGGGGCAGCCACAGCTGCTCTGGGCCACCTGTGCCAGGGCCTGCCCACCCTCCCAGCCAAGAATCTCTTCCCAGTATCCCATCCAACCCTGCCCTCTGGCTGTGGGAAGCCATTCCCCCTTGTCCTGTCACACCAGGCCCTGTCCAGCTCTCTTGGAACCCCTTCAAGTACTGAAGTTATGACCAACTTCCTGCTTGGGGTCCTTCTGAAACAAGCCCGGAGGCAGCAGCACTGCAGGTACCTCAGGGAAACCATTGTCAAAATGGGAGAGATGCTGAAGCAGCAGAAATTGTGCTGGATCCTCCATTGCTTTTCCTGCTCTCCAGCCAGGAGGGTCTGGAGGACATCCACTGCCTCTGGAGAAGGAGCATCCCCCAGTTTTAGTGTAGATGTTCCTCTTGAGTAGAGCACTCCAAGCTCCACTCCATGGTCTCCTGCGGAATTAAACCCTTTCTGAAGGATTGTGTCTTGATAGGGATCTGTGCTATAGGAACACACAGCAGGGAGTGGCAGACCTGGAAACAGGTGCCTTAAACCTGTCACTTGGGTTTGTGTTCTGTGCAGGGGCATCCCCCTGAGGACTGGCCTCTGCGTGCAGAGGTGCCTGGGGAGCTGCTCCTCAGCAGCTCTGGGTGCTCCGTGGTGGCTCTGCAGGTCCGGCTGGGATGGAGCTCCCAGTCCCACCCAGGAGGCTGTGGCAGCCTGTGCTCACTGCTGCCTGAAAGGAAGGAGCTTCTTGCAAACCTGGGCTCAGGAAAACAAACTCAGGCTGGGAAATGGGAGGTGGCCTCTTGTCAGAGGGTTTGGGCCTGTGTTTCCAGCTCTGATTCTATATCTAAGAGCTTGAGGTGAAACCCTAATTTTCACCATTGGCTGTAATGGAGCAGCAGTGGCTTCTCCCAAGGCAGCAGTAAAGATAAATGATGCATTCATTTGTGTGATATATTTGGACATTGGATTCTATAAATAGATTCAGTTATCAATGTGGTTTGTCAAGTGCCTGCTGAGGGGCTGGAAAGCAGCTTCAGGAGTATCTCTCTGGGCTTCTGCGTGAAACTGACTCTGCAGCACATGGTGGACCCATTCCTTAATGGGGCAGCATGGGTTTGTGAGAACTCTCTGCTGAAGCCTCTAGAAAATGTTATTGCTAGAAAAAAATGTGCATTTTTGTGCTTCTGAATATGAAATTGTTTGGGTGACTCCTGTACCTTCAGATTCCTGTACTAGTGAAGCTGAAAACGGAGCAAACCCAGCTACTCTAAAGGCTGTCTGGCTTGAAAAGACATCAGGCCATTTTCTTGGAGGTTTGGTGGTTGGGTTATTGTTTTTTTTTTTTAATGTCCCTACTTTTCCTGATCCTCTTCCCTTCTCTCTGCAGGTCTGGCTCCAAAGAAGACAGCTATCACTGAGGTGAGCTGTGGTGTTAAGCTGGGCTTGACAGTCCTGTGTGTAGAAATGAGAACAGAGAGCCCTGGGAAACACTTCTACCTGCCTTTTTTCTTTTCTTTTTTCTTTTTTTTGTTAGCAAAACTGGATTTCAGAATACATATGAGGTTACTGAAAATTTAGTATCTATTATTTGGGAGAAATAAAATTAGTGGCAGGTCTGCAGGGTCCCTGTGTTGACATCAGCACAGCCACAGAGGGGATATGGAAGGATTGTGCCCATCATGTGCCAGTTGTAGCTGGTCCATGATGCCTATACATCAGTGGCTGAGGGCACCCAGGACCTGGAGGTGGTTACTGGAGAATCTGTGTGTTGGGCATCTCCAGGGCTCTGTGTTGGGTCTCACCCACTCCTGGGAGCGAGTCAGGGAGGCTGTGATTTGCTAAGCCCTAAAACAGTGAAACGTCTCCAGGGACTCATCTTCTCTCAGAGATATTCCAGGTCACAGGTTCTGAGTCACTGTTACCTTCTGGAGCAGCACTCCCCACGGTTGGCAGCAGGGAACCCAGTAGGAGGCTCTGTGCCTGTGAAGCTGTTCCCTGAAGCCCACACTCTCAGTTTAGGGCATCGTGTTCAAATCATTTTCATTTGATCACATTTTCTGACATCCCCCTTCCCATTCCTCACCTGGGACGATGAGCATTTGTATACATGACTAGCAAAATTTTCTCATAAAAAATGCCAGGAATGTGACACTTGATTGTTCTGTGCCTCCCCAGAAATATGTGTACTAGGATGCTCACCTTCTGTGGAATTTGGTTGCTTGGTTTAGTATCCCCTGTTTTTCTTGCCCTGTAAACAGACACAGGCAGACAAAGAGGCTGTAAGAGGCCTTTGTCACTGCAGTTCTAGGATGGCTGTCCCTTCCCACTGCCTGTGTGTGTTCATCACATTGGGAGGATGATGATGTGCCATTGGTGAGGCAGGATGGCACAGCTGGAGCTTGTGTGGGGTAGGAATCAGCACACCAGGTAGAGGCTGGAGGGAGAGGATGAGCTGTTGTGCTGCTGATCACACTGCTGGGAGAAGGAGTGCTCAGGAGCAAGGCTGCCTGTGCTAATAAAACAGGGTAGGAAATGGGATTTTTGAAGGAGAACTCAAACTGCCCCTTAGAACAAGGAGTACAAGCAGTTTGACCAGAAATAGCTGCTGGCTCTTGATTAAAAGCTAAAGCACAAAGAACTTCTTACTCTGAGCAAAATTATCTGTTGTCTGCTGGAGCCATCGCTTCAGAGTTGGGTCTGTGCAGCACTTGAGAGGGACAGGGATAGAACAGTGTCACTTAGGAACTGACCTTGGATCTCTCTGTGCTTCTCAAAAGAGCATCCAAAGCGTTCTGCAATAGAGCAAACCCCAAGATGGGGCTGGTGACTGACCAGCAGTTCTATGTGGTGGGATCTGGGATCCACTGGCAGAGAGCTTGGGAGTGGGTAAAATGTTGGCTCGTGACAGGGTAGAGTCTCTATGCCCAGGGCTGCAAAAAGAGCTACACAGAACTTCCCAAAACATGATTACATTGAGTTGCTAAAGGGAGCAGACATGATCTTCTCCCTCCTGGGTAGGCACAGAAAGGCCTGGGCAGACTCAGAGACAGGAGAGGAGAAGGGGACAGGAACTGGTTTGTTGTCACCCTGAAGTGCTGGCAGTCTGTAGCATTTCTGTGAACTCTTTGCAAAACTTGTGGAAGAGCCATTCCTACAGCTCATCCTGTGGTTCATCCCATGTGGGCTCAGCCTTGGAGTTGTGAACAGATGAGGCCTTGCTGAGTGGATTATCTCGGTGGGAGCTGGGCTGGGCTGGGCTGGGCTGTCCCTGCCAGCTGCCTCTGATCTCTCCAGCAAGGTGTTGGTGTGACACCTGAGGGCGTGGGGTTTTTAAAAATAAACTTCTTGGGCTGTTTGATTTAATACATCACTGTTTTAAATCTGTGGGAAACTGCAGTCAAGTGCATGGGGAATCTTGGCAGCTGGATCTTTTCTGAGCTTGGCATCTTCACTGAGGGCTCTGCCCAGTGATCAGGGGGGGTGCCAGGGAGGGTGTTGCTATTCTAACTCTTGAGGGGGGTGGAAGGGTAATTTCTTGTGTGAAGTTTGCAAGTTCCAGTTACACCTGTTGGCACTCTGTGTCTGGCACAGCTTTGGGAGTGTGGCTGTGCCTGTGCAGCATGCTCTGGCTGTGCTGGTGGCCAGCTCAGCCTCTGCCCTGATCCTTACCCATGTGCTCTTGTTGCAGGGACCAGGACAGCCTGGCCAAGGAAAGAAGATTGGCCATAGAAGCGTGGATGCTTCTGGGGAGACCACCTACAAAAAGGTTTGGGTTTGGGGGGTGGGGGTGGCAGCCTACTGGGGATGACAGACTGAGAGGAGAAGTTGGGGCCCAGTAGTTACCAGTCTGGTTGAGATTTTATGCAGCACCTCTGGACAGCACAGTCATGCAAACAGCAAACTTGGAGCCCTAATCCATCTCCAGCAGCTGGATGAACTTGGTTAGGAGTGTGTAGTGCCAGACGACCCCACAGAAGTCACAGACATGGCTGTGTTGTAATACAGGGGATTTCATTGCAATAATCTCCTGTGAAATGCTTGCTGACTGCTCTTTTCCTTCTGCCAGACCACATCATCCACTCTGAAGGGGGCCATCCAGCTGGGGATTGGATATACTGTGGGCAACCTGAGCTCCAAGCCAGAGAGAGATGTCCTGATGCAGGACTTCTATGTGGTGGAGAGCATTTTTTTCCCAAGGTAAAGGAGAAGGGAAAAAGAACAAATGGATTAATTATTTCTTTTCCTCTCACTGATTTTTTTCAAGAGAACTTCCATATGTCTTTAGATCAGAGTTGGATGCTCTGAATGTTTTAAATCTGCACCATGGCATAGAAGCAGAACAGTGGGAAGTGTTGGATTCTGCAGTACATTGGCTTGCAGGGAAACACAGGGAAGCAGCACTGTGTGCTCAAGTTTGTTACCCTTCCTACGTGCTTGTCTTTCTACCTGCCCATCTAGAATTTCTTCCATGAAATTATACAATGTTTGAGATGGAAGAAACTCCTGGGAGCTCTTGAACTATGAATAAACAAAGCTCATAAAAGCTACATTTTCTATGTAAATATATTCTCCTTGGCAAGTGGTTGTTCCTTCACGCTCTGGAAATAGATTTTGGCAGATAATATAAAACTTGTTTTCCTGTTGTCCTGCCACAGAAGAAAGGTTGTTGTTGTTCCAAAGATGTCTCTTTGGATGGCTCAGTTCATCTTAGATCCACAGTGGTGTTGGTGTGACTGCCCATGAGTGGTGGGTAGTAACAGGAGCCCTGTGTCTGTTGCGTACTAATTGACAGGAAGCTCAACATGAGCCAAGAGTGTGCCCGGGTGGCCAAGAGGGCCAATGGGATCCTGTCCTGTATCAAAACTGGCGTGGCCAGCAGGCCCAGGGCAGTGAGCCTTCCCCTGGACTCTGCCTTGGGGAGGCCACACCTTGAGTGTTGTGTTCAGTTCTGGGCCCCTCAGTTGAGGCAAGAGATTGAGGGGCTGGAGCGGGGCCAGAATAGAGCAACGAGGCTGGAGAAGGGAGTGGAGCACAAGTGCTGTGGGGAGAGGCTGAGGGAGCTGGGGGTGTTTGTGCTGGAGAAGAGGAGGCTCAGAGGTGACCTCAGCACTGTCTGGAACTGCCTGAAGGGAAGTTCTGGCCAGCTGGGGGTTGGTCTCTTCTCCCAGGCACTCAGCAATAGGACAAGGGGGCACGGGGGGCTCAAGCTCTGCCAGGGGAAATTGAAGTTGGAGATCAGAAGAACATTCTTCACAGAGAGAGTGCTCAGGGATTGGAATGGGCTGCCCAGAGAGGGGGTGGATTCCCCATCCCTGGAGGTTTTGAAACTGAGCTTGGCCGTGGCACTGAGTGGTAAAGGGACTGGAGTTGGACCAAGGGCTGGACTTGATGATGTCAGAGGTCTTTTCCAACCCAATCCATTCTGTGATTCTCTGTGCAGTGAAGGCAGTAACCTCACCCCGGCTCACCACTACGCTGACTTCAGGTTCAAGACCTACGCGCCGTTGGCTTTCCGGTACTTCCGAGAGCTCTTCGGGATTCGTCCAGATGATTATTTGGTATGGATATATTTTTGGATTTCTGTCTTTCCTCCTTTATCTACCTTTACCATGAGGGTGCTGAGGCCCTGGCACAGGTTGGGCAGAGCAGCTGTGGCTGCCCCATGCCTGGAAGTGTCCAAGGCCAGGTTGGACAGGGCTTGAAGCAACCTGGGCTGGTGGGAGGTGTCCCTGCCCATGGCAGGCGGTGAAACTGGATGAGCTTTAAGGTCCCTTCCAACACAAGCCATTCTGTGGTTCTGTGCTTTGAGGTGGTCTAGAGTAACACAAGAAAGTTACCCCTAAGTCAAGGCTGTCAGCAATTCTTGTCTAAAAGGGACAGAAAAGACTTGAGGAATCATTCTCATCCCAGCAAGGAGTAGGAACAGGCTGTGGATTTAAAGACTCTCTTGAGTTTTGGAGGAGATCCAGTGATGATCCCAGCAAAAACAGTCCCACACAGCCCAAGTTAGGACTGAGATACAGCTGAGAGGCTGAGATAGTTGAGGGTGTTCAACCTGGAGAAGGCTCCAAGGAGACCTCAGAGCCCCTTCGATTGCCTGAAGGGGCTCCAAGAGAGCTGGAGAGGGACTTTTGGCAAGGGCCTGGAGTGACAGGACAAGAGGGAATGGCTTCCCAGTGCCAGAGGCCAGGGTTAAATGGGATATTGGGAAGGAATTCTTCTCTGTGAGGCTAGTGAGGCCCTGGCACAGGTTTTCCAGAGTAGCTGTGGCTGCCCCATCCCTGAAAGTGTTCAAGGCCAGGTTAGACAGAGCTTGGAGCAACCTATTCTAGTGGAAGGTGTCCCTGCTCATGGCAAAGAGTGGAAGCAGATGAGCTTTAAGGTCTCTCCCAACCCAGCCCATTGCATGGCTCTCACTCTGGGTTTGCTGCACTACAGGGAGCAGTGACATGCACACAGTGTGAGCTGTGTGAGCCCTGCAATGGGCTTCCCTCTCTGGTCCTTGTGGTAACAATAACTTACTGTGTTTACAAGCCAAAGGAGTTGTGTTCTGCTGGGTGCGACCCTGTAATGCCCCCTGAGGCTTTGAGGACAAAGATGGGAATTTTTCCTTGTGTACTCACTCGAGAGCTATGTGAATGTAGTTATTTTAATCATCTTACAAAGACGGAATAAAACACAGCTTGTTCTTGTGCTCTGAAAGCTCCTGAGAACTGGAATGTCGGGTTTTCAAATACCTTGGAGTACAAGCTGTTGGGGCTTGGAGTGCACTGGGCTTGAATTTGGGCCCTTGCTTATATGTGGCGTCCTGTTCTGTGTGAACTGGAGAAGGAAACACATCCGTGAGTGCTCCCCTTCCCTTCTGAAACAGCCCTTCTTGTCTGACTTCACCTTTAGACAGGGGTGGCCATAGCTGAACACCTGCCAGTGAAACAAACCTGTGCCAGTGCCTGGTGTGAGGGTAATGGTGATACCCACCTGTGCCAGCCAAGTTCAGAATTCGGGAGGGCCAGGAGCCTGCCTTGCCTCAGTTGCAAATGTCATGGATCTGATTTGTCATTTCTGCTTCCCCTGATTGTCTTTTGCCTGCCACAGCAGCAAATGCCTTTGATTATGCATGAGATGATTAACTTGATCAAATCTTAGATCGTTACTCTGTGCAGGGCTGAAAGCTGTTTTCAGTACAAAATGATGAACATTTAATTTATTGCTCTGATCAGCTCCTTTCCATCCCCTACTTCCCTCTCCCCCCCTCACCTCTTGCTGGGCAGCTCTGTGATCCTGCCCAGAACCCACCTGACCCCTCAGGTACCTGGGTGAGCACTGAGCTGCAAAGTCCATCTTGCTTATGCTTTCTGCTTTTATGTTTTTTTTCCTGCTCCTGTGTGTGGCCTCGTTTGAGGACCTACTGTTTGCATCCTGATGGCCAGAAATGTCCTCCCAGCTTAGCTCCTGATGCAGAACCCTTTGCTGAGCTTGCACTGAGCTGATCCCTCTTGGCTGCACACCTGGGCTAAGACTTTTCACGTGTTTCCAGCACATGAGGGGGTGAGGTGTGGCTGCAAAAATCCTCTGGAACAGGGGAGAGCAAGGCCAGGGGAAGCTGCTGAGAACAGCCAGTGCGTTGTGTTCCCTCCAGCACAGTGGTTCCCTGAGCAGATTGTCTTGTCTCCTAAAATCCTGTGTCTGTCTGCGTGTGTGGGGATGTGCTGCAAGAGCCTAAATGGGGTACGTGCGTGCAGGCACAATGGGAGCAGATAAGATGTTATTATGAAGGCTGGATGTTCCTGAAAGCACATGATTAGCTGGATTCTGAGCAGCTGGGATGCTCTGAACTGTAACCTTGGTCTCTAATTGTAAATTGTCCATCAGCTTGGCTGCTCAGACCTAACCTATAATGAAAATAGTTCTCACTTGAGCTTTGCCACACCTTAATCTCCTAGGGAGACAACATGCTGGGGAAGGCCCTTGAAGGCATAGAACTCGATCTGCAATAAGTGGGGGATAAAATAATCACCTTTTTTTTCTTTTCCTCCCCAGTATTCGTTATGTAACGAGCCTCTGATCGAGCTGTCCAACCCTGGGGCCAGTGGCTCACTCTTCTATGTCACCAGCGACGATGAATTCATCATAAAAACTGTGATGCACAAGGAAGCTGAATTCCTACAGAAGCTTCTTCCTGGCTACTACATGGTGCGTATCCCCCAGCCCCTTGGACTGGGCTTGGGGTTGTCCTGGCAGCTTTTTTTGTCCAGAGCATCTCACGGGGCATGTCCTCCACCTGGGTGTCTTGTGGCCTGTCCACATGCCAGGGACAGTGTTCACAGCATGTCACAGAGCCAGTCCCAGAAGCACAAATCCTGCTGATTATTTGCAAACTCTGTGGGTAAGCGTGAGGCAGATAATTGTGCCGTAGCTTGGAGGCATGTTCTGGCCTCGAAATGGCTTCCCAGATGTGTTTTCCTGGCTGTCCTTTCCCCAGCACTGGTTTGTTACTCTTCACTTGGCACCATGTGTCTGTCTTAGCCTGAATTTGGGGATGGCTGTTAAAGGCAATCATAGAATTATAAATCTGGTAAGGCTGGAATAAATCTTTAAGATCATCAAATCCATCTGTCAACCCACCAGCACCACCATGTTCACCACTAAACTATGTCCCAAAGTGCCACATCCACTCATTATTTGACCACTTCCAGGGATGGTGACTCCACCACTGCCCTGGGCAGCCTGTGCCAGGGCTTGACAACCCCTTCCATGAAGAAATTTTCCCTAATATTCAACCTAAACCTGCCCTGACACAGCTGTTTCTTCTGGTCATGTCCCTTGTTCCCTGGGAGCAGAGCCCGACCACCAGCTGGTTCCACCCTCCTGTCAGGGAGTTGTAGAGAGTGAGAAGTTCCCCCTTTTCTTCAGGCAGTAACAAAACCACACTGGTTTGTGGGGAAACCACTGCTGTCCCTGGATCTCCCCCATTCCTTCTGTTTAACTGTCTCTGAAGGCAGCTGCTGGTTGTACTGGCTCCAACAGGCTGCAGTTCCAAGCCAAAGGCCCCCATAGCACCAGCCAGCTTTGAACATCAGTCCTGCAGAGAGCTGCTGTCTGAACCTCAGGGCTGGCAGAGCAGGATATTGAGACCCAGAGACTTGCATTGGGCGACAGTAAATGGGACTCAAACCTGCTGTTTTGGTGTAAAAATTAGGAGGTGCTGCCTTGTACAGCTGTGCTGGAGGCTCCAGCTTTATGGATGAGGGCTCTGAAGTTCAGATAGAACCACCCAAGGATTTGTTCATTGAGGAGAAGGTGATGGGAAGCAGTGCTGCTGCCCCATCTGTGTGCCTGGTACAATGGGTTTATGTGATACTACACTGGTTTTGTAAAAATCCTTTCCTCACTAATATTTACTGGGTAAAATTTACCCAAGGGAGGCAGGTTATGGGGTGTCTGTGTGTAAGTGACAGCCAGGCCAGGAAGAAATTCTTCCCTGTGAGGGTGGGCAGGCCCTGGCACAAGGTGCCCAGAGCGGCTGTGGCTGCCCCACCTCTGGAAGTGTCCGAGGCCAGGTTGGATGGAGCTTGGAGCAACCTGGGCTGGTGGAAGGTGTCCCTGCCCATGGCAGGAGGTGGAATGAGATAATCCTTAAGGTCCTTGCCAAGCCAAACCACACCACTCTGGGATTCTGTGAATCAGCCACTTGCTCTTGCAGATGACACCCACGTTCCTGGACAGGATGAGCTTTCTTGGAAAGTGTTACCTGTTACTTTGTGTATGTTGTAAATCAGATGTGGGGTTTTGATCGGCAGTGGAGTTACACTGTTAATTTTGCAGTTGCCTTGGCAAGCAATCAGTGAATTAAATAGAACTTACCTGTCTGATGCAGAGTTCTGAGCCACCTGTTGCAAAATTCCTCTGTCCATGGGTTCTGTGGTGCTATCCTTGATCTCTGTACTCTTCCTGGGAAACCATCCATGTCAAAGGAGTCAGGGAAAGGAAGCAGAGTGGTTTCATCTTAAATTACTCTCAATCTGTTTGCATTTGGTTTACTTGCTCTGTTGTTTTTGGCCCTCTCAAAGAGGGCTCACTGGTGAGATGTAAAGGGAGTGGAATTTTAATACGGTCACACTTCTGCCATCTGTCAGAACCTGTCAGGGCTGTCCTTCCTGCTGGAGTGTGCAGAGATGTTCTGTTTCCTTCCCAAATATGCCCAAAGCTGAACAAGCAAATCCTGCCTGTCATGTCATTCCTAATGCTGCTGCCTAAACAAAGATGATAGCAGAGCAGGATATCCGTGCTCTCTGGCTGACTGCTTTATAAAGCAACTCTGCAACAGGAGGAGAACATTTATGTTGTTTTGTTTGAAAAAAATAATCCTGTCCCTGGTTTATTCTGGGCCAGAGAACAGCTCTTGATTCTGACACTCGTGAAGAGATCAAGAGCGATGTTATTTTTAAACCTGAAGTTCCCACTTATTGTGTTTATTTCTCTCCAAGTTTGGTTTCCCGTTTTTAGGTGGTGTTCTTGGGAAAAGCAGGGAATTTCCGGACTTGGTGATTTGCCCAGAGACTGCTGAACATCTCAGTCCCTGTATTTCCAGGTCCTAAATCCACTGAAATGTAGGAATTTGTCAAATGTGTACCCTGAGCTCCTGTAAAGTTCAGAAAATCTCTCAGCAAAGAGCCTCAAGTCCAACTGTTGCAAGACTTGTTGATGTGCTGTGTGGTGAACAGAGCAGGAATTTTCCGCCCAAATGACCTTCCTCTGTGCTTTTTTCCACCCCTGCTGCAGAATCTGAACCAGAACCCCCGTACTCTGCTGCCCAAGTTTTATGGGCTGTACTGTGTTCAGTCTGGGGGCAAAAACATCCGCGTGGTGGTGATGAACAACATCCTGCCTCGAGTGGTGAAAATGCACCTGAAATTTGACCTCAAAGGCTCAACCTACAAACGCCGAGCATCCAAGAAGGAAAAAGAAAAGTCCAGCCCTACATTCAAGGATCTAGACTTCATCCAAGACATGCCCGAGGGCCTGATGTTGGATGCAGACACCTTCAGTGCTTTGGTGAAGACCTTGCAGCGAGACTGTCTGGTAAGGAAGGGGCAGCTGGCGGAGCAGGGTAAGGGAGCTCTATGGCTCTTGAGCACGTGGGAGGCTGAGAACCTTGCTAATCTGCTAACACCAGAGCAGGATTAATCCCTTCTCCTGCCCTTTTCCCTGAAAGCCAAGCGGTGGAGTTGGATGTCATGGCAGCCCCTGCTGCATCCCACTTTGGCAGCCTGCTTGTAGCCTCCACTTGTAGCTGGTCTGCTGGAACTGAATATGTTTTCCCGATCAGTGTGCAGCAGATAGAAGTGTTGTTTGCAAGTCTTCAGCCCTTTGGGGTAATTGTGGGATGGCCAAACTCTGTGCAATCAACCCCAGAGGTGACTGTTGGTTCAGAAACTTTCAGACACTGGCAAAGGAGTTGCTACTGGGAATGTGGCCGGGTTGTTCCATGCTTTGGGATCTGTGCTGTATTTGAGCTGTTGGCTTGATATATTTTATTCTTTGTTCTTAAACTCAATACTAAACCTGTAGGTATTGGAAAGTTTTAAAATCATGGACTACAGCCTCCTGCTTGGGGTTCATAACATAGACCAGCACGAGAGGGAGCAGCTGTCGGAGGGAGCCCACAGCACATCGGATGAGAAGCGCCCCGTGGGGCAGAAGGCCCTGTACTCCACAGCCATGGAGTCCATCCAGGGAGGGGCTGCCCGGGGCGAGGCCATCGACACCGACGACACGTAGGTCACCCCTGGCCTGCCCCTGCTGCTGTGGGGGGAGGAGGTGGAGGCTGCAGTGGGAAATCCCACAGGAGGTCCACAGGAACTGTTTGAGGGCGCAGCTCTCCTGGGGTTGTGGTTGTGCTGCCAAGAGGAAAAGGGGAAGCTGCAGTGGGAAATAGCACTGTAAGGCTCTGGCCTCACAGCAGTCTCTGTGCTTAGGCCAGACTGTAGGTTGGCTTGTGTAACAGCCTCTGAACATCCACTCGTGCTCTGGGGAAGAGACACAAACTCAGTTCTAACTCAGCACCCAAATACTGGAGCAGAAGTAGGGATCAATCAGCCTGTCCCTAGGAGCTTGGAGTTTGTTCTCCACCACTCCCACCTTTGGAATCCCTGGCAGTTCCCTGAGGCCATCCCCATGGGGTCAGGTGTAGCCAAGTGCTGGAGTCGCTGCTGGAGCTGGGGGGTTGCCCCTAACCTGTCCTATGCTGTGCTTTATCTGGGGCTCTGTATCTGTGTCCCTGGCTCTGTGCATGTATCCCTGGCCCTGGTATTGCTAAGGAGTGGTGAAGTTTGCTGTTTGCTGCTGTCTGATACCAGCTGCCCTGGGCTGGATGGAAGATCAGTCCTGGTGGAGCTGAGATAATACCATGGTGTTTCCAGTCCTTCAGGCAGCATCATTAATTGCAGTGGCCTGACTGGTACCTGCGTGCTTTGGTTGTGTGCTGGTGCTGATGGTTGGTGCACCTTTGGCAGGATGATGTTTGTGTGGATGGGACTGGAAATACCCTCATCCTTAAGGGTTTGCTGCCCTAATGGCAGACAGCTCTCACTGACCTGGTGAATAACCTGATCCCCAGAATAAAATAGCACAAAAAAAGTTCCGTGGTGCTTTGTGGCCCAGGCAGAGCTGTGCCACATGACACAGGTCCTGTCGTGACAGTAGTGTTTGGCCATGCAGGCAGTGACCTCAGGACACCTGGGGTCAGGCTGGGTCAGTTGGTGACTCCCATGGTTGTGCACAAAGTGACCCCACATGTTTTGGGTTGTCTGACACCACACCAGAACCCTTGTTTGGGATGCTGTGGCCTTTCCCCAGGGCTTGGGTGTTGCAGGAGCTCTGGTTGAGGCTGCACGCACTGAGATTCTGCTTTACCTGCAGGATGGGAGGGATCCCAGCAGTGAATGGCAAAGGAGAGCGTCTCCTGCTGCACGTAGGAATCATAGATATCCTGCAGTCATATAGGTGAGTATCCTGGCAATTGTCTGACTTTTCAGGATAGTAACATCTCTTTTCATACTGAATGAAAGCAGGGAGGTTTTCCTCTCCTAGAGTCTGTGAGGAGTAGACAGGCTGCCCAAAGATGGCAGTGGGTTTCCATCCTGTCCTAGAACTGCTGGGAACACATAGCCATTTATCCAGGATGATGAGTTGCTTGTAAAGAAGTTTCCCATCTCAGTATGAAAAGTAACAATATCTCCAGGGGTTGAACCTGCACCTCTTCCAGCCCAGCTGCTCCTTCCCTGTGATATTCCCAGGCAGTCCTGACCTGACTGCAGAGATGCTGGAGGAGAGCTCAGTCCTGGGGACAGTCATTGGCAGCTCAGGGATCTCCCTTGTCGGGATATGAAAGGTGACTTAGTACAGAGAACATGCCTGAATCTGTCTCTCTTCTTCTCCCCACTTCTCCCCTGGAATTAGGTTCATCAAGAAACTAGAACACACCTGGAAGGCCCTTGTCCATGATGGGGTAAGTGCCTGTGCAGAGGCAGGAGCTGTCCAGGCCTCAGCAGGATTACCTGGTGCCATTACCTGGCTATTTATAGTGCCTGACCTGGCACAGCTGCAGCTGATGAAAGGAGCAGTTCTTGCCTCTCATGCCTGCACAGCAGGGTGGGGCCACTTATTCCCAGTCAGGTTTCCTTGCTCACTCCACCTCTTCACATGTCAAGCTATCGTGCTCCCAGCTTTCCTCCCCTGCTCCATCTGTCACTCTCCTCCTCCCCATGACACCAAGAGTGCACGAGTGTGTATGTGTTCCTGGGGGTGTGGAGGAGCCCTGTGCTGTTCCTTTGGTGACAGGTTGTTTCCACTTCAGCAAGCTCTCTGCCAATAAATCTTTGTTTCCGCGCTGCTTCTCCACTGCAGCAACCAGGTGTGTGTTTCTGAAAGAACAGCCTTGGATGTGGAAACTGTTTTTCAGCATTACATCTCCTGGTTTCCCTAAATAATGTGGCAAAAAAAGTGTGGAGATGCCAAGTCAAGTTGAACATGAGAAGGAGAGAGCTTCAGTTTTACTATTTTAAACAAAAATATTTGAAATGTATGGAGACCACTGGCTGTATTTGGGGGGTCTCTCTTGCATGCAAAGGTATCCAGGTGTGCTCAGAATGGCAGCCAGCAAAGCCAGAAGAAATATAACATATGTAATCAGGCCAATATTTTTTAAAAATCCAGAAAGTCTACAAAAGAATAAAATCACCAAAATCCATTATAAAATCACAGCAAGAATATAATCAAACACAATCAGAGGCAACACTTCAGGGTTATTTATAGCATTAATCAGAGTGTTTCAGTTAAGCCTTTGCATTTTAAGCCTCTGTCAGTGCTAAATGTTGGAACAAAAAAGACTGCGTTGGTTGTTACAGAAATTCTGCCTTAAGGAATCATTTTAAAATTAAACAATTGCTTCTTGCTGTCGTAGGACACAGTGTCAGTGCACAGACCCAGCTTTTATGCAGAGAGATTCTTCAAATTCATGACCAACACAGTGTTTCGAAAGAATTCCTGTAAGTACCGAGTCCAGGAGCTGCTGTGAGGCTTTACCTCAGCCTTGCTGCTGCAGCCCTTGTGGGGGGAGTCTGGGCTGGAGTCTGAGCAAGGTTTTCACTATGATACAGCTGGGAGACCCTCGAGCCCCTTCCAGGGCCCAAAGGCAGCTTAGAAAAATGGGGGAGAGGGACTTTTTATGCAGGCAAAGGGGAATGACTTCCCACTGCCAGAGAGCAGGGTTAGGGATACTGGGAGGAAATCCTTCCCTGTGAGGGTGGGCAGGCCCTGGCACAGGTTGCCCAGAGCAGCTGTGGCTGCCCCATCCCTGGAAGTGTCCAAGGCCAGGTTGGACAGGGCTTGGAGCAACCTGGACTAGTGGAAGGTGTCCCTGCCCATGGCATGGGTTTGGAATGTGATGGGCTTTAAGGTCCCTTCCAACCCAAACCATTCCATAACTCTATGGTAAAAAGCAAAGCTGGGAACTGCAGAGCGCTCAGGCTGTCACAGCTTGCCTTGGTCCGCTTCGGCTCCCACCAAGAGCTGTTCCTGCACCTGACCCTGGCTCAGCAGAGCACGTGTGTCTGTGTGTGTGTGT